>CM031240.1:989417676-989940433 GCA_018340775.1 Taxus wallichiana var. yunnanensis
AAGGAGGAATTTGGGTGAAGAACATACCATTAGCCCCAACCAATCCACAACCTTCCATGGCTCCACAAATGATCGGGCAAGAAAATCCAATTTCAAATGCACAAGGGCAGCCAAGAATAGCTCCTAGACCAACTCAAATACCTTGGGCTTATTGCCACCCACGCAAGCAAGGAGTGAAATGTACAAGCAAAGGGACAGCAAAAGGATACTTCATCCCCATTCAACATCATTGATCGATGAAGAAGACAAATGTTAATATATCAATTTAGGAATCCCTATCCATCCCGTGCCAAAGAGATTCTGATGTAAGCCGCCATGAAGGATCGGGTCAACTTCAATCAGCAAGTTCGAGATGCAAGACAAAGTGCTTACAAATGCTGCCCACCAAGGAAATCATGGAGGATAATAAGGTAAATTTTGAAACCCCTCCTTTCTATGTTTCATCGATCATCGGAAATCAGCTAGGCACAATTGCATGATATACTGCAGGCAAGTAGCTTAGTAATGCCTAAACAAATAGCTGATCACTAGGGCTCCAAAGATGAAGTCATATCAAAGGGGGTAGTGCAGCTAGATGGGACAGCAATAGAGCAATAGTTGGAGTGATTAAAAACTTGAGTCTTACCTCGCATGCATGTCCAAACGTTGTTGTTTTACAAGATATATCACCATGACCTTCCACCACTCTTTGCCTTGCTTGTCAAGGACTTCACACCAAGATCGAGGATATTTGTCCTCCGATTGGTCACACATGCTATTCGTAATGCAAGGTATGGAACCAAAGCCGCAATTAGGTCGTAACCTATCGCAAACTTCCATATTGAGCCTTACACTCCAAGTCGATCAATGCCAATTGTTCAAAGATTTGATCAAGAAGACCACCCAAGCACCGAGGGTCGATACCAAGGTTGGAAGCATCCTAGATCTAACTCTTGATGAATGGGCAAACAAGATACATGCATTTGATCCTTATCAAGAAGTGGAAGAATCTGAGCTAGGGGTCTATTGCATACACGAAGAAAATCATCCTATTCCTAGCATCACCAAGCCAAACCACAAAGATGACAATGAGGTATGGCAGCTATTTTTTGATGGATCAAGGAGTAGACAAGGTGTAGGAGGTGGAGCTATGCTTGCTTCACCTCAAGGAATAAAGTACTATTCAGCTTTTAGATTTCTAGCCACATGCTCCCAATAACACTACCGAATATGAAGCCTCAGTGCAAGGGATGCATCGGGCAATCAAGAAGAAAATAAAGAACTTGCAAGTCTTTGGGGACAAAGTGAATTGATTGTAAATCAGTGCAAGGGACAAAGCATGCCACAAGAATGATCTACTCAAGTGCTACAAGAACAGGTGTGGGACCTCATGGAAGATTTTGAGGGTTTTGGCATCAAATCCATTCCTAGAAAGAGAATCAAGCTCGGCCGATAGGCTTTGCAGCAGTAGGGGCAGCCTTGACATTGTGGAAAGTATTCAACAAGACAAGGTACAGCCAAACATCCACGTGATTGTGAGGCCTTCAAGGCCGATAACAATGTAAGTTGGCAAGTGTTTGAAAATGACCAGCAAATCATCCATTTCTTACAAGAAGAAGTTGAGTTCTCACCAAGAATCAAGAAAATCGAACAAAGCAAGATGGTGACCAAGTGGTACAAATTGAGAACTAACAAGATTCCCAAGGGACTTATCACTTTGGAGTCCATTTTTAATCCCAATGATCAGCTTTAGAAAGGAGAAAGCAAACATTCAAAGTCAAGAGAGAGGATTAAGTGTCCATCTTGGTAAGAGAACAAACCATTGCAAATTGGAAGGATGACAACCGAACAAGAAAGGTATGAGTTCATACAAATGTGCAAGCAAGAGTTCCCCGACGTGTTTTCTGAGCTATGAAGACTTGAAAGGTTTCAATCCCAACTTAGCTCAAAGATACCATCGAATCGATCCAAATACTAAGCATGTTAGTAAACAAAGACCACCAATCCACACATGGAGCCTCTCATGAGGAAAGAATTGGACAAGCTGATTGAGTCAAGAATCATATTCCTAATCAAGCATTCTAGTTGGGTCACAACTTAGTTCCAAATGTAAAGAAGAGTGGAGAGATCAGATTGTGTGTTGACTTCAGAGACTTGAATAGAGCCTCTCTCAAGGACCATTACCCACTCCCTTCCATGGAGCAAATATTGCAGTCAGAAAATGCTGGTTCGAAAGGTTCTCACTACTAGATGGATATTCAAAGCTATAATCGATAATGGTGAAGGAAGATGACCAGCTTCAAGACGGCTTTCACCACCAAATGGGGCACATATGCCTACAAGAAGATGCCATTTGGCCTATCAAATGTCGGAGCCACTTTCCAAAGGGAAATGGATATGGCATTCAAAGGGTCGATCAATAAAATAGTTCTGATATATCTTGATGACATCACCGTATTCTCCAAAATGCAAAATGGATCACCTCTTTCATCCGAGGCGTGTATTTCGAGGTGTAAAAGATTCGGGGTATCATCAATCCCAAAAATGCATATTCCCCGGCTCATAAGGGAAACTTCTAGCCATATTGTTTCAAAGGAGGGATTGATGATCACCCTTAAAGAGTTGAATCAATTCGAGCATCGCTATTTACTAAGTCACAAGAAGGCTCTTCAAAGCTTCTTGGGAAGGATCAATTTTGTCCGCAGGTTTTTTCCAAACTTCACACCTCGTGAAAGCCAATAACGCCGATGTTAAAAAGAGCATGGCATTCAAGTGGACATCCAAGGCAAGGCAAGTTTTGAGGCAATAAAAGAGGCCATATCTCAAGCCCCCACTCTCATCAATCCAGACTTCTCCAAGGGTTTCATGCTATACGCCTTTGGTGGTGGAGACACAATTTCTGCAATCCTGGCACAACAAAACAAAGAAGGATTAGAACAACCAATTGCTTTCTTCAGTCAAGGCTTGGAGGAATACGAAACTAGGTACTCTTTCATTGAAAAGCATGTACTTGCAGTGATCAGGAGTTTAAAGAAATTCAAGCACCTAGTCTCGAACAACAAGATCCAATTATTGGTCTCTCATGCGGGAGTCAAGGACTTCCTTCTAAACAAGGATCTGAATGAGAAACGTGCAGGATGGATAACCCGTGTCATGGAATATGACATCGAGATTAAGGTCACCAAACTAGTACGTGGGAAGGGACTATGCGAACAACTAGCCTCGAGTCAAAAGTTGGAAGCAGTAATGGAAAAGAGGTCGCTCTGGTACTACAGGATGGTCAAGAACAGGAAAATGATGATGTGCCCACTCCTTGCTGGACCCAAGGTATTATGCACTTCCTAGGCACAGGCCTATGCCCTCCGGGGATGAACAAGACCCAAAGGAGACACTTCAGATTGCAGGCTGTCCCGTACGCCATTGTTGATGGAGTTTTGTTCAAGAAAGATGTGAATGGAGTGCTGCTGAGATGCATTAGCACAAATCAGATTCAAAGGGTGTTGGAAGAGTTCCATGGTGGACCAGCTGGTGGTCATTTTGCACCAAGAGTGACAACTCTAAAAATCATGAAGGCTGGTTATTATTGGCCTAAAATCTTCAGTGATTGCTATGCATGGATCAAGAGGTGTAAGAATTGTGCATTCTTCATAGGAAAAGAGAGACTTGCTGCCCTTCCATTACATCCAATCTCAGTTGACCAGCCATTCATGCAATGGGGTTTGGACTTCATTGGAGTCATTAATCCCAATTCAAGCCAAGGGCACAAATGGATTTTGATAGCCACGGACTATTTCACCAAATGGATGTAAGTGAGAAGTAGACTCAAAGAGGCAATTGAGTCTAGCATCTTAGACTTTTATGAGGGGATAACAACCAGATTTGGTATACCTGCTACAATAATCTCTGATAATGCATTGGCATTCATAGGTTCCAAGATTACAGAATGGGCTGTCAAGAATGGAATCTATTTGAGCACCTCTTCAAATTATTACCCGCAGGGTAATGGACAGGCAGAGTCCACGAACAAAAATTTGCTAAGAATCATCAGGAGAACTCTAGATGAAAATCAAAGAACATGGCATACCAAGCTAAAATCAGCATTATGGGCTGACAGAATAACACCAAAGAGGTCTACAGGTAATTCCCCTTACAAGTTGGTCTATGGAAAAGAGGCAATATTGCCTATATCATTAGAACTGCCTGCATGGAGTTCATGAAGCAGTTGGAGTTGGCTGAGTTCGAACCAATGGAGGCCAGGTATGCAGAGTTGATGGAGCTGCAAGAGATCAGAAATCAGGCATCCCAAGCAATGGAAAAGGATCAAGCTTTGATCAAGAAGACCTTTGATAGGAAGGCCAAGGATAGATCCTTCCGAGTTGGAGATCTAGTGTTGAAATGGGATGTGGATAGAGCAAAGCCGGGAAGGCATTCAAAATTTGATGCCATTTGGAGTGGCCCATACATGGTCACGGGATGTAAGGATAGTAATGCCTTCCAATTGTCTACATTGGATGGAGAAGAACTCCCGATTCCAGTTAACGGAATCTATCTTAAACATTGCTACTGAAAATAAAAGGTTTACCCTTGTAAATATTAGCCTAGATTTCAATTCCTCTAAGTGCGTATGCACATTGTCTTGTCAGAGTTAGGTTTATGTTTCCCAAGTGCTTTGGGCACAGTGCTTTGTTGCTCCTAGGTTGGATTTCTATAATTCAGGCGTGCTCCTGAGAAGGAGTCATGCGGTATCGTGCTCGGATCGATATCAGGTTGGTTTCAGGTTATTGCTTATGACTCCATGCCCAATGGATTGCTTCAGGCCACTGATCTTCTACCTAGCAGGCAGGTGACCCCGCTGAGTCGCCAAATTGTTATCCAAAATTCACCCCCGTGGTAAATTTGACAACATGCAAAACAAAGCTTGGGGCCAAAGAAATTGCAAAAATTGGCTAAGTCCTAGTCCAGTGGTCTGCGGGACAGTTGGGACGTCCAAGGCACGAATCGCCGAAAAGCGCCGCAGCAATTTGCACAACAATTGATGATCGGGACGGTGGGACGCTGGGAGCTGAAACCGGGGAAAAAATGAAGAAAAATGCCTAAGTCTTTGTTTCACATGCGCACTTGGGACATTCGGGATAAAAGTACGCGAAGGACGCGGATCGCCTGTTTGGGCGCAAGTCACCCACTTCGGGCGCTTTGGAGAAATTTGTCCCAGCAGCCGGGATAGTTGGGACAAAAGTACGCGGAGGATGCGAACCGGCCGGTTGATGAAACAGAGAACTTTCGTTTGGGACATCCGGGCCAAAGGTACGCGAGGGACATGAAAAGCCGAAGGAGCCGAGAGCGAATCAAATCTTGCCACGTGTCTTCGCCTCAAACAGGGACAAGGAAGCCCGACGGGCGGCTCGGAGAAATTTGTCCCAGGCAGTTTGGGACATCTGGGCCAAAAGTACGTGAGGGACGTGAAAGACCGGGAGAGCCGCCAACGAATCGCAGCGTGACACGTGTCACAAGGGGAAGCGCAATGGAAATTGGCTAAGTGTTTTTGGCCAAAAAATTTCAAAGGGCAAGGTTTGAAGGGTCGGCCCGAGCCAATAGACACAGGACACGTGTCCTATGGAATGGAGTGCGGAGCTCAGGGAGGACTTAGAAAATTTAGCAAAAGTTTTGGCCAAAAACTAAAAGGTAAAGGTTCTCCCCGCGCCCCTGTCAATGAACCAATGCATGCCACGTGTCCCAAGTGGCGGGGCGCGGGGGAAAATGAGAATTTTTCCAAAGTATGAAAAAGGTCAAAATTTCAAAGGAAAGCCCATAGAAAGGTGGAGGAGAGAGAATTGCTCATCCAATCAGCACCCGACACGTGTCATCCAAGTGGCAGAGCGCGGGAAAAATTCAAATGTTTTCCCGCCGATCCGTTTTGGGCCGTTTTTTTGCCCTAAATCTTCAAACGATCATATCTTTTGATCCAGAGCTCGATTTGCACGTTCTTTATATCAATGGAAAGCTGGAAAAATTCTCTACATGATTCTCGGGGTCAATATTGCATTTTGGTTCAGTTTGGAGTGAGAAAATTGAGAAACGCCTCTGGCACGTAATAATAGACAGAAGTGACGTTTCAACAACCAGCCTTTAATACAATGATAGCCACCGCTTTCTCGCTAGACACCCATTTTGCCAGATTCACCACTTCGCCATAATGAGATGAGTTAAATGCAACCTAGAAGTGGTTGGGTAGATCTATATTTCCTCTCTCTTCCTCTCTCATTCTTCCTATATATCAGTAAGGAGGGGCTTTTTCTAAGGTCGAACATTCCCTGTTTTGCTCCTCCTTCTTCTCTTTATCAGTGTGAGTTTGTGGAGTTTGAACCTCCCATTTGAAACTCGTAATGTGACTCTACCTCTCGGCATTTTCAGTAGTGTATTGTATCAATCTTTGGAGCAAGTAATGCATGTCCTGTGGATGATTCTCAACCTCTCTCGTGTTCATTTGCATCCTCCTGGTCTTTCACTGCAAGTTTTGTTATATGTGCATGATCTTGCATCACATTTGAATGGTCTGTGTTTATTGGCAAGATAGATGTTCTTCATTCCTCGGTGCATCACCTCTGTTAGCTTAGGTTTATTTTTACGCATCTTCTTACCCTATCTCCTTGGCAAGATTAGATTAGATTTTGAGTAAACTCTCTAGCATTTTTCGTGTGCATCTGAACAAAGGAATAGGAACCAGCCTTCTCTGGAGATTCCTTTCTCATTTTTGCAAGTCCCACACTTGGAGAAAGGATTCCATGTTGTGCAATCACACTGGATGCTAGCATGATCAACCTAGAAATCTGATCAACATCCAGGGGTGCTGTGATTTTGCACTAACAACCTACCCTAGGGAGTAGAATGAAAAGGTTGATTCTCTAGTAGTGTCATCTTCCTTAGTGACACCTCATCCTTCTTTTGGTAAGGATAAAGTGACCATTGAAATGGTGTTCAAACCCAAAGATACCGCAAATGCAAATCACTTGTAGGTCTTCAATGATGACAATCGATCCTAGCCTTCTTAACAAAGGGATAACTTCAATAATTTTTTCTTTGAAGCAAGTAAGAACCCACACCATGAATCACCCTCAAAGAAGATAAGGAAGGAATCGAAGGAATTGATGAAGAGGAGTAATCAAGCTAAAAGGAAACAAAATCCCTAAAGGCCTAGTTTCTGGGAAGACCTCTTTGACAAGCATGACAGGTTCATCCAAGAGAAAGAAAAATAGTCTTCTCAATGTCCATCTGATTTTGATCAAGAAAACATTGGAACTTTAGAGAATCCAAGGATGGTTAACATTGGTAAATGTTTCTCACCAGAAGAGAAGAGAAGGTTTGTTACTCTGCTAAAAAAGTACTCAAATGTCCTAGCCTATTCCTATGATGAACTCAAATCTTTTCAGCCAAAGGAAATGCATCACTCCATTCCTTTGAAGCAAGGAGCTAAGCCCTTCAGGAAAAAACAAAGGCCCTACAATCTAAAGATTTCTGATGTTATCAAAGAAGAGGTGACAAAGATGCTCAATGCTAGAATCATCTTCCCCATCCACCATTTAACATGGGTGGCTAACATTGTGCTAGTAAGAAAGAAGAATGGGGAAATAAGGATTTGTGAAGACTTCCTAAACCTAAATCGTGGCATATCTCAAGGACAACTACCCTCTTCCAATCATGGATCATATTTTGCAGAAGTCACTGGATATGAGATGCTCTCTTTGCTTGATGGATTCTCAGGGTACAACCAAATCAAGGTGGCAAAAGAGGATTGCAACAAAACAACCTTCACAACACCTTGGGGCACTTTTGCCTACAGCAGAATGCCTTTTGGCTTGATCAATGTTGGACCCACTTTCCAGAGAGCAATGGACTTGGCCTTTTTCAAAGGTTTGAAACACTCAGCACTGTCATTTATCTTGATGACCTCACGCGCTTTTTCAAAGAGGAGGGGAGATCATATCAGAGTCATTTGGAGCAAGTCCTAGCAAGGTGTAGGAAACATGGCATTTCTCTAAATCCAAAGAAGTGTATTTTTGGAGTCACATAAGGTAAGTTGTTGGGACACATTGTGAAAAACATGGAGCACACATTGATCTTGAGAGGATCAGAGCTATCCAAGCACTAGCCTTACTAACCAGCAAGAAGGGATTTCATTCATTCTTTGGAAAGGTAAACTTCCTTCATTGTTTTGTGCCTGAGTTTTCTAAACTGACTAAGCATATAACTTCCATGATGAAGCCTCAAGCAAGTTTCAAGTGGAATAAGGAAGGAAAAATAGCATTTGAGGAGATCAAGAAAGCCATTTCCAAAGCTCCAACTCTTGTATCTCCAGATTTCAACAAGGAGTTCATCATGTATTGTTATGCATTAGAACATACACTCTTTGTTGTCCTTGTTCAAAAAAATGATGAAGGTTTGGAAGCACCCATTGCTTTCATGAGCTATCCTTTGAAAAATCATGAGCTAAAGTACAGCCAATTAGAGAAACATGCCTATGCAGTGGTCAAAGCTATTAAAAGTTTCAGATTCTACATTCTCAATTCCCATACAATGGTGATGGTCCCTAGAAGTGCAATCAAGTCCATTTTGACTCAACAAGATCCTAGGGCTAAGAGAGGAAGTTGGATTGCAAAGACCCAAGAGTATGACTTGGAGATTAGGCCCTCTAATCTGGTAAGAGGAAATGGTTTGTGCAAGTTGATTGCTAAAGATGAAGCTCTCAAAGCTCAGCAGGGAAAAAGATGATGTTTGCTCAACCTGTTCAGGAGATAGTCCACAAGTGCTCTTTGTCACCACTACTGATGAGTGGTATGTAGATATTGCTTACTTCCTCACTTATGGAGAATTTCCTCCTCATCTTGACTACAAACAAATAAGGACACTCAAGCTAAAGGTAGCCAAGTTTGTGATTTGGAATCATGCACTTTACAAGAGGGGCCTAGATGGTTGTTTCCTTAGGTGTGTAGACAAGGAGCAGCAAGAAAAGTTACTTAGGGCATATCATGATCAAGCTTGTGGTGGACATTTCTCAACAATGGTCACTGTGCATAAGATTATTAGGGGAGATATTATTGGCCCTCCATCTTTGCAGATACTCAAGATTGGGTTTCCAAATGCAAATCATGCCAACAATTTGTTAGAAAGCCACAACTAGCTGCATTACCACTCATGCCTATGGTGATTGAAGAACCATTTCAGCAATGGGGGCTAGATTTTATTAGTGTTTTGAATCCTCATTCTAGTGTAGGGCATACTTATGTACTCACTGTAATTGATTACTTCACTAAATGGGTGGAAGCCATTCCAACCAAGCAAGCCAGCTCTAAAATAGTCTACAACTTCATCAAGGAGAATATCATTGTCCATTTTGGAGTACCACAAAAGATTGTTGTTGACAATGCCACCTATTTCTCTTCAAAGGAGCTCACAGAGTTTTGTTATGGTTTTGGAATCTCCTTATCTCACTCTTCTAACTACTACCCACAGGGAAATGCTCAATCTGAGTTAAGCAATAAGAACATTGTGACCATTGTCCGCAAAGGTAGTAGATGAGAATCAAAGGAACTGCACAAGAAGTTATATGATGCATTGTGGGCTGATCAAATCACTCCTAAGAAGGAAATAGGTATTTCACCTTTCCAAATGTTGTATGGAGTTGAGGGAGAAATTCCCCTCACAATTGAGATGCCAACTCTCAAGTTACTACAAGAAATAGAAGATGGTCAATATAAAGACTCCATTAACAAGAGGATCCTCTTCTCGAGAAGCTAGAAGAAAGCAGATGCCAAGTACTAGATAGAATTAAGAAGCATCACCACCTGAAAGTGAAGAAATTTTTTGAAAAGAGGGCAAAGGAAAGAGAATTCAATGTTGAGATTTTGTCCCGCTTTGGGACAAGAGAAGAGAACCAAAGGGTAGCCATGGAAAGTTTGATTCATCAGTGGTCAGGGCCCATTCCAAATTCATGGAGCTTGTGGTGAGAATGTTTTTATCCTCCCATACTTAGATGGAACGCCATTGGAATTGCCTTGAAGTGGGCAATACCTAAAACTGTATCATCAATGAAAGTGGGTTATCCCCTATCTTGTACCATAGGTGATTTTCGTAGGCGTGTTTATTTTTCCCTTTTTTGTTGTGTGTTTCTGTTTTAGTTGTGTGTGGTTTGGCTTGTGTGTTTCCTCCTTCTTTCATTCTTTCTCAGAATTGTACATGACTCTACAAGGCCCAATGGATAAGGCACTGGTCAACGTAATATGTTTTGAAACTTGAGATTCTGGATCCTCATGTTGTGCCCTAGCCATGCCCAATTCACGCCATGTCCCCAAGCTAGAGCCAGCTGTTGTCTCCTGAAAAATGCTCTACGTTTTCATAGCCAAATTCAATTTTTTGAGCTCATGCCCTCCATTGGTGTTTAAGCCAAGTTAGAGATTTAAGAAATTAGCAAAAGTCGTGCCCTTGTGTTGTTTAAATCTCTGTTTCACTCGTTTTGAGAAATTATCCATTTCCTGATCTGTGCATGTAATATCCTCTTTGCAACCTCCATTTTTTATTAAAATTGTTCACTTGTTCTATGGCCTCGGTTGTTAGGTCACTTTTGCCTCCATGCCTCCTGTTCATGAAGGAAATTCAAATTTGGACTCAAAATGATGAATTTATCTTCCTCAAACATATTTTCCACAAATGAGATGATTTGGGCGTCTTTTCCCCGTCAAATTTTGGCTCCAATGAATGCAGGTACATGGTCAGATCCTATTGGATGGGGAGGAATGGGATTTTTGGTGAACTTAACACTTTTGGTCATTTTTGGCAAAAATGGTAAATTTTCCCCATGGCCCCGATCAGGCTATAAAGGAAAAATTCAAAGGTGAAGCCCACTGTTGAAAATTCAAAGTAGGGGTGCAGGCCGGCAGAGGCAATTGAGTTTTTGAACCTTTTTCCAAAAAGGTTAAAATGTTTAGAAAAGATCCACGACCCCATTTCCAATCAGAAGTAGCCACATGTCTAAGTTGAAAATTCAAAGCGGGAGAGCGGGCTGGTGGAGGCAATTGAGTTTTTGAACCTTTTTCCAAAAAAGGTTAAAATGTTTAGAAAAGAGTCGCGACCCCATTTCCAATCAAAAGTAGCCACATGTCTAAGTTGAAAAGTCAAAGCGGGGGTGTGGGCTGGTAGAGGCAATTGAGTTTTTGAACCTTTTTTCAAAAAAGTTTAAAATGTTTAGAAAAGAGTCGCGACCCCATTTCCAATCAGAAGTAAGCCATGTGTCTAAGTTAAAAATTCAAAGTGGGGGTGCAGGCCAATTTGTTCCAAATTGCCAAATCTCCAAAAAATCACAAAATGTAAAGGGCTTCCCCTATAACCGCTCCAATCCCTTCTTGCTATGTGGATAGCCCTGACTTTATGGTTAGAGGAGCAAATCTAATGGTCTATATTTAAACTGGAAAATCAAATGTAATGGTTGCTTTGCAAGATCTAGTTTTTAACTCGCCATGAGTGTTTTCTTCACAACAGAGGAATTTGAAAAGGCGTCAAGGATTTGTGAAGTTGTAACGGTTTCTTGCAAATAATATAATGGCTTCTCAACGTCATTCCAAGGGTGGCGATTGATTTTAAAAAGACCAGAGTGCTCTGTACCTGGAAAAGATAGAAAATGCCATTCTTCTTCTATTTTCTCTTCTTCCTAATTTATTCCATTCTCAAGCTATGTATAAATGCTGCTCGAGATTAAATAATAAAAGAAGGAATTTTTTCCTTTTTGATTGAGGAATTAATTGGTACTTTGCAATCAATGAGTTCCATTCGGTCTTGTAGCTTCTCCTGTAGATTTGTTTTTCTTCTGACTATGAATGCATGTAAATGAAATTTCTAATTAATGTGTGTGGGCATCTAACATTCTACTCACAACATTAGTTTCTCCTACCTCCATTCTCACTCCCTTTCCCCTTCTCAGACAAAGTTTCTTCTCTAGTGAGAAATTGCTAGCTTTTCCTAGGGTCAATGGAGTGCCCCTATTGGATCTTTGGTCAAAAGGCCACCATTGAAATTCTCTTCTTCATGCATGCACATACGAAAGCTGCACCATTCAAGTAGAGGGACTTATATTCCCATAGCGTTGGCCTGAAACTCACCAATTTGTCCACAAGAAAAAATTTCTCGCCAACAGCTTCCTTATGTTATAAATTCTAAATTTAGATCCGGTGCATACAAATTGTCTACTGAGGATGGAAAAGAGTTAAAGGAGCCTATGAATGCCATTCATTTGAATAAGTTCTACTCCCGAATCTTCAAAGAGTAACCCTTTTTCTAGGGGCATATCAGTGTGTTCACATGTTTCGTTATTTCACCTTATCTCCCACTTATATCTTTCTACCTTGCCTTATGTCGCATGTTCTCCTTGTCAGGTCATCATGCCCATTATATACCACTCTTGTTCGCCTTCCATTATGCTTTCATCCACTATGTTCATACGTAACGTGTTGGTTATGGCTTGGGAATTCATTTTCCCTCTTCTTTGCGTGTGGTTCAAAATTCCAAAAGACCAAAAACATTCACACATGTCTCGCAAAATAACCAAAAATAATATAAAATTGTTCAGAAAATACAAAAAATACAAAAATTTGAAAATGCTTGCCAAAAACATTCGCAACTATGTACCTTAGTTCGCCACTATCATCATCTGATTGTTCCCAATCATCTACATTTTCCAATCAATCAAGCCACTCTTTGCAATGTAACTTTGCTTAGGGACACCACTTGGATTTGGCTTTCGCTGGGGGAAACTTGACATTTGTCTATATATTCATTGTAGAACACACTAGGAATGTCTTTAGACATTGTTACTGCAAACTGTGTTATATTTTTACTTGTTAGTATTTAACATTGGTGTGCATTGTTCACTTGCTTGTTTTTCATCTTTACTTGTCTATTGTTTGTACATATAGAATGTTGTCTTGTATATTATTAGCTTAGTCTCTTATTTTTGTTAGTTAGAATAACCAGGCTCTATGTATCTGGAATGTTGTTGCACTTATAGACCAATTGCAAGAAATTTATTCACATATTAGTTCACATATAACTTTGGTGTGGATCCTTCCTGTTCATATTGGGTTTATTTCCATTGCCTGTTTTGTGTCTTTTGTCACTTGCATGTGTTGAGTTTTCCTCCTAGTTTATTTAAGCCATAGAATGTTTTCTTTTTGTTGTGTCTTCATGTTTTTTTGCATTTGTATTTCAAATATTTTCGAAACTTGCAAAAATTCAAAAAATAAAATATTTCAAAAATTAAAAAAATTACAAATTACAAAATTTTCAAACAACCATCCACTTATCATAGAAATCCTATAATTGGAAAACCCTTGAATTCAATTTTTAAACATCTTCACACAATCTTGATAAACATCATACCTTTATCTATTACCCTAGTGATCATTCCAATATTACAACTACCACTTTCTTCACTTTGCATGATATGCTAACTCTTCTTAGGGTAAGTCATGAATTAACTTCACCTGGGGCACTTTCAACTCTGATCATTTGCAAAATAGATATGACAAGAATTTCATAAGGAGTTTCTTCTCTCCATTCTTCCAGTCTGATCCTAATCCCACTTTGGGATAATTTCCATCTACTTAAACATATGGTGGCACATATTAGGGGCATAGTTGATTGTCTTCTTTTTCGACTTTGTGTTTTATTTTGATGTTTTCTTTTTGGACCACTTAAGTAGTTTGATTACTTCTTGCTTCCTTTATAACCCCGGTGTCCGCATTTTACTACTTTGTATGTTGGGTTTTTTTTTCATTTTTATCTTTTCTTTGTTGTGTTTTTATTTATGCACATCCGAGTTAACCATCTTGATTCTTTTATAATCATGGTGATAACCCTATTGTGCAACAAAGAAACATAAGGTTTCTCTAAAATTGTTCTATAAATTACTCTCATGCTATGAGCACATTCCTTTCCCATCCTTGTTCCAATCCCTTGTTTTCCTTCCTATCAAACGGTTGTCCACCGCTTTGCAACGATCATCCACCTACTTGAGGGGGCATTCCTATACCATTCTAATCGTTGGAAGGCGCATCCAAATGCTTCACCAATTCCTACTCATTTGGGGCATCAAAATGCTTCACATATTTTCGTTCGATGATCTATATGTGTCTACTATCTTTAAAGCACTATTACTTTGCAATAGCACTTTAAAGAGGGGAAAATGTAGACACCCCAAAATCACTCACATATTCCCAGTATTGTCCTAGTACATCTAATTATTCACCCATTTGTGATTGATTAATTAAATTAATTAATCATGTGCTTTGTACCCATTTGGATTAATTAAATTAATCCCTAGTACCTCTTTGTACTAATTTAATTATCGTTTATTAATTAATTGAGTGTGCACATCCTAGTCAACTTCTACTCAGGTTCTTAGTCAACAACCACTTGGACTTCACATCCTCATCCTAGTTAACTATACTTCTAGAATCCTTGAAAGGTGGAGGCAATTGAATTGCGCGTATAACCACCTTTCATGATGCAACTTCTGTAATTAATTCATTTACTGCCCCTAAATGTCTTAGAACTATTGTAACCTCCTCCAATGTTATTTTTAGCATGTACATTCACCCATTTGTAACCAACTTCTAACCACTTATACCTCTATAAAATTCAGGCTTACACTCTATCAAACCCTCCTGAATTGTTTGCAAGTATACTCACACTTGCATACAAAAGCTCTTTAAGCCAACTGCTCATAGCAATCCATGTCCCCATTTTGGAGACCATTCAAGAGCACCCACATCCATTCACAAGGTTACACAAATGAATTTTTTTACAACCTACTTGAGGTTTGCTTTGGAGGACTATAGGAAGGTTTGCAATGTTGTGTATCTTTTCATTTATAGTTAGTTTTCTACAATTTACAATGTGGTGTTGGATATCATTAATAAGTTCAATATGTTGGCTCCTCATCTTAATGATATCCCTATAGTGGATGAAGATCTACAGAGATATCTAGAATAAATAAATGCGGAATGGCCGGAGGGTTTAACCCCTGTTGGTTCACCTTCTCACCTAGAGGACTCACATACCAAGGATGAAGAGTTGAATACTTCCTCCGAGAGTTCTAAGGAAGTGGAATCTTAAGTCTTCAAATCAATGAATTCCTCAGCACAACCTTCAAACATTGTTAATAATAGTCCCAAATTAACACCAAATAGAAAATCCAATCCTATGACGAGAGGATTCATATCTAAGGCGAGATATTGGTGGAAACAAAGCTTCTTCAAGAAGGCCATCAAAAAAGGAAAAGCATGAAAGAGCCTCCAGGAAGGAGGTTATGGAAGGACATCAAAGATCCATGATGGAAGGTCTTAAGTCAAATCCGATAAATGATTGTCTTCTCCCGGAACATTAGGGGTTTAAATAATCCCAATAAGCATAGGATTCTCTTGGAATTTAGGAAAAACAAAAAACTAATATTATGTATGAGCAATTTGCACAAGAAAAATGTATTCTTCATATTAATATGCTTCTATATTTTTACAATGCAAGGAAGGCTAATATATAGCCATACAAATAGGAAAATTACTTCCTACAAAATAGGAAGTCATCTAAACAACTTACCCATTTAAATTTTTTACGGGTGTAACAATATAACCACTAAACTATAAAAATATATTGTTTATAACAATATATTTAATCAACTAACCTACTAATCATTTACCACACTGTAATTTACTATCTAGTAAATACCCATGTAAATACTAAATTCCTAACATTCCCCCTCTTAGTGTTTACATGGTAGAAAAACATTCACACTTCCTCTATAGCTTGCTCACCTCTGCTCGCTCATGATCTTGGTACACACTCAAACTAAAGGTAGAGAAGGAACACATCAACTTCTTATCGACCAAGCACTATCGGGAACACATCTGACTGAACTAGTGTGGGAACATGTACAAGAACCATCTTCTTATCAACCAATCACTGTAGGGAACACATCTAACCTACTCAATGTGGGAACTCAAGAAAGAACCATCTACACAACCTTCAATGGTTTTACAAAGGTTTACCACAAACCTAGGTATGAACAGGAACACATCTAACTATTCAACCTCTTCAAGAATCATGATGTTGCATTTCATTGTGCTATATGTTCTTCACTATGTTATTACATCAGGAGAATTATGTAGGAATAGCCACATATACTAGTGAATAGGAATGAACCTTTGTTCTTATTTCTCACACCACACTGAAAATCTGAAAAACTGAAATCCACACCACACAACTGAAAAAACAAGTCACCATACTAAAAGTGTGGCCCCGCATTACTGTGAATGACGAGATGTCGTTGATAACCTCCACCTCCATGTAACTCCATTCTCCAATGTCATGTTGTTAACTCACCCTGATTTGGATATGAAGCTCATGATTCCCACATTGTTTATTATTCCCCCACAATGTGAAATCATTTACTTTCCATATGTCATGTAACACCAAAAAGGCATCCGTAAGGCAATTTATTTTTTTGGAAAAAAATTCCAACTTTTTACAATGAAAAAATTTTGATATTTTTATAATGACACATGAATTAGACTCAATAACCTATTATTCACCTAAACACACTATTTGAGATGAGACAATAAACAAGGCGATACTTAACTTTGACACTTTTAACTATAGAACAATAATAATAATAATACTTAGACAAAATGAATAAGATTTGTATACTCCTAGATATAAAATTATTATAACCTACCAAGACACTATATTAATAGAACTTTTTTAATTTAATGAGCACTGAACATCTTAGTTCACAAACTATTGACTATATAATTCAACCCACTTTTATATGGACATTGATGTAAACCATATATAATGAATGACTCTAAAACAAAATAAAACAAATATAATCACAATTTTAAATTTGACTTAGAAGACTCGAATTATTTTAATTTCAAACCTATCAACAAAAACATCACTAAACAAATAGACTATACGAATTACATGCACTGGTTTATCGACTTGGACGAATTACATGAAGACATGACTATACTTGGCTCACTCTTGACAGTTGCGAGAGGAGACACCACATTTTGATAGTTGTGAGAGGACACCAACAACTTGCAATGCACATATCAGATCACAGATTTTCCTTGAACCTTTGAGTAGTCAACTTTGTATAGCGGTGAGTCTAAAATTTTAATTTACATTAACAGTCCGTAGGAATAGAAACAAATTTGAAAGGATCTCTTGTATATATCGATACTAACTGTAAGTTGTCTTTTACCAAGGACATCTTCATCAAGGAATCCGCACATAGCATGCTCAATACATCATCCACAACCATAGACTGAAACTAATCAATGTGAACCCTATTACTGAGATGATGAAAAATAAGATATGTAAATTCCTTAATGTTCTCTAATCCCACGTCAGACCAAGTAATTATGTAAATATATGAAAATGGCTTTCCATGAAAAAATATCCTCGTTGGTTGTGAGCTGTTGAAGCCGGACTAAAACCGTTACAGATCCGTCAATGTAAAAGTTATTGAATGTAGTCCACACCTTTGGAAATGATTTTATCAAACATGTATGTTCTGAGCATCTTGTTTCCATTGGAACCTCAACAAAAATATATAATACTATGCTATTGTGTGTGCCAAATGAGAAAATAGACTCCCAAAAGCACGAATAATACAAAACACATCTGACTAATTCCACACAAATATAATAATAGGAAATAAAAATGGTCTTCAACACATTATTTCTCATAAGAGGGGAGATCAAGAATAGTCCTGGCCTTGCCCCAAATCAATGCTCAAAATTCCATAGGTCTGCTCTTGCTCCGATACCAAATATTGCGTATGAGTAATTTGCACAAAAAATGTATTCTTCGTATTAATCGCTGCTATATATTTTACAATGCAATGAAGGCTAATATATAGCCATGCAAATAGGAAAATTACTTCCTACAAAATAAGAAGTCGTCTAAATAACTTACCCGTTTAAATGTTTTACACGTGTAACAATATAACCACTAAACTATAAAAATATAACTTTCTAATCATTTACTGTGATGTAATTTACTATCTGGTAAATACCCATGTAAATACTAAATTCCTAACAAAAACTGGACATTATAATGTTACAAGAAATAGAGATGAATTTTGTTAAGATGGAAGAGTTTCAGAATTTTTTTAGAAGGAGATTGGGTTTCATTTCCAATCTTCAGTGGGGGCCTCTTAAGGGTTGTTATGTCTTTGGAATTTAAATTTGTTGGAGGGGTTGCCTTTACATGTCATCAACATCATATAGCTCTCTTCTTCATAAATGTATGCTCAAAAAAACCATTCATTTTATCTAATGTCTATGTCCCTAATTCAATCAGTGGAAGACGTGAGATTTTGGAGGAAATGACCGGCTTTAGAACTTTGTCAATGGATTTAAACTAGATTATAGGGGGAATTTGATACGCCCCTGATTCCCTTTGAAAAAAGTGGAATTATCTCTTATATTGATAGTATGGAGGACTTGGCCAACTTTATAAACTGGAATGATCTGTTGGATCTTGAGCTCAATGCCCAAAATATACTTGGACTAACAGACAAAGTGGTGAAGATCTCATTCAAATTAGACTTGACAGGTTTTTAGGTTAATTATCAATGGATACATGAACAACAATATTCTTTATCCTCTCTTGCTCATGTTGGTTCTAATCATAATCCGATTCTTCTCAACTTTGAGGATATGGTGCGAACCAAAGGAAAACCCTTCATATTTGAGAAGATGTGGACCACTCATCTAGAGCTAGAAAACTTTATTGAGGAATAGTGGAGTATCAATACCACAGAAATAACGTGTTCCTAGTTACGACAAAGCTCAAAAATGTCTAAACCAGGATCAAAAATGGAATAAGGAAAATTTTGGTAGCATTTTCTTGTAAAAGAGAAAATTAACTCGAGGGGTAAGAGAAATGGAATAAATTATGGAAGATGGAGTAGGGAGTATTAAACATAAAGAAAAAGAAAAATCTTTGTTGTCTGAATTTCATACTCTTATCAGTAAGGAAGAAATTTATTGGAAACAAAAATCTTGGGTTAACTGGCTTAAGGAGGAAGATAGGAACAAACAAATATTCCATATATTAGCTATGATCAAGATAAACAAAGGGTGTATACAAGAAATAATGAAACATGATGGAGTTATGGCTACAAAGGAAGATGACATCTCGAACACTATTATTTCTTTTTTCAAAAATTTGTTTATCAAGGTCACCAACCTTCTTAGGAAGATTTGTTAGAGACTCTTAATTTTTTCTCCTACCATTGGCATAGATGATAATAAATATCTTACATTCATCACTTCTGATGAGGAGATCAAGGCTATGTTTTATGAAATAGAAGGGGATAAAACCCTTGGACTAGATAGTTTCCCCTTCTTCTTCCAACTTTATTTGGATATCGTGAAAAAGGATGTGGTTACAAAAGTGGTTCAAGATTTTTCGATCCGGTAGTCTTATCAAACAAGTTAACCATACTTTCATAGCCCTCATCCCAAAAAAACCAGGATCTAGGGAGTTGGGTGATTTCGCAATCAATCTATGCAACACTCTATATATAATTATATCTAAAATTCTGGCCTTCAGAATGAGGGAAGTTCTTTGTAATTTATTTCCCCTAATCAAGGTGCTTTTGTCCTGGAAGACAAATCTTGGACAACATCATCTCTATTCATGAAACTATTCACTCAGTGGAAAAATCCAATCGTGAGGCTATGCTCATCAAATTAGACATGCAAAAATCCTACGATCGAGTTTCATGGAATTTTATGATCCTCCTCATGCGAAACTTGGATTTGATCCTCATTTTATCAAGATGATTTAGGCTTACACCTCAACCTCCATGTTCTTTGTGATTATAAATGGTATGCCTAAAGGATTCTTCAAATCGTGAAGAGGTATAAGGAAAGGGACCCTCTTTCCCCTTTCCTCTATATCATCATGGATCAATCTTTGAGCAAGTTGTGTTCAAAAACTAGAAGATAAATAATCTTTGTAAGGTGTTAGATTTTTTAATGGTGTGGACAATCAGTGCCTACAAAAATTTTTGGATGATATGGTTCTCTCATCCGAGTGTGTGTTCAGGGGGCATGCACCTTCAAGGCCATCACCATACAATATGAGGAAATTTCGAGACAACAAGTGAATTTCCATAAAAGTTCTTACTTCTTCATCAACGTCAATGAGCAACAACAAATTAGGTTGGCCAATATCATGGGCTACACCATTAAATATCTTCTAGATAATTATTTGGGCATGCCACTTTGTGGAGGTAAATTGGAGGACACTAGATGGAATAAATTAATTGAACGGTTCCACAAAAAATTAGCCTCATGGAAAGGATCCTTGTTATCACATGCAGGTAAAACCTAACTCCTCCAAAGTTTATTATAAGGAGTGGCTATTTACATTATGTATATTTTCATTCTCCCCACAAAAGTTAGGAAAGTCATTGAAAGCATACAAAAATATTCTTATGGTTTGGATCGGAGGTTAAGACTAAAATCCCATTGATTTCTTGGGAAAAGGTTACCACTCAAAATATCGTAGAGGTTTAAAAAATTTGTAGATAATGAATCAAGCTCTTATAACCAAGATTGGATGGATAATATACAAAGAAGAGGGTACTTGGATTGATATTTTAAAAGTGAAATACTTTTGAAATGTTGACGACACTTTGGGTCTCTTCTTAGACTAGAAACTTCCAAAAGGATCAACTTTTTAGAACAATCTTATTCAGTCTAGGAATTTGCTAGTTAAGGGTACAAAATGGAATCTTGGGAATGGTACAAAAATCAAGTTCTGGGATGATCCATAGATCATAAATAAAAATTTAAAGATTGAAGAACCATGGATGAACCTGAAGAAACACTATAGGCCCATACAAAGAGACCAGTGGTGGAAAAGGAGGATCCCGTGGAAATTTACTCAGAAATGCAGTACCCTCATGGAGTTATCAAGGCATAAAAGTGGAGCTCAAAGCTATACAAATGCAAAATCAATGAGTATAACCACATGACAAGTGACAATGAGAATCTGATGAGGGAAGACTTGGTTTCGGACACTCGACAATGGTAGACGAGCTTGGAAACCCTAAGGTTGACAACTCGGTACAACAAGAATTGTAGAAGACCGGAGTCTTGTAGTTGTGGGAGCTTCCTTTCTTTGCAAAACCCACCCCATTATTCGGTGGTTAATATCATGGGTGCACGAGGACTTATTTTATTTTGTGGGGCGAAGGATGAGGATAACATGCCACTTGATTAGGATAGTTATAGGCTTGAAAAACACCGGTGTGAGGACATGGCACTTGATTTATGTGCCACTACCAAGATTGAGGAGTTAGCAAAGAAATTGAACTACGAGAAGGGAGGTAGGGCATAGGTAATTACAGATCTCCCAGACCCAGCATTGAAAGTCACCTCCTAGCTCATTAGCTATAAATTGGGTACATCAGAGAGATGGACAGACATTAATAGGAGGTTCTTATATGTGGCCTACGAGTGTCCAAGTGGGCACATTACAACTTTGTAGAGTTCATCACGAAGGGCATTGTTGAGGAAGCGTGAGTGTAGAACGAGGTAGGAGCAAAGATCACATGGGGCTCTATCTTGTTGTTGATCATGTTCTAGGAGATTGGTGTCCTAGATGGACCAGTTGAGAACATTTGGGTTTTCCCACCCACGCGCGCATCCCCACAAAATCCAATTTGTAAGGTTCACCTGTGATGGGACCATCTCAAGTGCTTACAAGGCTCAAATGAATAGGTGGTTTGAGTGATTGCACAAATCTTTTAAGAACAAGTGGTGCATCCCCCACAAGTTTTTGGGGACCAAGTAAATTTTTTCATCACACAACATTTTTGTCTGGAAAATTTATAATGGCCAAGGGAGAGATGGGGCCATGGTGCAAACTCCCTTCGCATTTATTGCCATATATTTGAAGTGTGTTCAACCGAATATAGGATGCACATAAGTTGGTTTTTAATGTAAGAAAAGTAGATTTTGATTTCCATATATTACGCGCAATATAAAAATTTGGCACTCGACCTACTTACGTCGAAGTTTTGGAGCCATATTTTCTAGACTTACACCCTCAAGTCAGCATTACCATCAAGGGGTATGTCCATCGGGATTCATGTAGCTGCGCCCCAAAACATAAGGGGGGATTGAGGTGGAGGTTATAGAATCTCCCTTTCCAAAGCCACGGGAGACACCAATCCCGCCCATGAAAGTAGTGCAAGAAGAAGAGGAAGCAGAAGAGGAACAAGACGAGGGAAAGTTAGATACTTCTAGGAAAAGGAAGTACTACACATGCCGAATGGGAGCAAGGGTGCCAAAACTTCACAGGTAACACCGAGGCTTCATTACCAGGGCACAAGGAAGGGAAGGAAGAGGAGTATCCTGAAGAAAATAAATAGAAAACACAAGATGCATCGAGCTCCACTATAGAATCGAAGGAAGGAGAATAGGAGGAAAACACCACCTTCAAGGTAGAGTTAGAGGCGGAACTTGAGGAGCAAGAAGCTGAAGTTGGAGCCAAGGTTGAGGGTGAGGCATGTGAGAAAGGGAAGGAGAACTCTACAGAACTAGATAAAATTCCAACACATGAGGCCTCCCTAGCATAGACCACTAGCCCAGGAGGAGGAGATAAAGGGGACTCCTTCATTATAAAGGAGGATAAAGGATTTACCCCATGATCAAAGAAGCAAAGGACCAAGCGCAAGGCAATGAGGAAGAAGTGGACTCCCATGTCCCCACATATGGACTTCATGGATGACCCCACAAAGGTGTTGCACGTGAGGTTCTAGGACACCCTCCCACCAAAAAGTTACATGGTTGGGATTTGATGGACCAAGACAGGTGTGCCTGGACCGGAAAATGCTCACTAGAACATGTACTTGCCACTCGAGGAACCGAAGTTTCGTTAATGATCACGTAATTGGGATAATTCACTTAAAGAAGAAAGGAGGAGATACATATAAGGTGGTGGATCCTAACCACCTAACAGATGAGAAGGCATGCAATGCATTGCGGACAAGATATCTCATGAGGTGAAACAATGTAGCTTGGACGTAGGAGCCACTATTCAGACCTTGGTCATGGAAAAGAAAGAGAAGGAAAAGGAAGTAGACAGATTGCGCCAAGGACTGAAGGGTGAACAAGTACAAACCAAGGAGGCATATGACCGAGTTGGCATCCTAGTAAAGAGCATTCTAGGACAATGTCCGACATTGGTAAGCTAGGCTAGGACCGACTACGAGGATGAAATGGAGTACCTCGAAGACCTTGTGGGGATGTTACTCAGTAATATCAAGGATGGCATGGGTCCCACAGCTTTGAGCTCGTAAAGGAAAAATAAGAGATCAAGGTTGTTGTTGAATCCTAGATCATTGAGTTGGAAGACTTTCTCTCCCAACTCAAGGAAGAAAATATACTATCGATAGGGGCTTCAATAGCTGTAGAAAATGTGAGCCAATTATCGACGCGCATGTGATAGAGGAGGAGGTTTCCCTCAAGGTTTTACAAGAGACCATCCCTACCAACAAGGTGGAGCACACACAGTTGGTCATTAACACCATGGCCCAGAAGGAGAAAATCAAGACAAAGCGTGAAAAGTTGTATTTCGTAATCAGGAAATCGAGACTCCATCACTGAATGGATGGATGAGTTTGAAGGTGTCATGCGGGATTGGGTGTGGATATCAATACACTGAAGGGGAAGGTGGAAGATATGCTCCCAAGCCAAGTGCCTAGAAAGGCCCTATCAGAATTGAGGGCCTGGGAAAAGTTGAAGGATGAGATAGATGTGATTTCCCCAAACTCCTCCAATTGGTTGCATAACATATTCCTCCATCCTTCAATTCTTTATTCGATTCTTTCCCAACCACTATTCTTTATTCTTTGGAGCAGCATTCTTGCCTTAGCAGATTTGGGTGAGAAATTTTTTGTTTAAGGAGCACAGAGGATTGTCGAGGCAAGAACTGTGCCTTGCTTTAGTGTGGGGTGATGTTGGACCCCTAAAATAACTAAGTACCTAAGGCACGGAGCCTTATGGCACATGGAAGCAAGGCACGAAGGCATTCAAAGAAGTAGTTCTTGGAGAGGTGTGAAGGCTCGCACCTAGGCAGGATGGATTCAGGACTTAGTGAGTTTTGGACAACATGAAAAGACGCGCATAGGGATCAAATGGAAAAGTGACCAGATACAGATGTGGATAAACTATGGATACTTTACGGCTCAAGGAAAGGATATTCTAGGGAATCAATACAATTATCATGAAAGGATAAGGAGTCAAGGTTGTTAAGGATTAGTTGGCACATGCATGCTAAAGGCACTGATTGAGGGAAACACATGATGACATCTGGCATATTCCTAGGTAGTGGTAGAGCAATCATGAGAGGATTCCTTCAGGATTTCGTAGGTAATGATGAGCGGTTAAGAGAAGATTCCTTCTTGTTCTTCATATGGATGGTTTTCTAAGAAGGTGGAGGAGAGAGATCGTTAGTATGTGTGTGTAGATGTAGGCGAGGACAAGAGCAAGAAAAATATAGAGGTATTGTGTAATGTGTAATGGCGGGCTCTATAATGTATAAAATCCATGTTACTATGAACGTTCCCAGAGATGGAACCCTTCTTGATGTAATCTTGGCTATTGTATTTGATTAATGAATATAATGAAGAGTTTTAAAAGCACTCATGTGATGGATCTTGATCTGTACATTTCCCTTATGTTCATGTGCGTGTTACGGGTTTATTTTTGATATTATTCATGGTTTGATTCTACTTTCAATTAGTTGATCATGTTATACCATGCTCTAATGCATTAGACTAGGACTAGTTATTTATCCCAATTCCTAGAATGGGTATGTTCATTCCATGTTTATGCAAGCACTCCCTTACCAAGGGTGATCATTCTCACAAAGCTCACATAAAGGTGGGGCTCAATGCTTATGCGCGCCTCAGGTGAGCTTCTAGACCAATCTGGATGATATGCCGGTGTGTTTGGGGTTGGTTGTTAAAGCAAGCAATGAAAAGAGACTTCAAGCATGTGTTACTTCTACTCAATATTATATACAATTATTAAAAACAAAGATATAAAAAGCTTAGAAATAATTAAATACACATAATTGAAACAAAGCATATACCACCATCGTTAATCAAATAAATTCTAAATTATTAAAAATAAACTTATATTGTTAAAATATTATTTACGATATAAAAATCTTAGAAACAATTAATACACATAATTGAATCAAAGCATATACCACCATCGTTAATCAAATAAAGACTAAAACTTGAACTCTATACCATAAAATAAGCATAGCTAATCAATTAGAGAATTAAATACATGAACGATTTACATCGACACAATATTAATGCCCCTAAATATAATGCCAAGTGTGAATCCACACTTCATCTTGAAAATGCACATACTTTTTTAGGCAAGGTATCACACTTCAATGTGTGAGGGATCCCACTTCAACATGTGAGGGATCGCATGCTTCTTGTTAACGTGTGAGGATCCAACTCGGTGGATGTGCTTGGTGGATGTGAGGATAACTCTCTCACTCTACGATCAGTTATCACTGTCACATCTAAGTGTGAGTTTTCGAACTTGAAATTGAGCCCACTCGCACATTGAATTACAATCGCAAACTTCTAGCCTCTTATTCTAATCAATATTTGAATTTCAGTGTGTAAAAAAATAATTACGTCACAGCGGTCACTAGGCTATAGAACTATTTAAATCCATAGAGGAAAGAAGCTAATGACTATGCCTAAGCCAATGATTGTGTGCATTATAAAAATCTTAATGTTTCCCCTACACTATGTGGTTTATGGATAAAATTATACACACAACATCGAGATCTAAAGGGTGTAAAATAATTTATTATATGTTTAAATATTTGGATTAAATTAGGTTTTAAAGATGTTCATATAAGATGTATATTTTTATTTTCTCATTGTGATTTCAATTATCCACACTAATGTTAAATATTTAAGTGTTCTTTGTACTAATTTTCTATTTTTATTTGTGGATACAATTGAAAATGTACTTTGTTTTTTAAGAAGGAGCACATGCACGGATTTACTATCCAAAGGTGTGAAAGTTGTCGAGGGACTAGTTTATCCATCCAAATATACACTCATTGTAGAGATGTGGGGTCTAGATTATTCATTATTATAATAAGTATTCTATTCAATGACAGAGCGAGACTGCCATACACAATTGATGATTGTGAAACCCTAGCAGAAATTGAAAACAAGGGATACTTTATCCCATGGGAAAGGAAGTAAATGATTAAGCATGTGATTTCAAATGTTTCACATGTGGGGGTGATGGCATTCAAAACATCATGAGAAATGACTCAAAGGATACATTTAATGAGGATGAGGGTTTGAATTCTACCAATGATAGCCATTGTTTCACAACTCCTAAAGACAGGGATGAATTTTCTACAACCTACGTGGTGCTAAAACATAAGTGTCCTCATAAAGAAGGTGACATAGCTGAAGGGTTTATATCCCTGGTACAAGAACAACATGTTATTTCGGGAGTGGTGTTGGGACCCACACACTTTGGTGTTTTTGTGGAGAATATTATAACTACATGCAATGATTGTTATCCAAGTCTACAACACAACAACGAAGTTGTCGCCAATCAAAAACTTAGTTTATCTAGAAACAAGAACTACACTTCATGTGAATGGAAATTATGAACTCCAAGAAACAACCGCCACATCAAACAATGACTTCAATTTGAATTTCAAGGGGGTTACTACCAATTTGATACATTTTTGTTCAAAAGAACACAAATTTACTCGAAGCAAAAACTACAAATGTCCGTGAAGGATACATGGTGTAATTTTAAAAATTATATGGCAATACGTTTAGGGTGCATGTTGATAAATTAATTATGCCTTTTTGCAAGGTTTGCTCCACATCAAAAAAATCTCTCATCCAATGGCCTGCCAACTAGTTGGCCCATCAAGATGGTTTTATTATGGAATTAAGGCTAAAATAAATTCCATAAGAGTTACTAGTAGAAATGTGGAGTGCATTTGAAGATCCATTGCCTCAACTAGTATACCAAAATTCATATGAATCCTCCATATGTAGTAGTAATGAAAACTTGATAAAAATACCTTACAACACCTGCAAATGCCAAAAGGTAAATTCTACTCCATCTAGTACATCAAAGGCAATGGAAAATGATGAAAAATCAAGAGAAGAATTTTTTTCTGAAGTTGAGAAAAAAATTGCTACAAGGAAGCATGACTCTCCAATCTATCTCTAAATGCTTTCAATCACAGTTGGAATTTCACTCTAGATATGAATGAGCCTTCCATCAAAAACTTTGTACTTAATACATTCACTTTGCAAATGCTATCAACAGTGATCAAGGTCAAACTTCAAAACATGGTATAGATAAATTGAAGTTATGTGGAAGGGATGTATGTCGAAAGCATGGTACAAATGTCATGGAATTGTGAAAAGCACCTATTGTAGATACAAGAAATCTTGGATTAATGGCAAGAGGAGGGTAGTAAATGGAAATACAGAACACGAAAACAAATGCCAAACATCATTGTAACTATTGCATTGATATCCAAAATGGTGGAGAATGATTCGATATATCCCCACACATGTCTCGCTCGGGGACAAGATGGTACTAAAGTAACAATGAGATTGTTTCCTACATGTTATAGTTTTGTTTACATACTAAAAAAGTGTAGTGAGGGCCTTTCACTATTGGGCCTTCCTCAAACATCACAACAAATCTCAAAAAATTGGCAAGAACATTTCTCCCATGTTTCAATCACCAAGAATGAATTCTTTGCCAAATGTGATGAGTACATGAGCTTTGGAACAAAAAACGTGAAGTGACCTCATGTCCGAAACACCGCACAAATAGATCAATGCCAGAAATCGCATAATGATTACATTCAAATTTGTCGTGTAACTTACTATGCACGTAGAGTGAAATCACAACAAAATCCTAATAGGTGTTTGAGCATTGTGTATGACAAAATGGATAAGATGAAAACTGCAATACCAAGGATGGGCAAAAAGCAAAATCAATAAGCCATGCTATTAATCTCTATGTCACCTTGAATGGTATGCTGACACATGGGCACATAAGAAATGATATTAATCTCCTCATCACTTTGGTCTCCCTTTTTTGAGCGAGGATTAAACTTCACAAACATCATTGGCACTATGTATTCGGAATCTAGAAGAACCACTTATAGATCAATATGGTGATTTTTATATAGTAGTGGGACGTGAAAGCACATATTACATGATGTACTGTTACAAAATGATGCATATGACAAGTGCAAGGAATACAAGTAGAAAAATGAGGTTGTTCATACAACTAATACTTTAAACAATTGTTCAAGTTCATTTAGAAAACAACCACCAACTCTCTACTTACAACTAGATAATGTTGCGAGTGACAAAAAAATCACACATTTTTTGCATTTTCATCCATGTTGATAGCTAGAATGGTTTTTAACATAGTGTATATGAGTTTCCTTCCAATGGGTCACACACATGAAGACATAGATGGGACATTCGGGTGATTATCAACAACATTATGTAAATTGGATACATTCTCTTTGCCAAAAATAATGGACACTTATAGAACATGCCAAGAGGATTCCAAGATTCCAGCACATTCACTTCATACCTTATTGAGGAATTTTATGAATTTAAGGTCTTTATGGAACCACACTTGCTATATGGTAACCACAAGATCGTGGGTGTCAAAGAAACCAAATATGTTTAAATTCTATGTCAAAACAACAAGCTCACATGGAGTTAAAAGCATCAATCTTGGATTCCGTCTGGTTACACTTAATAGATATTTGGAAAATAGTGGATGGGAAACCTTTCTTTCGTCAAGGGGATCCTCCATTGGCACCTTTAAAGAACCCAACGAGATGGTATTCATGCATATTGGCATTCAAGCAACATCACACACCGGGAAAAGAGTTCAATAGATGGTGGAGAAGCATACTATGTTCCAAAGATTGCATATTGGAAAAATGCTCTACGTGCCCTACAAAATCCCTTTGTCAATTGTAATATGATGAGAAGAGATTTTTTTGGCTAAAAAAATTAGGATAGTGCAATGTATAATCGATAGTGGGTGCACCACATCTTAACATGGATAGATATTATTTTCAAAATGTCCTTTCAAATAAGGATATATGTGTTGGACTTATTTTTGATAAACCTCGAGAGGAATTCAACCCAGTAGTGGATGTGAATGTTGGGTAGATGATACTAGTAAGACCGGTTGATGATAATGTACCTATATGGATGGGCAAGGCAAGAAACTAAAACTAATACAAGATGTTTACAAAAACACTCAAAAGATAAGGGTACATTGGTGGGAACCCACAGGAAAAGGAAATACAAAAAATAAAGGTATGAGGAATGCTTGTTGAAAAAGTAATGGTGGCAAAAATCAAGGACCCATCAAATATTGATATAGAAACATCATCTTGGCATGCACCAAGAAAAACATGGAAATGAGATCAAATGAAAATACCGAAATAGGGTTATGAAGCTATCCAGAATACCCTACACAAATTCAAGAACAATAATTAATACCCTTGTGAGGGATCAATGCTTATGTAAATTTATCGAAGGATTGACTTCCTATGGAAATACATTTTCAAATCCATTTCCTCAAAACAACTTGTTTAATGTAATTCTTAACTCTTTGTTGTTCTTTACGATTTACATAATGGAAAATCATAAAAGTAGTTGAATTTATCACACGTAACTTGCATATTTACAATATCACGGTATTTTTTTATATAGATTTATATTAAAATTATATCAATATATAATATACATAAAATATTAAATAAATATAAATTTGAAGAATTTCAATAACTACTATTTTGTATTTTTTAAAGGGAAATATTGTAAAATTACCGTCATCTAAAAATTTCTTGACAGACATAAGTGGCCATCAAATTTAACCCCAAGGCTTGTTGATGTAACTTTGTGGTGCCTAGGCTAATGTAACTTAGCGGTTGCTAGTTTTATGTAGCTTAGCGGTTGGTAGGATTATGAAACTTGCTACCGGTTGGCTGGTGTAACTTTCCAACCACTAGGATTATTTCACCTAGATGAATCTACTCTTGTGTAAATTAGTGGCCACTAGGCTTATGTAAGTTAACAACCTATATGCTTATGTAAGATAGCGGCCGCTAGGCTTATCATGGTATTATGTAACTTAGAGGCCAAGGCTTATGTAACTTAGTGGCCGCAAGGAAAATGTAACTTAGTGGCCACAAGGAAAATATAACTTAGTGGCCATAAGAAAATGTAACTTAGTGGCTCAAGGGAAATGTAACTTAGTTTTCATAAGGTAGATGTAACTTTGACCCCGCTAGGCTGATTTCACCTAACATGCACTTTCATCATGTAGTTAGCAACCACTAGGCTTATTGAAGATAGCGTCCGTGAGGCTTATGTAAGATGGCAGTCATTTGGCTTATGTGGGGGATTAAAATAATAACAAACTAGATATCCTAAAATAGTGAAACTAAAATCCAAAAATTAGGATTTATAAATTGGATTACAATAGTGGTTATAATAAATTGGATAGGATTTAGTTTGTGTAAACCTATTCCCTATTCCCGTTATTCATATTGCGAATGCTCATACTTCATCTTGAAAATGATCGTAGTGTGAGGTATCATATGTCATCGTGTGATGAATCACACTTTGATGTGAAATCCATCACTCTTCAAAGCATGCAAGGAATCTTAATTTGACATGTGATGGATCGCACTTCGATGTGAGAGGGATCGCACTTCATCGTGTGATGGATCACACTTGATAGATGTACAAGGCCATGACTCTCTTGCACTATGATGAACTATCACTATCACGTATAAGTGTGAGTTTTTGAACTTGAAATTGTGCTCACTCACACATTGAAGTGTGATCACCAACTTCTGGCCTCCCATTGGAGTCAATATTTTGATTTTAGTGTGTAAGAAAATAAACTACGTCACAACGACCGCTAGGCTATACAAATTTTGAAAGCCATAGGGGAAAGAAGTCAATCATTGTGCATAAGCCAATGACTATGAGAAGTAATGTGTAGGATAGGACCACTAGTTGTAAAAATTGAAGGTAGCATTTATAAATTTTATACTAAAAATTTAGAAAAAAGGTAGACAATAACACAAGTAAAATCAAGTCACATGTACAAATCAGCCAATAAAATATGTAACTTTGACCCCGCTAAGCTGATTTCACCTAGCATGCACTTTCATCATGTAAATTAACAACCGCCAGGCTTATTGAAGATAGCGGCCGTGATGCTTATGTAAGATAGTGGTCGTTTGGCTTATGTAAGATAATGGACACTTGGCTCATTAAAGATAGCAATGTGCTGACGCTTATGTAAGATAGTGGTCACGACACTTATGTAAGATAGCGGCCTCTTGGCTTATGCAGGGGATTCAAATAATTTAAAAAAAAATCCTAAAATAGTGAAACTAAAATCCAAAAACTAGGATTTATAAATTGGATTACAATAGTGGTGAACTTGGAATCCAATAATCACGCTATTGAATCCAATATTAGCTAAATTGGAATCCAATAATAGTGATATTGGAATCTAATAATAGTGAAATTAGAACTAGAATAATTCCAATAATGACAATATTGGAATCCAATATTGCTACTATTGGATTCCAATAATAGTAATAATGGAATCCAATATAGACAAAAATGGAATCCAATATACGTAAAAACGGAGATGGATTTCTTCCAATACTTGAAATACAGGAGTCTCAATTTATTGGAATATGTCCCAATTTAGTGAAATAAGCGTTATATCAAATAAAATCCACCTCAAGACTCTCTCTAGGGGTGTTTCCGACATATCTATTTGGACTATGGACACTATCTCGGAAGTAGAGCAATTTTGTGACAAGAATTAGATGCATCTCCATCGGGGCTATGGACGCCTACTTGGTAGCGGAGAAATACATGACTTAGCCTTCCATTCACCCTCTATCTACCTATTTAATTTAATCACTCCCTATAAATTGGCTAGTTTATCTTCACACACTACCCAATAAGTCTTCACTTCAAGCATAATTAACCATCACAATTGCATACCCTTTGATCTCGATCGAGACATAGGGCTTACATGTTGTCAAGTATTGTTTAGACCTTGGTCACACTTTTTTAGTCTACCTCTTGTCTTGCAACATGTTCCATTAGGCTCATATTTTTTCATCACTGATGTTATTTTCCTTCTATCCATCACATCCACATCCTTTTTCCCTTAGATCGAACATCCATGGGAAAATGATGATCCTTCACTTTTCATCCAATCCTCCTCATGTCCATTTTCAACCATCATCATCATGATTGGGGGAATCCCCTACTACCATTCATTAGGGGAATCAACCATTTTAGATACCCCTCACTTCCCATCCTACCCTACTCTTAGGGGCACACCACATCTATCCCTCAATCCATCGCCCCTATACTTGGTTAGATATCTTATCATCTTCCATATCCCCCTCATATCCTATCCCATACCCCTCATCTTATATATCTCTCATCCCACATCCCATCTAATCCTAACCGATCAACCCATCCCTATCCTATCCAACCTATCCAATTTCCCTCAATCCTTCCCTTTCATCCTACCCAAACACACTTTGCAAATTATAGGATAAAACGCATCCCACATTAAATTCATTCACATCCCCCTCACCTATCCCATCCAAAATCTCAAATCCAACATCCAAAATCCAAAATGCAAAAATCTAAAAATCCAATAACCTAAACATCCCAAAATCCAAAACCTCAACATCCAACATCAAACATCCAAAGTCCAAAATCTCAAACATCAAAACATTTAAAAAATCCATAAAAAGATCACAAAATAACACCAAAAAAAAATCCATACACGTAATGTGTTTATTTTTTTGCTTTTGTATGTTTGATTGTTTGTCTGCATTTACATTTTGGCTGATTATATGAGCACCCTTTTGTTTCTCTTTTGCACAGTCCAATGATATGAGGACAATGGTTTTGGAAATTCAATCATCATGGTCTTTATACCTTGATGCATCTTGCTCTATGCCACATTCATAACATTATTAATGATGATAACAATGGGCACTTTATGGTAGCATTCTATCATCATATTTTATCCTTATCCTCATCATCATCTAGCCAACTATCTAACCTCCTCACCTCCTATTCAATCAATCCTTTATCAATCAATCAATATCCACATCCAAATCTTATCCTCTCACACCCAACATCCAAAATCCTCACCCCTTAGTTGGGCCACCTTCTAACACCCTCTCATCAATCAAACTTGAATAATATTTCTCATCACTTCTTCATCTTAATCCTCTCCTCATCAATGTCTTATCATCAAAATGAATCCAAACATCCTCAATCAACTAATCCTCCAAAACCAACATCCTATCCCTATCTTCATATCAAGAATCCTCAAATCTAACATCGTCAAATCCAACATCCTCAAATCTAATCCCAAATATTCAATCCTCACCCCTTGACTGGGGCATCCTCTAATCAAAATCCTCAAAACCTCACCCCTTGACTAGGGCATCCTCTAATATAAATCCTAAATCTTCACCCTTGTCATACATCATTGACTAAGACATCTTCTAATCTTCTAATCCTAATCCTTTGAATCCTCAAATATTCTAATCCTCTAATCCTAATCCTTTGAATCCTAAAATCTTCTAATCATATACTCCTAATCAAATCTTCTCATCCTCTAATCCTCTCTCATCTACTAACTTAGGCCTCTCCTCTTTTCGAGTGGTTACCTAACTCATTCCTCCCCACCTAACCCCTCGAGGGGGCATCATATCACCATCATAATAGCTTCTCTTATTTTATTTGAATGGTTAGAGGGGGGGGAAAATGTATACATATAAAATGTTGACATACTTACTTATGACTAATTTTTCCTGCAAATATCCATACATCATCTATATAATAATTAATCACAAGATTAATCATTATTATTGATCCATTTTATCATATTTACCCTTTATCATTTATCATTTATCCTATCATTTCATTATTAATCCTTTAAATCCATTATTATATCTCATTTCATCATTAATCACTTTTATTTCCTTATTATATCATATTATCCTATTATGCCACTAATAGTCTCTATTAATATTTCTTAGGAATTTAATATTCCTACATCTACCTACCCACCTACTCTACACATCCCTACATCTAGCCTTTCCATGTAACCTCACCCCTAATCATCATTTATTAACCTAATATAATCCTAATCCTAATCACATCCTCACACCTCTAAATCTAGAGGCTTTTATTTCTAGAAGCCTCTCTAATTTTCTCCTTCTATTGAATTTTTAATTCAATAGAAGCTTCTTCCCTCCATGAAATTTAAATTAAAATTCTAGAGTCTTCCACTCTAGAATCCTCTAATCCTCACATGCATTCTCCACCATTGATCCAAATCCAACTTGGCTTCATCCTAGCCATTGAATCCTCCACCCATTAACTATAAATTGAGCTCTCCTCCTCCATGAGAGCCAAGTCATAGAATCCATATCAAACCTCTGCTACTTTTTTCATCCAATCATCCATTCTATAATCCAATCAATCATTCAATCAATTCATTCATCTACAATCAAGCAATATTCATCAATCAAGCAATTCAAAGGCAATCAAGGGAGGTGTTGCTTGTGTGTCTCCACCAACATCTGAAGTAACCAACAATCAAGAAATCCAAGTGTAATCCAACATCTTGAGCACATCCAATACATCAAAGGGAGATCTACTTTGGTAAGTGAAGGTATTGCACTCTATTTCCCTTTCCATCTAGCTCAATCTGAGGTTTTGTTTGAGAATATTAGAGTAGGAGAACAAGTTTTGTTTGTTTTTCTCACATTTCACGAGCTACTATTTTCTTGCATTACACTTACCAACAATGGAAATGGTCATGGGGAAACAATAGGTTATAAATTATGAGACAAAGTATGACTTAGATTAATATTCTTTTGACATCAGTCACATCGTTTGGTGTATTCGTGATATTTTGTTTTATTATGGGCCAATAATAATCATGATGAAGGAGATTTTGAGACATATATTTTCTCGCTAAAATGACCACCATATTCACTTTTGTGTAGTTGGGAAAGGGTGATTTTTATATTATTGGTTTCTAAACATCGTAGTAAGCATCCATAAAATGATCATTTGAATAAAGAACCACCTATAAGGTTATAATGAATGGATTTATGCCACGATAATGTCCCTCTTGTGGCAATGTATTTTCTAGCACTACTTATCAAGATAAGAAATTGTAAATGTTAGTATACCATTTAGGGGTGTTGGAATTATAAGTAATAACAATAACATGTAAAGCATTAATAGTATCGAAGTAATAAAACATTTATGTAATAGATGAATTATGAAGGTGTCACAATCATCTAGTATATCTAGAGGTGTAAGTGAAGTTGCATTGGCCATGACATCAACATGTCAATTGTCCTTATGGAGAACATTAGAAATAGAGGTGTAGTCAAAGGTAGATAGTAACTATTTGACCAAATTCGTTTTATGGAATTAATTCATCCTCTTTGTTGTGGTAAACATCTTGGAATCGATGAAAAATTGACTAAGAATCACTAAAGATGCATATGTGGAAAAATTTTAGGGTTCATGCAGTGTAAAGGCCCAATATTAAAGTTCCATATTTGGCAACATTATCATACATGAAAATCCAATTTGGTAAGCATGTTAGTGTAGGTTATTTCCCTTCGCTCATGTTCACCTAGGTACTTTATTTACTTTCTATTTTATTTATCATCACTCACTTATGTGTGGATATTTCTTTTATCTTATTTAGATATTAGGAGGATATTATCTAGTCGTTAGGTATAGTTCTTTCCTTGATCTATAGTCTTGACTATTTTGATCTATGGTCTTGATTAGTTTGATCTATGATCTTGAATAGTTCTTTCCTTGATTTATGGCTTGATCTATGGCCTTTAATATTTCTTAGATTGATTTTCTTGCCTATATAAGTAAGGCCCCATCTCATTGTACTACATAGATTTCCATGAGATATAATATATGATATTGTTGTTCTTTGTTTGTAAAGATTTTTGTAAATTTATTTTGTCAAATTATTTTCATCTTATTGAATGTGATGATCTATTAAAATCTAAGATATTTGTGGCATGGAACAATATGCTTTTGTTCCTTTTATGGTATCAAAGTTATAGATATTGTAGACATCCATCTCGTAAGTTTATTTTACAAATAAGGTTTTTTGTTTTCATATATTTGGAATTTCTTACTATTTTTCTACATAGCAGTGTGATTTTTATGCAAAACAAAGTGTGTCATTGGATTCGGAAGGTGGAAAAACCCCAAGATCAATTGTAAATTCAAGCATAGATGGAGGCAAGTGATTTGTTTTATTTTATGTAGATGTGCACGAGGATTTGTATGAACACATAGGGGAGGCTACAAAGATGTGAAAGGTGATCGACGAAAAATGATTTTTGTTTTATTCTAGCTTTTTGTGATATGTACTGGCATTTTTTTCTTCTTTTCTATAGAGTTCTTGGTTTGTGAGGATATGGAGATTTTTGGATAGGATGTATGTGTTTTTGGCTCTACACATTGATTTCTATGGTCGGTCACTATAGATTTAGACATATGGTATAGGATTGATGTTGCTATTTTGGGTGTGGCAAGTCTTTTTTCCACAATACAAAATTGGGAAAAAATTGGGTAGTAAATGGCAAGTTGAAAATCCTTAACCCTTGGTCATATCGTATGATCATATGAGGGCTTAAAGGTTAGGATTCCTACTACTAGGTGCTTGAGTGTAGTCCCCTGGCAATTTTTTTAAAACCAAAAGCATTTTCATTTTTAGTGCAAACTAAAATAAATATTAGAGTGGGAAATTGATAAGCTTGTATCTTTTGATCGGTAGCTCGGATTTGACTGTCATTTTTTCAAAAGTGATTGTTTTACCATGTTTGTTCCATTAGAGCTATTTATTTTGAGAAACACATTGAAATTATAAAGTTCCTTTTTGTAAAATGCATTAAAATTATAAAGTGCCAAATATAGGGGGTTTGCATTCTTTTTGGTGATTTTGAGAATGATGTTTTATCTTCTTTTACATTAGATCAACTTGAGCCATTAATAACACATAATTACCACACATGGAGACCAAGAATGTAAACAATCATTAAACACAAAGGATTATGGGCTTTAACTCCGTAAAAACAACCGGTCTTTACTAAAGAATATGAGAAATTTCAATACTAATGCAAATTTGATGAGTGTATGGGTTTGATTAGAACTTATGTAAGTGATAGTATTTTGTTTCATTTGGAATAATATGACTCTCCTTTCCAAATATGAGATAAATTAGATTGATTTTATAGTAAGATAGATCACATGAGATCCATGCAAATTGAAATTGAGATCACTTCTCTTAGTCCTGAAGATTTTCCATCGATTATAAACTATCTTATTGACTTCAAGCACTTTTTGACACAATTAAAGGAGAGTGAAAGAGATAAGAAACATGAAGAGTGTGTTTACCTAATTCTATCCAACTTGAGAGGTACATTCCAAATATTTGCTTCTACCTTTTCTCTAGCATAGATGCATTAGGTGACACATTCCAAATTCCTACCTTAGAAATATTTTGTGAAAGACTTACTAGGGAAGAATCCAAAATGTCTCACCTTGAGTCTTCCACCTCTAAAAAGGAATTAGTAGCATCTAATCCTAAGGGCAAGGGAAAACCAAAAGGTAAATCCAAGTTCACCCCTTCTCAATCTCAAATTTCTCCTAAACCCAAAGAAAACAACTCTAAACCCAAGGAGTCTTCTAAATCCAAGAATAAGTCTAGCCTTTCATGCTCTTTTTATGGGGGCATATGGTCATGTAGAAATTAGGTGTTGGAAGTGAATACAAGATTTAAAGGATGCAATAAAAAAAATACAAGATCTCTATCTCCACTTCACCTCCTTTCAATGAGAATGGAAAATAACTTAATGTTGTTGGGAGATCTCAGTCAACAATTGCAGATAGTTGGGTTATAGATTCTAGTGTTTCTCATCACATGACTTCTTCTAAGGAGTCTTTTATATCTCTAGGTTTGAGTTCTACTTCAAAATTGAGGTTGGATATTCTTCTTTTTTTTGTTAAGGGAAAAGGTGACATACACCTTGATGGTGGAAGCATTCATGATGCACTATATGTTCCTAACATCACTACAAATTTACTTTTGTATATCAAATTTTTCATTTTGGTCAAGGAAAGATAATGAATTTTACACCACAAGGAGTAGAAGTACGAACCTTTTTGGAGCCTCATTCACTTGTTTCTCAGGTATTGTTGATCATAGTTCTAGACTATATCACTTTGAGGGTTTTGAAAACACTTCCTCAATAGGGACAGAATTGGTTTCTCATGCAGATTCAGAGAGTAAGATTTGGCGTGAATGATTTGGACATCTCAATTACATATATTTAAGGGAGTTACGAACTCGTTGTATATAGTTAATGGTTTTCCTAGAGTTTCTTATCTTGAGGGAGCTTTCCATGGCTATGCATTAGGAAGCAACACCAAGATCCATTTCCTAAGGGTATGTCCAAGAGAGCTTCTTCACCACTTGAGCTTATGCATAGTGACTTGATGTTTTTCCTACCCCCTCTTTCAATGGAGCTAAGTATGCACTTACATTTATTGATAATTTATTGAGGTGTAATTGGGTTTATTTTCTCAAGTACAAAAGTGGTGTTTTTTCATGCTTCAAGGTATTTAAGGATTTGGTTGAGAAATAATATTCTAGTTGCATAAATAACCTTCACACTAATAATGGGGGAGTACTTCAACAAAGAGTTTTCTGATTTTTTTCAACTCATGGCATTATTCACTAGAATTTTATTCCTCATACTCCACAACAAAATGGCTTATCAAAAAAAGAAGAACTGAAATTTTAAGTAAATGGTTAATTACATGATGTATTATAGAGATATACCTCCTATATACTACGTAAATAAGAATTAATTGTGTTAACTACATTCAGAATCACAATCCACAAAGATCACTTGAGAATTCAACTCCATAGGAGGCTTGGTACAAAACTAAGCCTAATGTCTCTTTTTTTTTAGTCTTTGGGAGCTATTATTGGGCCTTTGTGCCAACAAAGACTAAGAAAACCTTGATAAGAAGAGAAAACCCTTGATATTATAGGGTATTGTGAAGGACATGAGAGCTTATCGACTGTTATATCCTAATACTCATGAGGTTCTTTTTCAAATACATGTTTAATTTGATGATCACTTCTCTCCTCATGATTCTTCATATTCTTCCATGTCTACTTCTTCTTTATCTCATATTTAGGATCCCTTATTTAAGGAGGTAACTAAGGAGGTTATGGATGTCGAAGAGGATCTTATTCCCACTAATGTTGTCACTATGCCTAAGTGGGTTCATACTTACAGTTTCTAAGGTAAAACCTTTCATAAATAATCTTCCACCTACAAGGAATCATCATGCACATTCTATAGGTTCTGAAATTTTGTTTGAAAATTTCTAGGGATCCATGTATTTTTCATAAGCTCATGGGATACAAAAGTGGGATGATGCAATGATAGATGAGTATTTTCTTTGATGAATAATAATACTTAGGATTTGTTCTCTCTTCCTAAGGGAAGAAAGATGGTTAGGTGTAAGTGGGTATACTTGAACCAAATACATAGTTGATTGATCCATTGAAAAGTATAAGGCTTGTCTTGTTACAAAATGTTTCTCATGAGTCAAGGTATTGATTACTCTAAGACTTTTGCACCCATTACCGGGATGGATTCGGTATGCCTTGTAATTTTATTGTTGCATCATAGGGGTGGCCTATATACTAGATGGACATGAAGAATGCTTTCTTACATGGAGGGAATAAATTTACATGGAGAAACTTGTTGGGTTTTTTCATGACTCTTCTCTTGTTTTTCGACTCCAAATATCTCTCTTGTGGTCTCAAACAAGCCCCCGAGACATAGTATGAGAAGATGGATTATTTTTCTTCTATCTATTGGTTTTGTTTTTTGCCACTCAGATCCTATAATATATCTCTAACATGTTGGCAAGGATATTGTTATACTTACCTTGTATGTTGATGATCTATTACTTACTGGTAGTTCTTCTTCCCACATTTAGACTATCTAGTGAGTTCTTTCCACACAATTTAACATGACATATCTCGAGTTATTGCATTATTTCCTTACTTTACATATTTCTCATATAGATTCAGGGATTCATTTGAGTCAACAAAATTACACCCATGATCTTCTTTATCATTTTGATATGGTTGATTGCAAGCCATGTCCATATCCTTTTCAATCTGGGTTAATCTTACTTCCACACTCGCACTACCCCTCTTGTGATCCTACCTTGAATAAGTAGTTGGTTGGAAGTCTAATGTACTTGACCCATACTCACCCTGATATTTCCTTTGTAGTAGGGCTTGTATCTCATTTTTCACATTCTCCTCACAATAGTCATTAACATGTTGCTAAAAGTATTTTACAATATTTGTAGGGTACTTCACACTTTGGACTACACTACACCATAGGGTCTACTCGGTTGGTTGGATATATTGATTTTGATTGGGTTAGTTATCTTGATGACATGCAATCCACTTTTTTCTATATTTTTTTTCTTGGTTCTTCTCTAGTTGTTTGAGTGTGAAAAAATAAATAGGCTATTGAACTTTCATCTATAGAGCTAGAGTATAAGGTAGTAGTTATGGCGAGTCAACATCTTCTTTGGCTTCAACGGTTATTGACAGAGTTTGGATTCCCACAAGATTCACCAACTATACTTTAATGTGACAACCAAAGTGTAATTCACATTTCCCACATCCTTGTTGAGCATCAACAGACCAAGCATATTGAGGTTTGCATATACTTCATTCGTTAACACATTCAAGATGGAGTTCTTTGTTTGGAGTACATTTCGATTCAACAATAGATTTCCAACATCTTTACAAAGCCTTTTACATCACCTCATTACCTTGATTTGCATGACATGCTTGGGGTTTTAGAAGTTTTCCTTTGGGGGTGTTCATAAGGGCATCTTCCTTCTTCTTTCTCTTTCTTCTAGCATGATTTTCTTTCCTACTTTTAGTTCAATATTTTTCATGGATATACTATACATGAGTATCTCGATCGGGCCTTGTTGTTAGGACTCATATTTTGGATATGCCACTTTTATTTTGGGCCCCTAGCTTCACTTGATGGTTGGTGTTGTTATCTAAAATAAACCCCTAGGCTATTTTACCAACTTGCATCTTCATTTTTGGGCTTAGGAAAATTTTCAATTATTTCGAGGATGAGGAGTTCATTTGTAAGACTACTAGATTTTTGAGCTCTTCATGCATCTCCACATGTTCCATGCTCCTTGTTCTCCACCCCCAAAATCATTTTTTTAGAAATCTTGAAAATTGCCTAAGTATCGGAAAATGTCCTTTGTATTTCGAATTCGGGAAACAATTTGTAGTTTGCATGAAAATTGTTCCTCAAACCCCGTAACTCAAAATACAAAGGATTTAGTGTATTTTAGGTTTCAAGTTTCAAATTTAAATTTTCATACAAATTACAAAATGAAACCCAATCCCCAAAACCTTCCAAGTGCATTTCGGGATTCAGGTTCTGATTTGTAATTTACATGTAAATTGCAAATCAAACCCAATTCCTAAAAATCAAAGGACTTCATGCATTTTTACAGTTTTAGGTTTTCAATTGCAATTTACATGTAAATTGTAATTTGATCCCAACTTGACCAAGTTACAAATCGAGAGGTCGATAGTTGCATTATGAATTTTGAGTTCTACCAAAGACCATTTCAGAAGTTGAAGGTTATATAACAAGTACCAACTTCCATCAAGACTAAGTCGAATTTAGGGATTGCTTTGTAAGATTTGAGTTTTACCCTGTGTATTGCATGTTTCCCAAGATGTTTAGCATGGTCATGGACCTAACAGAGGCTTAATCTAATAGTTCAACCACTCACATTTATTGAATTATGGCACCCTTTACTTTAAACGGCCATAACTTTCACCTTGCAACTCCAAATTTCACAAACTTGGACTCATTGGAAAGGTCTCATCATGTACTACACCATGGAAACTAGAAATATTAAATTTGGTGAGATTAGGAGGGACTAAAAGAGGAAAAAAATTCCCAACATTAAAAGAGTAGTTCCAGGTAGCTCAACCACCAAATTTGATGAGGTATGGTGCCCATTCCTTCTCCTACAAGAAAAGTATCATGGGGGAATGGATTTGATAGGGTACCCATGCTTATTTTCATGTATTTAATGCATGTTTTTGGTGGTTGAAGGTGGAAATATTATTTTCCTCTCTTTTCCCTCCTCTCTCTTTCTCATCTTTTATTTATTGTAAGATGATGCCCATTTGTAAAGGTTGGGCCTTCTTGGAATGTTAGAGCATAATTTCAAAGTGTTGCACATGTGTTCTTGAGTTACATGCTTCATATTTGGATTTTGCAATGTGTTTATGCCTTCTTCCTTCATTGTAATGATCTATGTATCTTCCTAAGCAATATAATTCATGTTTTGTGGCTATTATCTACCCTAGCTTGTGTTTTATTACATTTTCTTTCCTTTTCATGCATTTACAGGTATGTTGTGTATGTCTTTTTCATTTGCAGGGTTTATTTATGTTGTGCTCCATGGAAATGAGAGTTTAAATGATATTTTGGACTGTGGAACTTATGTATTCCCTCTCCTCCTTCATCTTCCTCCTATTTTCACTCATCTGAGAGTGTCCTTCCCCCTCTTATTAGTACCATCACATATGTTAGCTTAGGATTTTGTCATTTTTATGCATCTCTCTCTTCCCTTGGTCCCTTGGATTGTTAGAATAGGATTAGGTAGTTGAATTTATAGATGTAGGAGTATTTTAGAATTAGGAATAGGTAGAGGAACCAACCTTATCTAGAGGTTTGTCTCAAGTAGCAAGTCCCACAAATTCAAAGATGCACCCATGTTATCCAAAAACATTGATTTTTCATTCATCCATTCATGAAAAATCGGAGGGTGTTGTTTTTTTGGTGATAACAGTTTTTATGGCATGCTCAATAGGGACATCTTGAGATTTTCTTGTTCTTTCACTAAGTTTTAGTGTGTATCTTGGTGAATTTTAGCCTTTTGGAGGCTTTACAATAACACATCTGGTGACTCCAAGCACTATATTTACTGGTTCCATGCAAAAGAGTGTCTATTTCTTATGAGAAGGATTCATATAAGACAAAGTATAGCATCTGGAGAGCCTTTTGACTACTTACAATTGTCACCGAGGAGAAGAAGAAGAGGTAGATTAGTTCAGAGATCACCATTTCCACTAAACATATTCCTCTCTACTCCTCTCGGTAGTCCCTTCTTTTGTCTTCTATAGTTTTAATACCCATTCTATTCATGGCTCCTTAGAAAAATTTCCCTTTGTTAGTTTTAATGGTGGTATTCCTCTAGCTCTCAATGCACAACATGATATACCAATGTTTTCACTTAAAAGTATCCCTTTCTTCACTACAAAAACAATACGAACCCACCCGGTCATATCTAAGATGATGTTGTTAACATTTGTTCGGTCTATTTTATTACTAAAGATGATGTAGTAGTTAGACTTTTGGCTTCATCATTCAAAGGAAAGCCCTTTAGTGGTATAGGAGTTTGTGACCAGCTTCAATGCACAATTAGGGTGAACTTGGCATAGCCTTGTAAAATCATTTTGAGGACAAATCAGATCACCTTTCTTTGGTAGAGCAATTGAAAACAACAAAGAGAGCCCCCAATGAGCTAATGATTGATTTTAACATTAGATTTCAAAGGACTTTGGACTGAATTCCTCAAGTGGTAAGACATATACCCCAATATGCATTTCTTTATTTCTAAAGGCTTTAACCAGTGTTATTTTAGTCATGATTCATTATGTGGGGGGTAGAACATTACCAGATGCTTATGATATTGATATTAGGGTTGAGAACAACCTTATTCAGGCTAGGAAACTTGCTCCTAGACCTTCAATGCTTATGTTCCCATAGATTGAGGCACCTACTTCCCATCATACCCCTAAGTTAGCTCCTATTATAACACCAAGGGATCAAATTTATAGTCAATCATCTACTTCCACAAGCCTTTCAGTGAGTTACAAGAATTAATGAAATAATTGTAAAATTTTGGGAACGAGTTGGTATCTATTAAAAGGTAGCAAGCCCAAAATTTTAGACCTTATCAACCTCCATATTAGCCTAACAAGTCCCCTTATCAACCAAACAAACCTTCCTTCCTAGTTATTACTCATAATCAAAATTGGTCTCCTCCTGTAAGACCATTTCAACCATATAGTCCAAATGTGGCTAGTTCATCCAAAGCCTTGGTTCCTGTTCAAAATAACCTTGTGCAAGAATATAAGTGTTGTTTCCCTTGTTATCTTCCACACAACCAAGAAACATGCCCCAATGGCATCTTGAACAAAGCTTTAATGGTGCAAAGTGCATTTTTCCTCAAGATACACCTACAAAGGAAAATCAACAAGTAGATGGTCACTCAAGAGACACCACCAAGTGATACTTCACTTGTAAACTAGAAAATAGATGACTTTTGTGGAATAAATCAGACATTTCCTCAAGGTGTGGTTATTAATACTAGATTTAAGAAGAGGGATATGGAAGAGGGTCAATCAATAAATGTAGGTCCTTCCCAACCTTTTTTGACACCCCAAGGGGTTGACAATTCAAACTCAACTACTAATGTGCAAGGAAATCACCCGAGTCAACCGTCAAAGATGCAAAATCAGTCCAAAGGACCTTCTATATCACCCTAAACACAAGAAAAGGTTGTTACAAGTAAGGCACGAGATGAAATATAGTTCAAATCCCTTTAACATCCTTAAATAAATGAATAAAACTAATGTGAACATATCTATTTAGGAATCATTCGCAATCCCGGACAGAGATATCTCTTGCAAGCATCTATGGCCAATCTATCTATCCCAAGTGAGTCATTTAAGTAATGATTTAAGGTTGTTCTTACTAATGCAATGCAACAAAAGAAGGATCAGCCAAGGAGTAACATGAAACCTCCATCTTTTTATGTATCCTTGATCATCGAAATCATTTGGTGCACAAATGTATGATTGATTTAGGGGGCGAGCTACTTGTGATGCATAAGCATATTATAGACCAGCTAGGCCTCAATTATGAATCTGCTTCTAAGGGTGTGGTGCAAATGGATGGGACGACAATATTTAGTCTCGGTCTCATACTACTATTTAGAGGGTTTTGAGTAAAGAAAGTACTAATTAACCCCATCTTTTGGCCATCTTTTTTATTTTATTTCATCATTCTTGATATTTACATCCACATGCCTATCTTTTTTTGGTCATTTGTCATTATTTTAGCCTCGATTGGGGCACCTAGACTAGTACTAGGTGTCTATGGGTGCCCCGGTCCTTTTCAAACTTTCCCACCACTTTTTGGGCTCTTTCTAGCCATTTGAAGTCTTTATCTTTTTTGGTGGTCAGCCATTTTGGGTTAATTACGAAATTAGATCAAGAGAACCTTATAAATATAAAGTTATGAGACCATAATAAGGGACTCAACACTATTCATTACGAAATCCATCTATATTTGCATACATATATTGCATTGGAGATCATTTACATCCACATAGATCCATCACAAGGCACAAGGCTAGGTCATCTGCATCACACACAACATAGGGGAGGATTCTATTCTATTACATGCACACATTCTATTACATTTTCTACATCTAGTTATTGCTCGCTATTTCACAAAGTGTGACTGGCATGAGAGCACCTAGGGCACATTATGCACACATTCACCAGAACTACATTTGGGTCTGAAATGTAGTGCGGTAGCTTAGTTAAGTCCACTATTTGTGGCAATAAGGTCAATCTGACCCATTCATTTACATTTTTCTTTTTTTAGGGTTTTGATACTTGTCTTGGTCTTTTGCAGGTCTCTACATCATCTTGGATTATTGGTGACACCTAGTACAGGACAACAAATCTAATGTGACACACATCGAGTGTTTCAGACCACCTCCCAACCCTATGAGATTTAGTTTTAGAGCTTTTACACAGACTAAGGTGCCCATTTTACAGACCAAAGCACCCATGGGCACACCCCAACCCTCTCCCAAGCACTCCAAATCCAGCTAGATACTCCAAGATCCATCCTTTTTTCTTGAAGCTCCAACATAGTCATCGTTCCTATTTTCCAAATTCTCCAGTACCTCTACAACACAATCCCGAAACACTTCATCACATAAGTTGAGTTATCTCCTTATCTCTCTTGCACATTAGGGTTTTACTTTTATTATATTAGTTGTTTAATTCATTTACATGCTTCTTTATTACGTTTGTATGTCCTCATAGATTAGATTAACTAGCATACATCATTTACATTTTTAGTTAATCATTTTGGTGAACCCCGCGCGTTTCAACACTTCATTCATACTTTTAGTTTTTTTTGTCACTCGCCGCTTGTCATCCTAGGGTTTGGTCATCATGAGTATCTATATTAATGATAATTTTCTCGTAAATCCTAATTTACTACATAGAGTCCAAAAATTTCTTTCTACTACTTGCATTCGTGCTAACATGCATCCAGACTCAGTTTATTAAGCCTTTATCGATGCTTTTTTCACATATAATATTTGATTCTAACCTTCCCACCGACATTTACACTTTTGATAATGACATGCCACTACATATCATCTCTCGTATTCATAATGTCATTGTTAAACGTACTTTGATTGATAATGGATCTGAACTTAACTTATGTCTTATGTCATTCCTTGAAGCTTTAGGTCTTTCCACTTGTGACGTTAGTCCATATTCTATATCACTGCATGCTTACGATGGTTTTGTCCACCCATGTCTTGGCCATGTTACATTACCTATTACTGTTGGTCCAAAAACTATCCACATTGTCTTTTTGTTCTTGATTTCCCAGTCTCCTACAATTGTCTACTTGGTAGGCCATGACTTCATGCCATGCAAGTTTTCACTTCTATTGTCCATAATTGTGTAAAATTCTTACATGAGAGCATGGAGTATACCATTTTTCATGACCGTGACCCCTTTCAGTATTGCGATAGGGCTCCTAATACCAGCCTTCCTATTCCACACACATATATTATAGATGAGCCTCAACCTCGAGAAGAACCACCTCACTTACCACTTCGATGGTACTATTTGTGTGATAGATGTAATTTCTTTTGTGCCACCTGCTACTACTACTATTATGATTCCTTATCAAGCACATGTCTAGTCCATGGACATCACTCTATCACATACACCTTCACATGTACCATCTCCCTTAGCACGCCCACCATTTACTTGCACACTCTTCATGAATAATTCATACTGGGAACATATTCCATTTGATCCTACATGTGATGACACTATATGTACACATGATGGGTTGGCTTGCTTAGGCTTTGATTTTGAGGACCTCTATCCTACACCATATGCTTCTCATATTTATTATGGGTATGTCATCATCACTGCCACTTATGGTCTTCGTATCTTTCACCTCACGATATTTCTCACATGCACTCCTTGATCCTCACCACTTACATTAGGAAAATCATGGCTTGATTATATTGGAGGCACTCTAGATCCTAATCACATATCATTTCCTATGCCCTTTGGACATGTTTTCATTTGCAATAGCTCTTTCCTAGGATACACTCAAAATCTCACTCATTGGTATGCACACGGTTGTCCACTTCCTCCATTCACCGATGAGGAATATGCTATGGGCATGTACAACTTACACCTTAATGGCTCATTACGTGATCAACCAAACACTATTGCTTATCAAGTCACCAATGCTTATCCATTCGACTATGATCTTGAGAGCGATGATCTCCTAGATGACATTACATGATAGCCTCTTTCATCACGCATACATTGGGGAATAATATTTACATCCCCCTCTCTCATCATCATATCATCATAGGCACATTTCTTATATTTTTGTTATAATTCATTCACATCCTTACATAGTGTTACATCATACTCCTAGCATTTACACATACCACATTTTCACATACTCATCCACTTTCATCACTACATACATCACATGATGGACCTTTTTTCTTCATTATCATTGGTTAGTTCATCTCATTCATATATCATCATGTGTCTATACATCCCCCACTCATATAACATCTATCATCATTTGCTTTGATGACACACTCTTGTGCTTCGGTTCACACTTGACTATTGAGGGATTACTACATTGAACCCCACACACTACACACAAAATTTGTTCACATATCGTGCATCATACATCATACTAGTTTTCATTATGCATATATCATACTATGCATCTAGCATCATACACTCCTCATTCTACATACTACATTACTAATCTATCTACATACATTACATGTCACTTCATTACAATTTACATATTCTACACATCTTGCATTTCCTTCCACACACCGTGTATTTACACATCACATGGTCATCATCATCGATAATATTTTGCCTTTTACATGTTGCACTCACTACCCTATGATGCACTTTAGTTCCTCGGTCCATACTTGACTGAGGGTTTACAAATCAAATGGACCTTACACTCATCACACATTTACTATTCGACCTTTCATCATGTGACATTTCCAGCCTAGTGACATATGCTTTAGGCTAAATTTTCACCTATTCTATAATTTGTAGTGGTATACACCTTAGGTTACATCACCACTCCCTCTTTTCATCTTGTAGTGATATACGCTTAGGGATAAATAATCACTCATCCATTCATCTTCTAGTGATATACACTTAGGCTAAATCATCACTTATATGTTCATATGGTCATGATATACATTGCAGGCTATATTCATGTACACACATCATCTCTAGGTCACATCTCTTCACTACACCTATAAATTCACCACAACGCGTTAGACACACAACACACTTTGACCATTCCCGATGATGAACTCTCATTTATGATTCATTCTTGATCACTATTGAGGGAAAAAAAATGAACCTCATTACATACATTTCCATTCACTTGGGGGTCACACAGCTCATATCATTCCATCTTGCATTCTATTCCATCCATCCACAACATACTACATATTATGGTTATTTTTACTCTTGTTTACTTTTGCTTGTTCATGGTCGCTTTACTACACATGTTAGGTTCTTATATGTCATTATCTATACCATCCACACATGTGCATCCACATATTTTTTTAGTTGTGATCACAGATACAGATCCTTTACATGCAACATGGATGCTCGCCTTCTACCCTTCCTACACTGGTCGCTGATTGGGGCATCCACATTTGGTTCTCATAGGTGTTATTGTTTCATTTTGTACTTAACACTTTACATTACTTGGTTATTCATGCTTTGACATATTAGTTATTTCTCTAACATGTTAACGGGTGTTCCATGTGCAACACTTGTTTTACAGGATTACATGTTTCCATGACTACTTCTTTTGCTTGTTTGTACTTGTCTATCATTTTTTTCTTCTTGTATGTGGGCCTTGCCCTATGTTTGGTGTGTACACTTATTTTTTGTTTGCAGCCATGATGGCCTTATGTGACTTGTGATATCATGAGTGATGTCCCATGTTTGCGACCCACTTTTGTGCAACAGCGTACTTGACATCTTGCGTGTTTACATTACTTTTCTTGGTAGTTCACATAATGTTTGCATACTTTACACTTGTTTTCTACATGCATGTGTTTTCATACTAAAACATTTTTTGGCTAGTTACCCTTGTTTGTGCATACCTTAGTTTCTACCAAGTACATTCCCTTCCCCCTACAGGGTAGAGTTACGAGTTCATGTGATTGGTCCTTTTTGGGGTCACATTCTCCTATCAGTGATGTCGCATATGCCCCCAAATAGGGGGTGCATCATTTGGGGTTTTACATACTACATAGCACTTCTACACCGGTTCAGTTTAGTGCACTTTCCACCCTTTGCCATTGTGGGTTACATACAACGAGTGGGTTTAAACTATTCTATGAACCCCATACACAATGAATTTTATAGGACATGGTAGTCCTTAGCATTCTAGGAAGCAGTTACAGGATTGGAGGTTATAGTGGGTGTGCCTCCCTACACTACTTCATCTAGTGGCATTAGATTTCTCAAAAAACCAAGACGTTCATAGATCTCTTCACACACATTCAGGGAAGTAATTATAGGTTGGAGGATACAACAAAATTCCTCCTACACTTCTTCGTCCTATGGCATCGGATCACCCAAAAACCCCGATAGTAGAGGATATCCTTCTACACTCTCTTTCTCGACATGGATTAGGTGCACATGTTCCATTTACATTTTTCATTTATGTATTTTACATTTACATACTTTTACATGCATCTTTTACATTACGTTTTTACACATACATACATACATATTTTACTACTTGATTGTTTTCTCCTTGCAGGTTTGGTTGTATGAGAAACAAGTAGTCAAATGGGGTAACAACAACAAAAAAACATCAACAACACTTTGTGACAACACATAGTATACTAACCATGTAGGTACACTACACACATCAGCATCAACACACACATTCCACCCTAGGTTCACTCTCATCACTTTTTTGTGCATTTTCATCTTTAGTTTCCATGCTCCATCATCTTTTTTCATTCCACACTTTGTCTAGTCCTTCGACATGCCTTCTTTGTTACTCTACATCGGCATCAAGTATGCATCTCTATCTACTTTATATTACCGAAGCTTTCCACTCACCAACATAAAGTGGGGGAAATGTAGACACAAAATCATGCACTTTAGACATTATTTAATCCCGTCTCATACTACTATTTAGAAGGTTCTTGAGTGAAGAAAGTACTAATTAACCCCCATCTTTTGGCCATCTTGTTTTATTTTATTTCATCATTCTTGATATTTTACATCCACATGCCCAATCTATTTCAGTCATTTTTTGTTATTTTATCCTTGATCGGGCACCCAGCTAGTATCAAGGCACCATGGGTGCCCTGGTCCCACCAGGGGCGCCCGGTCCTTTTCACACTTTCCTACCACTTTTGGGATCTTTCTAGCCATTTGAGGTCTTTATCTTTTTGGTGGTCGGCCATTTCAAGGTTAATTATGAAATTAGATCAAGATAACCCTATAAATATAAATTTATGAGACCATAATGATGGACCCTAACACCTTTCATTCTATCATCCATCTAGAGTTGCATCTATCTATTGCATTGAGATCACTTGTATCCACATAGATCCGTCACAAGGCATAAGGCTAGGTCTTCAATCACACACAACATAAGGGAGGATTCTATTTTATTCCATGCACACATTCTATTACATTTTCTACATCTAGTTATTGCTCGCTACTTCACAAAGTGTGACTAACACAAGAGCACCTAGGGCACATTATGCACACACTCACCAAAACTACATTTGGGTCCAAAATGTAGTGCAATGCTTAGTTAGTAATTCTATTATTGTGGTAGCTGAGGTCAGTTTGACCCATTCATTTGCATCTTTCTTTTTTAGGTTTTGATACTTCTCTTGGTATTTTACATGTCTTTACATCATCTTGGATTATTGGTGACACCTAGTAGAGACAACAAATCTGATTTCACACACAATGATGGTTTCAAACCACCTCCCAACCATGTGAGATTCAGTTTCAGAGATTTTACATAGACCAAGGAGTCTATTTTACATATCAAAGCATCGTGGGCACCCTAGCCCTCTCCAGGCATTCCAGTCTAGTTAGATACTCCAGATCCATCCTTTTCAAAGCTCTTACATAGTCGTTTATGCTTCCATATTTTCCATTCATCTCTGACAAATTCCCACGAACATATGTTATTCAACTGATTTCTTTCCTCTTCTCTCTTGCACATTAGGGTTTTAATTTTATTATATTAGTTGCTTAATTCATTTACATGCTTCTTTACTACGTCTGTATGTCCTCCTAGATTAGATTAACTAGCATAAGCCATTTATATTTTTAGTAAAATGATTAACTAAAAATATAAATGATGCAATGTTAGTTAATCTAATCTAGGAGGACATACAAACGTAGTAAATAAGCATGTAAATGAATTAAGCAACTAATATAATAAAAGTAAACCCCTAATGTGCAAGAGAGATAAGAAAGAACTTAGGCTAATGTGACAAAGTGTCGGACTATGTCGCAGAGGTAACTGGAGAATCTAGAAGTAGAAATGACTATGCAAGAGCTCTAAAAGGATAGATTTGGAATATCTAACTAGACCGGAGAACTGGAGAGGGATTGAGGCGATCACCGGTGCTCGGGTCTATAAATTGGGTGCCCTGGTCTGTGCAAAAGCTCAAATTGAATCTCATAGGGTTGAGAGGTGGTTCAAACCCTTGATGTGTGTCACATCAAATTTGTTGTCTTGTACTAGGTGTCACCAATAATCCAAGATGATGTAAAGACTGCAAAAGACCAAGAGAAGTATCAAAACCCTAAAAAAAAAAATATGCAAATGAATGGGTCAAACTAACCTCAGCTACCACAACAATAGAATTACTAAGTGTTACACTACATTTTGGATCCAAATGTAGTTCTAGTGATTGTGTGCATAATTTTCCCTAGTTTCTCTCATGTTAGTCACACTTTGTGAAGTAGCGAGCAATAACTAGATATAAAAAATGTAATAGAATGTGTGCATTGAATAAAATATAATCCTCCCTTATGTTTTGTGTGATGCATAATACCTTGCCTTATGACTTTTAATGGATCTATGTGGATATAAGTGATATCCAAGGCAATGGATGGATGATAGTAATGACTAGTGTTAGGTTCTATCATTATGATCTCATAACTTTATATTTATAGGGTTCTCTTGATCTAATTTCGTAATTAACCCCGAAATGGCCAACCACCAAAAAGATAAGGATTTAAAATAGCTAGAAAGATCCCAAAAAGTGGTAGGAAAGTGTGAAAAGGATCGGCTCTCCCCTGGTGGGACTAGGTCCCCACGGGTGCCCCAATACTAGCCTCGAGCACCCCACCAAGGATAAAATAACAACAAATGATTGTAAAATATTGGGTATGTGGATGTAAAATATCGAGAATGACGAAATAAAATAAGATAAGATGGCCAAAAGATGGGGGTTAATTATTACTTTCTTCACTCAAGAACCTTCTAAATAATAGTATGAGACCGGGACTAAATAATGTCTAAAGTGCATGATTTTGTGTCTACATTTGCCCCACTTTATGTTGGTGAGTGAAATTTCGGTAACATAAAGTAGATAGAGATGTGTACCTGATGCCAATGTAGAGTAACAAAAAGGTGTTTAAAGGACTAGACAAAGTGTGGAATGACAAAAATATGATGGAGCACGGAAACTAAAGATGAACATGCATAAAAAGTGATGAGAGTGAACCTAGGGCGGAATGTGTGTGCTAATGTTGATGTGTGTAGTGTACCTACATGGTTAGTATACTATGTGTTTTCACAAAGTGTTGTTGATGTTTTTGTTACCCCCATTTGACTACTTGTTTCTCATATGGCCAAACGTGCAAGGAGAAAACAATCAAGTAGTAAAATATGTATGTATGTATGTGTAAAAATGCAATGTGAAAGATGCATGTAAAAGTATGTAAATTTAAAACACACAAATAAAAATGTAAATATAACATGTGCACTGATCCATGTCAAGAAAGAGAGTGTAGAAGGATATCCTCTCACATGTCAGGGTTTTTGGGCGATCCATTCTATAGGCCTAAGAAGTGTAGGGAGGAATTTCATTTTATCCTCCAACCTATAACTCGCTTTCTAAATGTGTGTGAAGAGATATATGTATGTCTTGGTTTTTTGAGCAATCCAACACCACCGGATGAATTAGTGTAGGAGGCACACCCATCAGTAACCTCCAATCCTATAACTAATTCCCGTAATGCTAAGGACTATCATGTCCTGTAAAATTTGTTGTGTATAGGGTTCATAGACTAGTCTGAACCCACTCATTATATGTAACCCACAATGTCAAGGGTGGAAAGTGCACTAAACTAAACCGTGTAGAAGTGCTATGTAGTATGTAAAACCCCAAATGATGCCCCCTCTTTGGGGGCACATGCGACTTCACTAATAGGAGAATGCGCCCCAAAAGAGGACCAACCGCATGAACTCGTAACTTTCCCCAGAAGGGAAGGGAATGTGCTTAGTAGAAACCAAGGCACACATAAACAAGGTATCTATCCAAAACAAGTGTTACTACGAAAACATATGCATGTAGAAAACAATGTAAAGTATGCAAACATTGTGTAAACTACTGCTCAAGTAATGTAAGTACATAAGAAGACAAGTAAGTCACATAAAGTGGGTCCCAAATATGGACATCACTCATGATGTCATAAGACATGTAAGGTCATTATAGACGCAAACAAAAAACAAGTGTGGACACCAAACATAAGGCAAGGCTCGCATACAAGAAGAAAAAATAATAGACAAGTACAAACAAGTAAAATAAGTAGTCATGGAAACATGTAATCCTACAAAACAAGTGTTGCACATGGAACACCTGTTAGCATGTTAGAGAAATAACCAATATGTCAAAACGTGAATAACAAAGTAATGTGTATAAAATGAAATAATAGCACCCGTGAGAATCAAATGTGATGCCCGTAGAGACTAGTGTAGGAAGGGTAGAAGGCAAGCATCCATGTTGCGTGTAAAGGATTTGTATTTGCTATCACAACTAAACAAATATGTGAACACACATGTGTGGATGGTATAGATAATGACATATAAGAAATCAACCTAACATGTGTAGTAAAGCAACCATGAATAAGTAAAAGTAAGCAAGAGTAAAAGTAACCATAACATGCAATATGTTGTGGATGGATGGAATGTAATGCAAGATGGAATGATAGGAGTCGTGTGCCCCCGAGTGAATGGAAATGTATGTAATGAGGTTCATTTTTTTCCCTCAATAGTCAAGAATGAACTATAAACGATAGTGCGTCATCAGGAAATGGTCAAAGTATTTTGTATGTCTAACGTGCTTGGTGAATTTGTAGGTGTAGTGATGAGATGTGACCTAGAAATGATGTGTGCATGAACCCTATAGCCAAAGCATATATCATGACCAAATGAATGTATAAGTGATGATTTAGCCTAAGTGTATATCACTAGAAGATGAATGGATGAGTGATATTTTAGCCCTAAGTGTACTTCACTACAAGATGAAAAGAGGGAGTAGTGATGTGACCTAATGTGTATACCACTATGATTTAGCATAAATTGTATGTCATTAGGCTGGAAATGTCACATGATGAAAGGTCGAATAGTAAATGTGTGATGAGTGTAAGGTCCATTTGATTTGTAAACCCTTGGCAATCGAGTATGAACCGAGGAACTAAATTACGTCATAGGGTAGTGAGTACAAATATATAAAATACAAAATAGTATTGGTGATGATGACCATGTGATGTGTAGAATGTGTAAATATGTTGTGTGTAGGAGGCGATGCTAGATGTGTAGTATGTATAAAATGTAATGTATAGTGCACAATGTAACATGTGTAGGTAGACTAATATGTAGGATGGAATGATGTTAGACTCGTATGTAATGAAGACTAGTACAAAAGAAAATGTGTGAATGAAGATGTGAATGTATGATGTAAGGGATGTTGCTAGATGCAACGTAGAGACGTTATATTTAAAATGCTAGGTAATGTGTATGCAACCTAACAATGATGAAGGAGTGGGTGATATGTATAATAGCTAGTATGATGAATAACATGCAATACTAGTATGTTACATGCCTAATGATGACTAGTATGATGTATGATGTATGACATGTAATATGTAAATAGATGTGATTTGTAAGACCTATGTGTAATGTGTGGGGTTCATGTGTAGTAATCCCTCAACAATCAAGTGTGAACCGAAGCACAAGATTGCATCATCGGGTAGTGGTGGATGCTAGAATGTGTGATGAAAATTCCTAGATGAGAATGAAAAAATGATTAATGCTAGGGTGAGTAGGGGGATGTATTAGATGCGATGAGCCCCAAGTGTAGGGTAGAAAATATGATTTTGGGTCGCTATCAAAAGATAGTCATTCTCATGATCTAAACCTACCGTAGAAGCATCAAAACTTGCTAATATATAGAATGAGGGGGTCATATAGGGCCCCATTATAGCGGAGTGTGTACACATTCATTGTGTATTCTTCATCAATAAATATGATCGGTGGACAACCATGAGCATGCCAACGAGAGATATTGGGAACGTAAGCGGGAGAAGAATCATTAGAAATAGAGATATAGCCAAAAGGCATAGGAAATGTGAGTGAAGAGTGGTGAGCATCTATTGTACCACCAATATAGTTAAGCCATGATTGACCAAGTGTGAGGGGAGAATCACGAGGGGTACGTGTAAAACAAATGGACAAATGAAAGTGTCGGGGTTTGAGATATAAAATTGTAATAACATTGAATATTAAATAAACATTATAACTAACATTACTATGAATGAAATAAATAACCAAAATAAAGAAAGGAACACAGTGACACATATTTTAATGTGGAAAACCCATAAATGGGTTAAAAACCATGAAGAATAATCCACTATAATGAGAAACATTTACATTACAGGATCCAAAGAACTACTCCCTCCTTCTACCTCCCTCCTTTTACTCCTTGTATTTACCCGTGATCAATAAAGATTCATGTTGATCACGAATATGACCTATAATCATATTTAAATAACCCAAAGGGTTATGTCCATATTAAGTGATGGGGCACACCCGATTTAATAAATAGTTAATTAATAACTAACAAACCTAATATAAAGTTTATATTTAAATAATAAGAATATAAACTATTCTATATTATTTAACTATAAACTAAATATTATGATGCACTTAATATTATAGTTCTAACACTCCCCCTTAATATTAAGTGGGGATCCATATGCCAACTAATGAGGGTCATCAATCCTCTCCATTAATAATTTCAATCCAGGGCTGGTGTCCGATGGTTGTATGCATTAAGAGAAAAAAAGTCCTTTGGAAAATAGCTTCGTTAAACACAATCCAAACTTGCATAAAATAAATCACACATGCGGAAATGTAAAGGCACACTTGCAAAAATAAAGTTTGCATGAAGGAAACACACTTGCATAAATGAAATTTCTAAATTAAAATAAATGAAAGATAAATCAGACACCTGTAGGTTCACAATAGAAATTGTACGGAAAGAAAGATCACATAACATGAAATCAAAAATTTACAACAAAAGGAAAACTACATAATAAAGAACTGAACATAAAACATTGAAAGAAAAGAACATAAAACATTGATCCTTCTTCCTTGGAATGAGTGGCCAGCTCATTCCTTGGAAGAGGACTTAATTCATACTTTCAAACTTAATTCAAAACTTGCAGAACAATTTCACTCAAGATTGAGAAAGAACGGATATATATTATTCTTGGTAGGAAAAATTACATATATGAGTGTGGAAGGTTGCATTTATAATTTATGCATCCAACCAACTTATTATTTTGGGAAATACAATCTAATCTTATCTTTATTCCAATCCTAACAACTAAGATCTCCATCTCCACAAAATATGGAGAGAGATATATTATTGGAGTCAAATTATCTTACTTATTTTAGGAAGATTTTCTCCCAAATATTCTCCTTTTTTTTTGTAACAAGAATCACAATGATTTTATTATCCTACATTATTGGAAGGATATTTTTCCTCAAAACATTACTTTGACCAAATACCTCTCCCATATTTTCCATTTGACTTTGTTGTTTTTTGTGGAACTTTTGGTGCTCGTCTAATACACTTTTCCCTCGACTACGGCTCACTAAAAGTTAAATTATTTTTTATTGGTAAAACTTATAGCAAATATGAATGATTTTTTGTTAAACACATTTCTATGAACAAAAACCTCTCTCATATTTTCCATTTGAATTTGTTGTTTCTAGCTATGGAACTTTTAGTGCTCGTCTGATACACTTTTCATGGACTACAACTCACTAAAAGTTAGATTCATTTTTATTGGTAAAATCTGTAGAAAATATGAATGAGGTTTTTTTCTAAACACATTTCTATAAACAAAAACCTCTCTCATATTTTCCATTTTACTTTTTTGTTTCTGGATGTGGAACTTTTAGTCCTCGTCTGATACACTTTTTCTTGGACTGCAACTCACTAAAAGTTAGATTTCTCTTTATTGGTAAAAACTCCTTAGCAAATATGAATGAGGTTTTAGTTAAAAACATTTCTATAAAAACACCCTCTCTCATATTTTCCATTAGATTCTCTGATTATTCACAATTCCTCATTTTATGTAAGTTTCAAACAAAATGCGCAAGTTCTGAACAAAAGCTGTCGCTTAAGAACTAAAACTACAAGTTCAAACTAACTCCAATTTTTCTCGAGCTAACTAAATATTTTCCATTATATTATCTGATTATTCACAATTCCTCATTTTATGCAAGTTCCAAAACTAGAACTGCATGTTTTGGAACTAAAACTATCGATTTAACTGGAGCTAACTCCAATTGTTAAAACTAAAAATAGATATAACTTTTGCACACGATCTCGGATTGAGATGATTATTTTTTTAACTTGCATAATTTTTCAAGAGGAATCTGAATATGAAATCATATTTGATTTTAGATATACTATCCATGATCAATTTTATTTTTCCCAGAACTAGCATTATCTTTCCTTTATGGCCTGCATACACAAGACTTTGCATCTTTCCTAAATAATCAATAGGATTAGTCAAAAAAATAGATAACAAAATACTTCTAAAGAATGAACAAGATATATATCCTATATTCTATCTTAAGCAAACTATAAGTTCCAAGATTACATTTAAATCCACTTTCAAAGGTAACTTGGAAGGACAAAATAATGGTAATTTATGGCCAATTTATGGCCTCATCACCAACATTACCTGTTTGTACAAAAATATTTACAAATCCATAAACCCTAAAGGTTTAGGCTAGCACATGTACTTTTGAAGGATTTATAACACCATCATGCTCAACTTACCTTTTGGTACAAAAGGATTTGAAATCCATAAATCAGACATATGATTTAGGCTAAGCATGATTTGTGAGACTACATCTCATTGTTTCTCGTGGAAATATTATTATACCGCATCTTTAGGAGACTTTTATAACACAAGGACATCCTTTACAAATATATGTAAACATTTGATTGTATTTTTGTAAACTCTATCAGTTTACATGTAAACTCTATCAGTTTACTTTTAGATCATACAAGATCTTTTTACAATGTTTTTACTAGAGTAGAAGTATAGAAAAAGGAGTCAAAAACTAGTCATTCATTAGATGGTGGCATTTCCATGCATGCTCTCCTCAATGGAAACTCTAAAATGCCAAGCATTGCACAAAACTTGTAGAACTTCACAACACACAATGGCTTCGTGAACAAGTCTGCAACTCGATCTTCAATTGGGAATATTGGAGATCTATATCACCGCTGAGAACCTTCTTACGAATAAAGTGCATATGTATCTCGATATGATTCGCTCTTTGATGCTAAAATGGATTCTTTGTAAGATAAATACAACTTTGGCTATCATATAGAAGAGGAGTTACTTCCTTTAAATTCCATGTTTATTTCTTCCAACAACCTTTTCAGCCACATGGCTTCTTTTCTTGTTTTCCATTGCACTTTTGTATTCTCGCCTCGATAGAAGAAATGGAAATTGTCGGTTGCTTTTTACTGCTCCAAGTAATGGCACTTGCACCAAACTTGAATATATATCCAATTGTAGATTTACAATCTATTACATCACCAGCATGGTTAGAATCACAATATCCATGTAAATATGCATTATTAGATGAAACATAATGTAAACCATAATTAATAGTACCCTTTACATAACGCAAAATTATTTTTGCTAACTTCCAATGATCCTAATAAGGTTCCTGCATAAACCTTGAAGCAATCCCTACTATATAAGAAATGTCATGTCTAGTAATAGTTAGATAAATCAAACTACCTACATGTTGTTTGTATAAAGTAGGATTAGTTTTTTCACATGCAAGTTTAGGATCAAGTTTACATCCTACTTCTATAGGAATAGAAATTGGTTTACAATCAAGCATATTAAATATTTTAAGAAGATTAGTTGCATATTGTGATTGAGATACTATAATAGAATTTTTATCTTGAAATATAGTCATGCCTAAAAATGATGTAATAAACCTAAATCTTTCATCTCAAAATATTGCATTAATTTCTTTTAATTTTTTGAATAATTAAAGTGATTAGTAAATCATCAACATACAATACAATGAGAATAATAACATCTTCTTCAATTTTAACAAATAAATCATTATCAGATGCATAGTTAGAAAAACCAATTTCATTAAAAAAACTATTGATTTTAGAATACCAAGCTCTAGGAGCTTGTTTTAAACCATACAAAGATTTTTTTAATCTACAAACATACTTTTCTTTTCCTAGTTCTTCAAAGCCTTTCGGTTGGGTCATATAAATTTCTTCTTGTAAATCACCATTCAAAAAAACATTTTTACATCCATTTGATGGATTTCCCAACCATACTAAGCAGCTAAGGCAATCAAAATCCTTACTATGCTCATTTTTGCAACTAGTGCAAAAGTTTCTATGTAGTCGATACCGGGTTTTTGAGTAAACCCTCAAGCTACAAGTCGGATTTGAATTTATCTATACTACCATCTACTTTATATTTGATTTTGTATAGCCATCTGGATCCGACTATACTTCATTTTTCAAGAGGGGATTAATTCCCATGTTTGATTTTTAATTAAAGTAGTGTACTCAGATTTCATAGCATCTAGCCATCTTTCGTCAGAAGAGGCTTCTTCAAAGTTTTGGGTTCAAGTTCATACAAGGTCATCAAGGCATGATATGTATGATGACTTCTTGTCATTTTCTGAAGGTTACCTGAGTTAGAGTCTTGAATAACATACTCATCCCATCTAGGTCTTTTAGTTACAAAAGTACTAGGAACAATCTCATTATTAACCATTGGTTCTATACTAGTTTCTTCATTACATATATCATTTTCACAATTTTCAAATTCATTTTCATTTTCATTTAAAACATCATAAGAAACAAAAGATGAAGAAGAAGAACAAAAAGGTTTTTCTAAGATTTTAACATTCCTATTTTCTATAACTTCTCTTTTAGAGGGATCAAAGATCCTAAGACCTTTAGTTTTTATACCATATCCTACAAAGATACATGGAAAGGAAGTCTGATCAAGCTTCTTCTGTTTTGATTTTAGAATAAAGAGAGAAATAGGGCTACCAAAAATTCTCAAATGAGATACACTAGGTTTTTGGTTTGACCACTTTTCTAAAGGATTTGAATTTACCAAGGCTTTAGTGGGAACTCTATTCAAGATATGAACAGCAATGTTCATGGCTTCTACCCAAAGAAACTTAGGAACTTGAGCGAATGAATCATGGTCCTAGCCATTTCTAGAATAGTGCGGTTTTTCCTTTCTACAATCCCATTCTGTTGAGGAGAATAGGGAGTGGTTAATTCCCTTTGAATGCCACATTCAATACAAAATGAGTCAAATTCATGACTCACATATTCTCCCCCATTGTCAGTTCTAAGCCTTTTAATTTTAAATTTAGAAGAGTTTTTACTAAAGCTTTAAATTCTTTAAATTTTGACAAGACATCTGATTTATTTTTATTATGAACCAAATCATACGAGAGAAATCATCAATAAAAGTGATAGCATACAGGGAACCATTAAGAGAGGGAACTTCTAGTGGTCCTCTAACATCACTATGGACAAGCTCTAAAGGTTCTGAAGAGTTATCATCATGATGACTATGAAAAGATTAGCAGATTGCTTACCACATAAGCAACCTTCACAAGTCTCATGATTTTGGGAAATAGGTGGCAGACCAGTTACTAAGTTTAGACGAGACATGTCATATATACTCCTAAAATTAACATGTCCTAGCCTCTCATGCCACAATTGCAAGTCACTTCTTTGAGTTTTCAAACAAGAAGCAGAAGGAAAACCAAAAATACATATAAACCATCTCTTTGAATGCCTTCAACTATAGTTACATTATGTTCATTTTTAATAAACCATTTATCTTTTAACAATGTAACACTATAGTTATTTTGAGTTAATTGAGAGCAAGAAAGAAAATTCATTTTTAATTTAGGTACTAACAATACATTGTTAATAAAACCATTTGCTACTTTTTCTTTTCCTTGACCATGAACATCAAGAATGGAATGATCTCCTAAATAGATGTGTTCATTACATTCACTAAGATCAAATAGAATATCAAACCTAAATGTCATATGCCTAGAAGCACCACTATCTAATATCCATTCATTCTCTTTTGCAGTAACAAAAGCAGCATACAAAGCAATTACATTTGATTTTTGGTTATTTTCTTATTCTTGTTTTGATTTTGATTTTGAATAGATTTGTTACCCTTTTGAAATTTAGAATTTGTTTTATTTTTAAATTTGCAATCATCTTTCTTATGTCCAAATTTACCACAATTATGACATTTTCCATCAAAGATAACTCTTAGATTTCCAGGTTTCTTATCCTTGCTAGGAGGTTTAGAAGTTTGCTTTGTGTTTTTGTTAAATCTAAAGTTTTATCTTTTGATTTCTAAGCAAGAAGTGCCTGTGAGGCATTCTCCTTAGAATCAAAATTTGACATTACTTGTTCTTCTTGTATAAGAAGAGAACTTAGGGTTTGTAAATCTAGAATGTCTTGTTCTATTTGATATTTAGAATTCAAAATTGAAATGAAATTTCTAAATTTTTCATGGATATTTAATTGGATAATAAAATAGAGCAATTTATCATGAATCAAATTACTGCCACATAGTAATGAATCATGAAAAAGAAATTGCTTCTACCATAGTTTCCTTCTTCAAAAACCTTTTTGTTGAGGACCTTCTCAATGATGAAGTTACTAGGAATAAATCCTTAACCTCTTTGAACCTACTATCACCCGATGAAAATTAGGAACTCGTTGTTATCCCTGCTAAAGAGGAGATCAAAGCTATTCTAAATGTTATGGAAGGTGATAAAAGCCCGCCCGGATGGGTTCCCGACCTTTTTCCAACTTTATTGGGATATTGTTAAGATTGATGTGGTCTCTGTTGTTCAAGAATTTTTCCAATTAGGTTGCTTACTCAAACAAATTAACCATACCTTTATTTCCCTCATACCCAAAAAAACATGGAGCTAAGGATTGAGGGACTTTAGACCAATTAGTTTTTGTAATACCATGTACAAGCTCATTTCTAAATTATTGGATTTCAGACTCAGGGAGACCCTTAGTAACTTCATTTCCCCAACCAAGGGGCCTTTGTAGAATCGGAAAACAAATTCTAGATAGCATTATCACAATTCATGAAACTATTCATTCTGTGGAACTTTCAGGAAGGGAAGCTATGATTCTGAAGTTGGACATGCAAAAATCCTATGACAGAATTTCTTGGGACTTTTTGTACTCTCTTCTCTCTAAGTTGGGTTATAACTCTCATTTTATTAAAATGATTCAAGCTTGTACTAAATATCCGAGCTTCTCTATTATCATCAATGGGAAACCCAATGGTTTTTTCAAAGCTGAAAGGGGGCTAAGACAAGGGGATCCTTTATCCCCTTTATATATATATATTTATTTGAAACTTTATATATATAGGTATAGGTTGCCTTAAATCCCAGAGAGAAGGAAACATGGTGGGGATTAAGGTGGCTAATGGAATTGAAAATCAATTTCTACAACAGTTTTGTTGATGATATAGTCCTTTTGGGTCATGTTGTTGTACAAGAAGTCAGGACTATCAAAGGAATCACTAAGAAGTATGAGAGAGCTACAGGAAAAAAATTAACTTTAGAAAAAGCTCTTGTTTCTTCATAAATGTTGAAGAGGATCAATAGAAAAGATTGGCTACCATCCTAGGATTGTAATATCAAAAATATCCCAGATTCCTACTTGGGAATGCCTCTCTGTGGGAGTAAACTCAAGGAAGGAGGATGGAACAAACTCATTGAGAGATTTCATAAGAAGCTTTCCTCTTGGAAAGGCTCTTTACTCTCTCAAGTTGGGAAGGCTCAACTTCTTCAAAGTAGTATGCAAGGCATTCTAGTGTATATCATGTCCATTTTTATTCTTCCAAGCAGAGTCAAGAAGGCCATTGAAGGAATTCAAAAATGGTTCCTTTGGACTAGATTTGAGGATAAAAATAGATTACCTTTGGTTGCTTGGGAAAAGGTTACTCAACCCAAGGACAAGGGTGGTTTGGGTCTAAAGAACATTCATATTATGAACCACACCCTCATAGCTAAGGTGGGGTGGAGGCTTCATAAAGAGATTGGTATTTGGGTGACAATTCTGAAAGTGAAATATTTTTTTCCCTCTAGCGGAATGATGGATTTCTTTAGTGACATGGTGTTCCCAAGAGGCTCTATATTCTAGAACAACCTATGTCAAACTAGAAAATTGTTAATTAAGGGGTGCAAATGGAACCTTGGAGATGGTTCTAAAATCAAATTCTAGGAGGACCCATGGGTGGAGGATGTTTCCCTCAATTTGAATAGTCCATGGAGTGAGCTTTGGCATTTCTACTCTAATGAGAAGGGAGCTCTTGTGTGCAATTACTAGGATGAGGAATAGAGATGGTTTCCTATCCTTCCCCTCCTTTCTTTCATGGGGATATTCAACATTTTCATGAGTTAAATAGGAAACTCAAGGATCTTCATATTCCACCTGACAACGTCAAGGATGAGCTAATCTGGAGACTCATAGACATAGGGGAGTATGAGGTTAAATCTAGATATTTGACTAACTTTGATCATTTGGAAGAAGGTTTGGAATAAGCATATTATCCCTAAGATCAACATTTTTTTCTGGGAATTCATCAAAGGTAAGGTCCTTACTATGGATAGACTCAGATGGAGGGGAATGATCATTATAAACAGATGTGGGTTGTGTAAGGACAATGAAGAATCCATTAGGCACCTATTTCTAGAATTTCCCTTCTCTTTTCAAGTCTTCTCCACGATCCTATGTATCTTCAATGTGCAGTGGGTCCTTCCGAGAGACGTGACCTCTTACCTAAGTAGTGGAACTTTAATTTTCATAATGACATGGTTAAAAAAATTGGAAGTTGGCCCTGCCTCATGTTTTGTGGGGAATCTGGATTGAACACAATAATAGGATTTTTAGGAACAAATCGGTCAACCCGAGCAGGTGTATGATAAAGTGAAACACGCTCTTAAGGATAAATCTAGGATCCTTAAATCCAAATAGGTCAGAGTTTTCCCAGTGGGAAAAGGAAATTCTTAGAAACTTATATGTTGAACCCACCACCACCATTAAGGAAAAATTGAACCATAATATCAAATGGACTAAACCGTTAGATGGTAGACACAAGCTCAACTTTGACGGCTCAGCCCATGTGAATGATAAAGTGGCTAGCAGAGGGGTCTTGTTCATGATCATAGTGGAAAATGCATTGGTGCCTATGCGGGGCCCATAGGAAACCAATCGAACAACATTGTTGAGGCTAGAGCTATGCTTTGGGGTGTTAGATTTTGTCATGATTTAGGGATAAAAATATGATTATTGAGGGTGATTCAACGTGTGTCATAAATTCCCTCAAGGATAGCAGAAAATGTGGCTAGAAATAAATAATTTGATTATGGAGGCACGTTCCATTCTTGCTTCATTTGATCAAGTGGTCATTCAACACACTTATCGGGCAGGGAATAAACCGGCGGATGCATTAGGCGAAGAAAGGTACTTGCCATGGTGGATTTAGAGATGGATTGGGACATGTACTCCTTGGGGTCAAGTGAACAAGCTCATTAATGATGACATAATGTAGGAGGTAGTGTTATGATGACACCCCTAGATCGCATGCTTGGGTTTTTGAAAGGACTTCCCTTTTTTGGAAAACTAGCCTTATCAAATTCATTTTCTTTTTCCCCAATTTTTCCCAGTTTATCTCTCGGGTCTACGAAGGTGAACATACTACAGGTTTCATGGGGGTGATAGGGTGAGAATAGAGCCTTCTACTTTTCTCCACCTCAAAAATGACACGGGTCTATGGAAATTGTTACATAAAGGTGGTTTTACCAAGTTCATTCGTCGACTTAAAGGTAATGACCCTACCCTATCTGTTGATTTTGTTTGAAGCTTGGATGGATGGTGGTTTTATTTTTCATGGGGTTCAAATTGATGTTTTTGAGAATGCAATTGTTGAGATTACTAGGTTAAAAACTGAAGGCCTCAAAAATTTAAAGACAAAACTAGGAAAAACATGAAATTGCTACCTTTTTTAAAGTTGGGAAAAAAGCATAGCTTATGATCTCACACCTATGTGTTAAATAGGTGGGATGATGTTTTCTTGGTTATTATGAATTATCTGACCCTTAAAGGAAAATTTCAAAAAATCTTTACTCATCATTGCAATTTTGATATTATTGGGTTAAAAACTAAAGGCCTCAAAAACATTAAAGACAAAACTAGGAAAAACATGAAATTGCTACCTTTTTTTAAGTGGGGAAAAAATCATAGCTTATGATGATGGTATTGCTTGCACCTATCTCATGGATAGGTGGGCTGATGTTTTCCTAGTTATTATGAAGTATCTAACCCTCGAAGGAAAATTTTGAAAAAAATTACTCATCATTTGTCTATCCTCAATTTTTTCTGTCGAGACCAAACTATGAGTCTTGCTTATTTTCTCTATCGGTCACTTCTCTCGACCATTGAGGATTTTAAGAAAGAGAAGATGGATATCCCCCTCCACCAAGGTCTCATTCTTCTCATGGTTCAAAGAGGTAAATATGCCATCCCTTTTCCAGTCAATGACCATGATTCTGATTAGGAAACCCTCGCTTCCTACCTTAACAAAATTAGGAAACAAAAATTTATTGATCCTGATAAGGGTATCATGGATGCCTTGTGTAATATTAAAAATGGATCAGAATTTGGATGAAAATTCCACTAAAAGGGACCAAGACCTTGCTAATGGGAGGCTAAACTGATGAGGGCTGAGTCCACTGCTGACACCATTCTCACCATCAACAAAAACCTCATACAAGAGCTAAAATATTTCCATCAAAGGATTGATACCTAGAACAAAACCATTAGGGGTATCCAAGCCGATTATGTTATGCAAGAGCAAAGTGAATTTCTATTTTGTAGGATCATGTCACTACTAAGGAGGGAAAAAACAAAATGAAGTTGATGTTGAGTTCTTCTGACAGTGAGGATTCGGATACTGGTGACAACTCGGTATGGTTACAGAGTCAAATCATAGCAAGGATCAAAAGGATGAGCAGGTTGAGACCTAGACTAAGAAAGAGGAAGTCAACCGTTTGAAAAGGGTCATCATCAAGGTGGTTGGTAGGAGAGATGGTGGTCCAAGCACCAGATCCCATAGTAGGGCTACAGAGAACTAATTATGTACTTATTGTTTTCCTTTTCTTTTTGTTTTTCTTTACCTTGCTTGTCTCTGTCCCTTTGGGACTTCAAAAACTTTGTTTTAATTTGCAAACTCTTGTAGTTTGGCCCGTTTGTGTGGGGATATTGTCAAGTGGTTTTGACTCTACCTCCATGGCTTTGTTATAGTTTTTGTCTTTGAAAAACTTGCTTCTCTATGTATGGGTTTTTTTGGTCCCCAGATTAAAACCAAACCTTTTTTATCTTATCTAAAAAAATTTACTTCCACATCCATCTAATTATGACTTAATCTTTTTTATTTTTGCTAGATAATTAATTACTTTTTCATCTCCCTTCATGGGAGTTGTCATGAGCTCTAAAATCAATTTAATAACATTTAATAAACATGTACCTTTATGCATCGACTCCAATTATGTCCAAGCTTCACTAGGACTTTCAAGATTTCCGATATGAAGCAAAAGTCATCTTGTACGCTTCGCAAGATAATCAACATTACCTCTTGTATTTTTTGTTGATATGTGGCAACATTATCAAGCAGTTGCATGTCTTTTGTAGGATCTCTCTTCCATTCAATCAGATCTTCCAAATGTTGTAGTAGTTTCCATTCAACATCTATGATTTATCAATTAAAAATTGATTAGATCCCATTTGTGCATAAAAATGATAAACAATTAACAAACAAGGATTAAAAAAGAGTTTGATAGATAAATCCCCTTATCGTATTTCAATCCTTATAATTGATCTCGATTGATTTTACGTCACAAAAACATATCCTTTATTAAAAGAATGATATCAATAATTTGAATCGAAACGTGAGTGAATTTTTTTTAGTTTCGCAATAAAATTACGACAACAAAAACATGACATATAGGTATATATAAAAAAATGATAATTTTATCATTTTTACAAAATAAAATTTTATAATTTGTCTATATATATTAAAATAAATAAACAAAATGTTTTATAATTTCTAAAAAAATATTATAAAAAAATTTTGGGCTCTTGCCCATATAATCAACTTGATATGATGAGCTATCTAAATCAACTCGGTCGAGTCATCTCATTAACTCGGTGAGCCATTTAAATCATATTATTTAAACCACATTACTAACCAAATTTCATTACCACATATATTCAAACTTATTACCAACCGAATGCAATATCAACCATATTACCACTGCCAAGATTGTCAAAGGACTGTGGCCGAGCCACTTTAATACAACCCGAGCCACCAACAATGCCCTCAAAGGGTGACAAACACAAGGGGCAAGTTACCTAAGCCACACCACCGAAGCCATTTGGGAAGGCTTATAAAGCCTTCCCCTTATTATGTCGTCCCCCATGCGGGACTAAACCCACGTAGACAAGGAGGTAGGGGGTAGGTGGGGCCCATCTTCCATGTGGTGCAAGCGCTAAGGGGATGTGCAGGAGGTCAGCATGTGCCACTTAGCATAGTTTTAGGAGGGGTCGTCATAGGAAGGGGCCACTCCAATATAGTGTTATCCCGTAAAATCGGCAAGGGAAATTTTGTATAACCATACCAAAAAAATTTCTCCAATCCCTCATCGGGATCCTCATGCGTTAACGTTGCAAAATCCCTTTCCGGGAAATCTAGTTTTCCGAACTTAGCCGTTTTTGGTCTTTTTGGCCGGCGCATATAATGACTATGCAACATAAAATTTTGATGCGCCCCCTTTAAGCCTTTGGCGCATGCTTTCTTGTGTCAGCAGGCATTTTGGTGTGCCTCTCTATGTTGAGTCTTTCCTGCATGCACCAAGGCGCATGCACCTTCCTGTCAACATAACTTTTGTTGCGCCTCTTTTTGGTGCGCCAAAGGCGCACATATTCCTCTGTCAACACCACTTTCGGTGCACCATGGCACACATATCTTCATGTTGACAAGTGTTTTGGTGCGCCAAAGGGCGCATGTTTTCTCGTGTCGATAGCTCTTTTGGTGCACCACTTGAAAAGTTGGTGGCGCATTTATTACTACCTCACCTATATATAGGCGCGCCTGCAATGTCATTGTTACCAGAGCATCACGTGATTATTTTTATTATTTTCTCTAAGCATGTCAATGTTCCCGCCTGTCACTTTCGATCACGTCGTGGACCCGTTTTCACGCTTTTTCATTGTTTAAATCCGTAAGTGGCCTTCTTTCTTTTGTGTGTTTTGTATTTGAGGTTTTTAGATGCTAGGTCGGTTCAAATTTGGTTTGGAAAAATGAGAAATCATGTTGTTTTTTCCCCCTCGTGCTGCTCTTTTTCCATTCTTCTTCATGCTCTCCTCCCCTCTTTCCGATCTGTGGGAAGGGGACTCGTCCTAAAAATGATTACTCAAACATATTGGTATTAAGCCATTTTCATCACCTAAACGACCCTAAGAACAATCTAAACCATATGTAAACCCCTCAAAGAAAAATCAAGCCTAAAAGGAAACTGTATTTTCCTTCTCCTTTGGCACATGGACGCATCCTGCAACACAAAGGATAGCCGCGCCAATGGCACATCTGTCACCCCTGTTACATCATGATAAACTGGCGCCTCAAGGCGCACTTCCTTAGTTTGTTGCAAACACTTTCCTCGCGCCCCCTCATGACGCACCAAATTCATTTGTTACATTGCTAAAACCTACGCCCTGTGGCGCACCCCGCATGTGTGCAACATAAAAATTATCCGCGCCAAGTGCAAAGCTTTAAACGGCGTAGGCACATCCATCATTGCAATAACAGCATGTCATGCATTCCTTCCAGCGCCGCGCCAAGTTTCCTTAAGCACACAAAAATCATATGTTACACAAACCTTCTATGCGCCTTTGGCGCACCGAAGTTCCGTGTAACATAAAGAATCCATGCGCCCTTTATAAAACACATCCACATGGTGCAAGCGCACTTGTGATTACAACAACAAAATGCAACATGCAGTATCCATGTGCCATGCGCCTTCGCACCGATTTATCTCCTACAACAGCCCTTTCCCATGTGCCTTACCTATTTAGCTCTGAGCCTGTAGTATTCATGCACCCCGAGGCCTTTAAATTGCTAACTCTTTCTTCTCACAACATTTCAATGGAAAATCGACAAAATGACATGGATTTCTTCAATTGGGTTTCACTTCTTATTCGTGCAGATCAAAGAATCGAGTTCGTAAGAACATATGTCAACATCAAGCAGAAACCTATCAAATCTAAAGGCAAGGCCAAGCTCACGTAAGAAGAAATGAAGTATAAGTATCGAGGGTCGTAATGCCCGAGTCCGGCAGAGCGTGACCTAGACATCGAGACTCGTAATCGGGTCATATTGACATGGAAGATTTCTCGGCCGTAACCCAAAGGGTCACAAGAATTCCATGGATGGACAAGCGATAGCAAGGCCCTATACTTTGCTAGTGGGATCCCAGCTGCTATGAATAATGAGTTTATGATGGTGGTAGCCCGATGCTATAACAAGGACACAAGATGTGTTCATGGTGAGAAGGGCGAGGTTATAATTAACCTCACTGCCCGCCACTTTGAAATGATGCTCGGCATTCCTCATCACCGGCACTTTTGGCCATCAGCCAAGAAGATTGCATCAAGGCCTGGGATGACAATGAAGATCAGTGCATGCAGCTGATGAATGAAGTTTATCTAAAAACAAAAAAGTAGTGACCCGTTGGCCACAAATCATTCACCGCAGTGATTTTTCGAGGGAGCTCTGACACACCACGCCTCTGAGCAGAGTTTTCGCCCCGACGCCCATTATTTTCACAAGTGGATGTTGTGGTACCTTGAGACAATGAACAAAAATGTGCCCGATCAACGCTTTGAATGGGCGTAAATTATAAGTAGCACAATCTCTGAGTAGCTACAACAACTCAACACAACAGGGAGGTTCTATATGAACTCCTACGTGGTCTATGCTGCAGCTTCAGAAAGGGACTACCCAGCTCTGATGCGGTGTGGGGTTTGGCCCCAAGTCAAAATTTATGAATACTATCCAGAGCTGAAGCTGGAAAATAGCATCCCCCAATTCACAAAGATCAATGATGCATTCTTCTACTTCAACATCTGCCTGTTGAGGTCGAATATGACTCACGGTCGCACGACCAAGAGCATAGTTGCAGTTACAGAGAAATGGGGGGCCCTGTTCACTCAATTCCCCACATTCACCTATCTGAGGGCAGTTAATTTCTTAGGGGAACTGACTAGACTGCCGAGGTATGCCGGGCCCAAGTTGATCCTCGTTAGAGCCGCGAGGCGCTTGTTACTTATCATGAAAAGTGCTTAAAAAGAAAGAAGGGTGGAACTCCTTTCCCCCTCACAGTGGGTAGATATACATGTCTCACTCACCACAAGGCAAAGGATATGTTTACAAAACTGGAGCTGCTGAATCTGAAACATGACTTCCCAGCAAGGCCCACCTTCGACCCGAGGAATTTTCTGCCTAGGGCCAAGCTCGATCCGATCCACATCCCTCAGATCGAGGATATCTACATTGACCTATATCACGAGGTTGAGCTCAGGAGGAAGGACCATGCTCGTTTGGCCTTAGCAGAAATCATCCAGTATGGGGTAGCCATCATCCCCAAAGGCTACCAAACTACCGAGGAGGAAGTGGATCAAGTGTATCTTGACACAGGTGGGGATGATTGGCCTTTCACGATAATTGATAGAACTAAAACCCCTCGCATAACCGAGGAGAGAGTCAAGGAAACTCGTGGTAAACGTAACATTGGTGCCGAATGAACGGGCTCATCTACCTCAGAGTCAATTTCACAACCTCTCCATTGGGTAACGCACCTCCTCGATCAAAACAATAGCCAAAAGGCAAAGGAAAAAGCAAAGAGGGTGAATCCAGCACCACTCAAGAGGAAGCTCCCAAATTCCTCCTTCCACCGCACCCGAACAAGTTGTAACTCTTGCTTCTCCAAAGAAAGAAGCGTAAGAAAATGTTCCAATAGGCCCATCCACTCAGGATGTCGCCACTGCTGCAACAACTGAGGTCCCTTCTGTTCCTTCTCCTTCTCCTCCTTCCCTCCTGGATGACTCAAGTGACCATTCCTTTGGTCGTGTCCTCTCCCCTTCTTCTACTGCTCCTCCCGCTTCTTCGTCCATCTTCTCTTCTCTCATGGATCTGTCCCCTCCATTTCTTCCCTCATCTCGAGCTCCCTTCCCTTCCTATGTCTTCCTCTCCCCGCAGATCTCTTCTTTCCGTGAGCGCTTCTCGGCCTCCCTCTCGATGCCGCCTCCAAGTGTCTCCACGTTTTTCCCTTCTACTACTACAGCTGCCCCTTTTCTGTTTCTGGTCCTTCTCCCATAAGTCCAGCCTGGATCTCCCAGCATCTAAGTCAATAGAAAAGGAAAGTTCCCATCACTCTGATGGACTTCTCCGTAATCCCGTCAAAAGGGGAAAAGAAGCAGAAGCCCTGTCACACGCTTCTCTCAGAGTGCTTCGGGAGAGAGGGTAATGGAGATCGCATACCCCAATCCTCTGAAGGATAAAAAGGATCTGTCTCTGACAGATTACACAGTGACTCAAGTCACAATGGGTATGTCTTCTAAAAGCCTTCAGGGAGAGGCCCTATCTGCAGTTGACGCCCTCTGCAAAAGCGAAAGAAGAGAAAAGGCTACTGAAAGAGAAAAATAAACATCTACTCCACGCCTTACGTAATATGGGCAAAAGACACCTCCCACAATCGCCACCGAAACTCCCGAGCCTCTCGAGTCGATAAGATTAATGAATATGCAAAGATCGGTGAGCAGGGCATGACAGTTTCCACCTGGAGGAGCCAAATCCTCAAGGACAGTGAAAGAGTGATCGCCAATTTCACCGATTTGTACCTGAACATCAACAAGGTGAACAAAGAACTCCAGTGCGTTAGTAGGACCCCATATCAAGAGCCGGACCATGCTAGGATACAGCGTGAGACCTTTCAACAAATGTTCGACTGTTCACTCAAAGATCTAGTCAAGTTCGGTGTTTTCGGTCATCCCAGGGCCCTCAATAAAATCCTTTCCACTCTGGATTACCAGATGGATCAGCTAGAATTCATCCTTGAAAAGATCGACAAGGTAAAAGAAGAATCCTTAGACGCGATGCACCAAATGGAACAAATCATTCTCAACATGTCTCCAGGGTTACTTACTCCTTCTTTCGCCTTAAGAAAGGTCGATGAAACCATTCATATTTTCAAGGAAATCATTTTGCAAGGGTCAGCGTAGGTCACTTTTGACGCAGAGTCCATCAATAACCTGCTGGCCTGTCGGGACTTCATCGGGTTCCTAATAGAAGCAGAGAAAGAATATTCCAAACTCCCAGAGAAGCTCATAGATGAGCGAGAGACTTGCGAGGCGATCAACGAGCGACACAAGGATCCTTCCCAGGATCAACTAGAGCCCATGATCAGCAAGTTCATGGAATACCGTGCCCAATTCCACATCTCGTCACCCGAGCAAAGCAGCAGGCGTGATACCCCCTTTCACCAGGGGATGACGACAATGAATAGTTTCTCTTTCTTCTTCTCTCTCTCCTTCGACGTTCTTTTAAATATCTAGAGTATGTTGGCACAAATGATGACATCATCCATGTTGCACCATGGGATGATGTCATCCATCAAGTTGTCAAAAGTCAACATGACTTTGAGATATTTTTGTAGATATTTTGTATATTTTGTAAATAGGTGGTTGGTTCCTTTTGGCCTTCCTTCTTCTCCTTCTTCTATAAATACTCAAATACTTGTTGTATTTGGGGAGTGGATATCTTTCAGATGAAAAATAGAAGTGAGAAGAAAAGACTTTGAGCTTTTTGTAACAGAAAGAAATATTAATACAATATTTAGACTTTGTGTTGAATACATGTGTTATATGCATTAGATCTTTCTTATGTCGATCTGTGTGCTTAGTCTGTTGGATCTCGCGTGCTTAGTCTATTGGATCTCGCTGCATTTTATCGTCATTTATTCATCAATATTGCTTTATTTGTTTATGCAAGTAGGTTTGGCTCATTACTACCAATCCCAAAACATAAACCCTCCGACCTTTCTCGCTTTGGAATTAATTTCTTTTCTCCCTTCGGACCCGATCTTTCTTCATCCTCTTTTCCTTCTTTTCTTTCTCATCAATGGAAGCAACCCTATTGGGATGAGATCCCAAACCCCGAAGGCGTAATATTGTGAGACTTGCATGCATTCCCGCCGGTAGAATAAAGAATAAACCGGGCCACTTTCTTTGACTCAAAGAGGGGCTATGCCCCGCACACTATTGGCTGCCTATCCATAAATCTTCCCAAGCAACAGATTTTCTGGACCAACCTATAGTTGAGAGGGTTATTTTTAGGTTTAGTTTAAAATAAGTTTTTAATATATTTCATATATATATATATATATATAACAAACTATTTATTTTATTTTTAAAATATGAAATCTATACAAATATTTTACATAGATTATATTCACAAAGGTATTTCAAAAACTTTTCAAAAGTAAAAATAGGGTTTCATATTTTAAATTGTAAAAACAATATTACCAGGAGACCATGGTTTTTACACGACCAATGAAAAAATTCAAATGGCCTTATTTTCCAAATCTTTTCTCCTGTGCTCTTGTTTTTTAACTTGGAATTTTTTACTTGTTTTCTTGAATTCTTGCATACCATATAAACTATACAAAATATTCCAAAATATTTAATAGTTCTTACCTTGATTTTGCAAGTCGGGTAATTCGAATGAGTTTTCACTTCATTGTGGAGACTCCAATTAACTTCCACCTATGCAACTAACATTCGAAAAGGGAAGGGAGGGGGTTATATAATATTTCAACCAAACTACCTAACTTCCCAATGGTTACACCCTTTCATTTAATAGGTTAAATTAATTTTAATTATCTCACTCTGGTACCATGTCAGGGCCGAGATATAAAATTGTAATAACATTGAATATTAAATAAACATTATAACTAACATTACTATGAATGAAATAAATAAACAAAATAAAGAAAGGAACACAGTGACACATATTTTAACGTGGAAAACCCGTAAATGGGTAAAAAACCACAAAGAATAATCCACTATAATGAGAAACATTTACATTACAATCCAAAGTAACTCCTCTCTCCTTCTACTCCATGTATTTACCCGTGATCAAAAAGATTCATGTGATTATCACGAATATGACCTATAGTCATATTTAAATAACCCAAAGGGTTATGTCCATATTAAGTGATGGGGCACACCCCGATTTAATAAATAGTTAGTTAATTAATAACTAACAAACCTAATACAAATTTTATATTTAAATAATAAGAATATAAACTATTCTATATTATTTAACTATAAACTAAATATTATGATGCACTTAATATTATAGTTCTAACAAAAAGACACGCAAGCCATAAGCTTTTGTAATGTGAAAGTAACCATGATAGAGATGTGGCGAATGAAGAGGTGGTAAGATGTCGTTAAGCGTCATACCAAACCTAGCCAAACTATCACGTGTGTAAATAGTATCTGAACAAGTAGAATCTATAGGGATGTGTTGCCAAAAATACTTGTTAATGAATAGTGTGCATGTAAAATGAGGAAACAAAGCTTCCAAGAGAGAGGAGGAGGAGATGAAATAGCATCAACACTATGCACAAATCCCTATATAACACCATAACATTAGTATATGGAGGGGTCTTGAACCTATACTCTCTTGGACCGTCAGCCACAAAGGTTTCTTCAAAATAGGAATCATCTACACCAAGAGGAGTAAAATTGAGTTTCCCTAATGATTCATCAGTAAGTTCTATAACGTCAACCTTGTCATCAAAATCCTTGGAATCATCAATGTGAGCATCATTGTGTATGTTAGTAGGTGGCACTGTAGTCAGAGGAGTAGAAGGTGCCGCAACTAGTGGAGATGGGACACTAGCAGGACAAATACTGTAGGTGAAATAATAGCCATAGTGTGAGTAGAAATAGCAGGAATATTGACGACAATAGTAGGGGTTTGTGAAGCGCTAGACTAACCAATGTCATATGTGTCAAGACTGGCATATGGAATACGTTACAAAGGTGGTATGGGCATAGCAATAATAGGGTCTATACGACAATATTTGAATGGATCTGGATCTACTTTGATAGTATGTTCATAGCCATCATGCAAAAATTGACACATTGGTGGATAGTAGATGGGTCTGCTTGTATTGTGTGAATCCAAGGCCTTCCTAACAAGAGATTGAATTGAAAGGAGGCATCAATGACATAAAACTTAGTGAGAATAGTCTTAGGTCCAAATATTTAATGAGATAGTCCCTAAGCATGTGCAAGTGGTAGAATCATAACCATGAATGAGAGTGGAATTCTTAGAAATTAGATTATCGCTAATACCCAATTGTGAGAGAATGAGCGCAAAGATTAATAGTTGATCCATTATTAATGAGAACTCATTTGATGCAAGCAGTATTGATAACGATAATAATGAGCAAAGGATCACATGGATTGCTTTTAGCAAAAGGTGAGATATCTTCATCAGTGAAAGAGATAACATGCAAAAGAAATTGTGAAGAGATGGTATGAGATGTGCAAAGGCCTCTCTATGGAGCTATCCCTTTCAATATAAAATAGTACAAAGGGTAGCTTCTAGCATATTATGATAATCTGATGTGTTATGTAATAATTCATAAAGAGATATCTTAATGGGTGTATTTTTAAGTTATTCAATGATGTCATAGACATTAAAAGTGGTAGGAGGAGTTTCTAGAGTAATGGGTGGTGGAATAGATGCGGGTGGAGCCATAGGTGGATTAAGATGAGTATGATGAGTAGTAACTACATTAATAGATGAATCAGCCCTAGGCATGACAAAGTGAGGAGGATGTTGGGTACGCACGTGCATGAAATCAATAATGGTAGTAACTATGCCTGAGACCTTAGTGGGTGCATAGGTAGGATAATAATATTGAGCCATAACTTGATAAGGAGATGACATGATCAAAAGGAAGTGTTGACACCTCGGGTTCACCAAAATGATTAACTAAAAACATAAATGATGTAATGTTAGTTAATCTAATCTAGGACATAAAAACGTAGTAAAGAAGCATGTAAATGAATTAAACAACTAATATAGTAAAAGTAAAACCCTAATATGCAAGAGAGATAAGGAAAGAACTCAAATGATGTGATGAAGTTTCGTGGACTGTGTTGCTGCAGAGGTAACTAGGGAATCTGGAAGTAGGAACGACTGTGCAGGAGCTCAAAGGGATGGATCTGGAATATCTAACTGGACTAGAGCACCTGGAGAGGGACCGTGGTGCCCACGGCACTCGGTTTATAAAATGGGTGCCCCGATCTGTAAAAGCTCTAAAACTCAATCTCATGAGGCTAAGAGATGGTCTGAAACCCTTGTTGTGTGTCACATCAGATTCATTGTCATGTACCAAGTGTCACCAATAATACAAGATGATGTAAAGACTTGCAAAAGACTAAGAGAAGTATCAAAACCCTAAAAAAAAAGATGCAAATGAATGGGTTAGACTGACCTCATCTACCACAATAGTAGCTAATTGATCATTGTGCTAAATTTGACACCCAAATGTAGTTACGGTGAGTGTGTGTATAATGTGTCCTAGGTTCTCTAGTATCATTCTCACTTTGTGAAGTAGCGAGCAATAACTAGATGTAGAAAATTTAATAAAATGTGTGCATTAAATAGATTAGAATCCCCCTATGTTGTGTGTCATGTAGATGACCTAGCCTTGTTCCTTTTGATGGAGCTATTTGGATGCAAGTGATCTCTAGTGAAATATATGGATGCAACTCTAGATGGATGATAGTAATGAATAGTGTTAGGTCCCTCATTATGGTCTCATAAATTTATATTTATAGGGTTCTCTTGATCTAATTTTGTAATTAACCCCGAAATGGCTGACCACCAAAAAGATAAAGACCTCAAATGGCTAGAAAGAGCCAAAAAGTGGCAGGAAAGTGTGAAAAGGACCAGGGCATCCCTGGTGGGAGCCAGAGCGCCCATAGGTGCCCCAAGACTAGTCCGGGTCCCCTAATCGAGGCTAAAATAATGACAAATGACTGAAATAGACTGGGCATGTGGATGTAAAATATCAAGAATGACGAAATAAAATAAAACAAGATGGCCAAAAGATGGGGGTTAATTAGTACTTTCTTCACTCAAGAACATTCTAAATAGTAGTATGAGACCAGACTAAATAATGTCTAAAGTACATTATTTTATGTCTACACTAAGGGTGTGGTGCAGCTGGATGGGACAAAAGTGGGGACTATTGGGATCATCGGAGGTTTAAGCCTCACATTGCATACATTCCCCAACTTTTCTATTCCCCAAGATATCTTCATAATTGATCTACCTCTGCTCTTTACTCTATGGCTATCTAGAGGCTTCACTACCAAGATTGGAGGATACCTATTAATTGATTGGTATCAAAAAAAAATTAGAACCAGTATGGCACAAAGGCTACTATCAAGTCTGAACCAATTACTAAATATCATATAGTGCCTTATTTTCCCATCCCCATCAATATTAATTGTACCATCTTTGATCAAGAGGATTGTCTAAATGCCCAAGATGTAGATACTCAAATTGAGGGCATTTTGGATTTGCTACTTGATGAATGGGGAAATGAATGTCATGGTTTTGAATTATATCAAAAAATTAAATAATTTGGCCTTGGTATCTATTTCCTACATGAGGAGAATTCACCTTTTCCTAGTATTGTGAAAATAAATGATCCACAGGAAAATGGCATTTGGAAAAAAAAAATTGATATATCAACAAGTAGACAAGGAGGAGGTGTAGTCCTTGTGTCTCCTAATGGTATGAAATATTACTCCTCTTTCATATTTCAATTCAGCTACTCCAATAACACAATGAAATATGAATCCCTTATCCATGGCTTGTAATGGGAAAGAAGGAGGAACATCAGGAAATTATAGACATTTGGGGATAGTGAATTGATAGTGAACCAGGTTAGAGGATCAAATGTAGCCAAGAATGACTTGCTAAAAGCTTACAAGCATAGAGTATGGGATCTTTTGGAAGATTTTGAAGCTTTTAACATCCATGTTATTCCAAGGAAAAATAATGAATACGCCGATGAGAATGGCTACAAGTGTTGGGAAACATTTGACGTGGTTAAGAATGTTAAAAGAGAAAATGTGCAGCCACATATCAAGGTAATAGTGAGACTAGTTATACCAAAAAATGACACCAATTGTCGTGTGTTTGAGAATGATCAGTAGATTATTAATTTTATTCAAGAAGAGGCTAAATTTTCTTCTAAAAATTAGGTAAGTTGCATCAGCAATATGGAGACCAAGTTGTTTAACTCGTAGATCAAATAAGTTGCCTAAGCGCCTAGTGACCTTGGAATTCATTTTCACCACAATGCCTAGTTTATAAAAGAAAAGACAAACATAATGGTCAAGGGTGAAGATTCAAAACCCATCTTAGTTGGTGAAGGAAAATTTCTTCAGATTGGTAAGGTAAGCACTCCACATGAAAAACATTCTTTTGTAGAACTTTGCCAAGACTTCTTTGATATTTTTGTATAGAGCTATAAAGACCTTAGAGGTTTTGATCCTAGTTTATCTCAACACACCATTGAGTTAGATTCAACTGCCAAGCTTATCGAGAAAAAAACAAAGACCTGTTAATCTACATATTTAGCCCCTAATGAAGAAGGAATTAAACAATTTGATTGAGGCAAACATCATTTTTCCCATCAATCATTCATCTCGGGTTGTTAATATAGTTCTAGTTAGGAAGAAGAATGGAGAAATTAGATTGTGTGTTGATTTTAGAGATTTAAACAAAGCATCCTTGAAGGATCATTACCCACTACCTTCAATGGAACATATCTTGTAAATGGTGGTCAATGGGTCAAAAGGTTTTCTCTTCTAGATGGTTACTTCGCTACAATCAAATCATGGTAAAGGAGGAAGGGGTAAGTGCATGAAGTTAGGGGGCAAAAAGTGGACAAAAATCTGAAATGCAGATTTAAATGCGTACGTGTTTTAATTTTTTTGGTTTGGTAATTACCGAACCTATAACGCGTACGCATTTTAAAGAACCCAAAATGCATACGCATTCCATAATATACAAAATGTGTATGCATTTTAGAGAAGTTAAAATGCATACGCATTTTGTATATTATGGACTATGTATGTGTATTTGGGTGTCTTATACTTACAAAAATAAATGTTTAAGTATAAGATTTATTTTATTATTTCTTATACTTTTATTATTTCTTATACTTTAGTAAATATAAGAAATTAGGGTCACTCGCACTGATGGAAGTGGTCTTGTAGCTCTAATAGTTATAATCTAGAATATGGCTTTTCAAAATCTAATTTGGTCAGTACTTACCCATTTTTTAGGATTTTAGCAAAGGACCTAAAACTTTCAAGGCATATATATTGTAGTCGGTCTTTGTTTTGGGAAAGCATATAGTAATTTTTAGGTTTTTTGACCTTCTAAATTAGATTTTGGCCCTACCACTGCTTGAATTAGTACCAATTTTTAAATTTGGTCCATAATTCACTTTAGTGACCATGAATCAACTCTATGATGTTTGTCTACTTCTTACTAAAAAGAGATCCTCACTTTGTATATAGAGGATTGTTCCCTGAATGGGATTCATGTCCTATTACAAAAATGAGGTGATTGTAATGTGCCTCATCCTTAAGGTGTGATAACACTACAAGGTGTTAAATGAGTTTTTATGAATAATACCAAAGTGAACTCGATGATTTCTCATTCTTAGAAACATGGTTCTCCATATAAAGATCATCCCCTCACCTTTCCTAGCTCTAAAATCATCCTTTCATGGAATCAAATTCATGGTTCTCATACATTTTTTTTCTCATATGTCTCTTATGGAGACAAAAGATGCCTTAATACTTCACACATGATGGTCTTTGATACCTCGATGACATGACTAGCTCATTTTAGCTTGTTTTGAAGGGTGTCTAATTAGCTACTAAAATGGCCAAAAATGCCTTTTTAGGACTTTAGAGGAAGTAGTCTCTCATCAAAACTAAATGAGTCAATTGATCACCTTAGACATTATTCCCTACACACTGAAACATGAATGATCTTATTAGGACTTTCCTTCATGTGAGGGTTTATTATTTAGGGTTTAGGGTTTAGGGCTCAGGGTTTAAGGTTTAGGGCTCAAGTTTTAAGACTCAAGGTTTAGAGTTTAGGGTTTAAGGTTTAGTGTTTAAGGCTCATAGTTTAGATTTTAGGGTTTAGGGCTTAGGGTTCATGTTTTAGAGTATAGGGTTTATGGCTCTTAGGGTTAAGGGTTGAGGGTTTAGGATTTAGGGTTTATGGTTTAGGGCTCGGGTTAAGTGTTTTAGGGTTTAGGGATCATGGTTGAGGGTTTAGGGTTTATGGCTCAAGTTTCGGGTTTTGGGTTTAGGGTTTAGGTTTGAGAGTTGAGGGTTGAGGGTTTAGAGCTCGGTGGTTTAGTTTTTAGGGTTTATGTTTGAGGGTTCGGGGTTTTGGGTTTTGGGCTTAGGGCTTAGGATTATGGCCTAAGGTTCAAGGTTTAGGGTTTAGGGCTCAAGGTTTAGGGTTTAGGGTTTAGGATTTAGGGATTAGATTTTAGGGTTTAGGGCTTAGGTTTTATGGTATAGGGTTTAGGGTTTAACACTCATGGTTTAGGGTTTAGGGCTCAGGGTTTAAGGTTTAGGGTTTAGGTTTAGGAATTAGGGTTTATGGTTTAAAGGTCAAGGTTCAAGGTTTATGGTTTAAGGCTCGGGTTTAGGGTTTAGGGGTTAGGGGTTAGGGTTTAGGGCTCAGGGTTTAAGGCTTATGGATTAGGCTCACCCATTCACTCACTGTAATGTTCTATGTCTTACCCATTCTTATAAGTATTGACAGAGAGTATTCAACTAAAAATGGTTCATCTACTTCATAGGTAGAACATTTAAGGGAGTCATCAAAATTTTATGCCTTTCATCTACTGATATTTTAAAGGAGGGAAATTACAAATATCCAAGAATAATTTGGTACAAATAAATGTTACCCAATATAGAGCTATCTTCTTCTTCCCATTGCATGTGAACTATTTCACTCATTGTAATGTTCTATGTCTTACCCATTCTTATTAGTATTGACAGAGAGTATTCAACTAAAAAGGGTTCATCGACTTCGTAGGAACAAAATTCAAAGAGATTCATCAAAATTTTATGTCTTTCATCTATTGATATTTTGAAGGAGGGAAATTCCCACCTCTCATAAACAAGGTAGTTGTAAAAGCAGACTTAATGATGGTTCTAGGCACAAGACTAGGAAATATGGTCCTAAGATATTCAAAAGATGAACTCACTCATGAGACCTACTAGAAATATATGAGGTTTAGGGGTTTAGCATTTAGGGCTCATGGTTCATGGTTCAGGGTTTAGGGTTTGGGACCTTTAGGATTTAACATTTATGGCTTAAGGTTTATGGTTTAGGGATCATGGCTTAGGTTTAGGGTTTAGGGGTTAGGGTGCATGGTTTAGGGTTTACAACTCAGGGTTTAGGGTTCGGAGTTATGAGTTTAAGGTTTAGGAGTTAGAGCTCGTGGGCTTTGATTTAGGTTTTATGGCTCGGGGCTCATGGTTTAAGGTTTAGGGTTTAGGGCTCAAGGATTAGGGTGTAGGGTTCAAGGCTTAAGGTTTAGGGTTTATTGTTTAGGGATTAGGGATTAGGGTTTAGGGTTCATGGTTCATGGTTTATGGCTTAAGGTTTGGGGTTCAGAGTTACTGGGTTTAAGGTTTAGGGGTTAGAGCTCAGGGCTCTAGATTTAGTGTTTAGATTTTAGGGCTTAGGGATCATGGTTTTTAGGGTTTAGGTTTAGGGTTAAGGGTTTAGGTTTTAGGTTTTAGGGTTTAGGATTTAGTGTTTAGGGTTTAGGATTTATTATTTTGGTTTTAGGGTTTAGGGTTTATGTCTCATGGTTTAGGGTTAAGGGTTTAGGTCACAAAGTTTAGGGTTTAGGGTTTAGTGTTTAGGATTTAGGGCTTATAGTTTAGGGCTCAGGGTTTAGGGTTTAGGATTTAGTGTTTAGGATTTAGGGTTTAGGGTTTATGGGTTAGGATTTAGGGTTTAAGATTTAGTTTTTACTAGTGGTTTAGGGTTTAGGGTTTAACATTTAAGGCTCATGGTTTAGGGTTTAGGGTTTAGGGCTTAAGGCTTAAGGTTTAGGATTTAGGGCTCATGGGTAAGGGCTGAATATTTAAGGATTAGGGTTTAGGGCTTAGGATTTGTGGTTTAAGGTTTATGGTTTAGGTTTTAGGGTTTAGGGATCATGGTTCTGTGGTTCCAGGTTTAGGTTTAGGGCCTCGGGTGGTTTAGGGTTATATAGGGTTTATGGTTTCGATTTTATAATTTAAATGCTAAAAGATTTAGGTGAATGCTAAAATCCTAAAAATTACCTATGTACTAGCATTTTTTCATTATACTATTAAAAACTATCTTCTAAATTGTGACTAATGGAGTCATGAGACTAGTTCCATAAGGTGCGGAAGCAACCCTAATTTCTTATATTTACTAAAATAAATTTAAAGTATAATTTTTTCATATATTTTATTATTTCTTATGCTTGAACATTTTTTTACATAGAAAATTGCCACAAACATATACAATGTTTATACTATATAGAATGTGTATGCGTTATAGTGCATATGTGTTATAAGCGCGTACGCATTATATATAGTGTACGCATTATAACGTGTACGTGTTTTCATTTTCACTTTTTCCAATCCATGCCTTAAGGCTTGGTATCTAGTTTGGATCCCCAAGCTTGAGGCATGAACTGACAAACACAAGAAACAATGTGTGTTTTTGCAGGAAAATGTAAAAATGCCACTTCCTCCATGATAAATCAACATAAAACAATTGATTCGTTTAAAAAAATTATACCATGACGTATAGCAGAGTTTCTTCTTTCTAAAAATATAATTTTTCAAATTTTCTAGACTAATATAAGGTTTCCATATTATTTATTTTCTAACTATGCCTTCTTATAGCTATTTTTGAAGTTTAAATATGTTTATCTTTCATCGTGTATCTTTTTTTGGGGTCATTAAAATTGAAAAAAATATACTAGCACAAACTAGGCCTAATTATATAAAATCTAATTTTCTATATTTTTTTAGGTAGTTAGGGGCGCATAATTGAGCTCCGTTATTTTTCAAAACATAAAATTTGTATTAGAAAAATCATTAAAAAAAAAATATTTGCTAAAAAAATCTTTTAAAAAATCTAGCACAAACTAGATGCTCCTAGCTATCTTTCTACCAAAGGGTTTTCAAAACTACTAAATGGTGCTAAAAAAATGGTGGGGGGCACGAAAAAGTCACTATGTTATGTTTTTTAACAAAAATAGGAGAACTTGTTGGTATTTTAGTTATTTGACCCACTTAAACTTATCCATTTTTAAAAAAAATTAGTAGCTTAGAAACTAGACTCAAAATTCTATGATTCATGTTTACACAACATCTTCCAATTTTGAGTGTAACTATTTCAAAAACTCGTACAAGTTGAATTTTTTTATTTTTCAGAAAAATGTGTCCACTTAAGACCCCCTTTTGGCCCCCCAACTTGGTGCACTTACGCGAAGATCGGTTCAAGACAACTTTTACCACGAAATGGGGAACTTATGCCTACAAGAAAATGTCTTTTGGTTTGTCCAATGCAGAAGCAACATTTCAAAGAGCCATGGATATGGCATTCAGGGTTGATCAATAACATTGTTCTTATATATCTGGACGATATCACAATGTTCTCTAAGAATGCAATTGATCATATTCTCCACCTAAGATGAGTATTTGAGAGGTGTAGACAGTTTGGAATTTCTCTCAACCCAAAGAATTGCATCTTCGTAGCTCATAAAGGTAAACTCCTTGGCCATATTTTATCTAAGGAAGGATTAACTATTTATCCAAAGAGAGTTAATGTCATATTTACATTGTCATTGCCTAGTCACAAGAAAGCACTCCAAAGCTTCTTAGGAAGAATCAACTTTGTCAGACAATTCATTCCAAATTTCTCCAACCTTGTCAAACCAATGACATTGATGCTAAAGAAGAGTGTGGTTTTCAAATGGACCACTGAAGGAAAAAACATCTTTGAATCCATAAAGCAAGCAATAACACATGCTCCAACTCTCATTAATCTTGATTTTACAAAAGATTTCACCTTATATGTTTTTGTGGCACTGAGACAATATCTCGTCATATTGGTGTAGCTGAATAAAGAAGGCTTGGAACATCCTATTGCATTTTTCAGCCAAGGTCTAGAAGATTATGAGGTGAGATATTCATTTATTGAGAAACATGCATTGGTTTTTATAAGAAGTTTGAAGAAATTCAGGCATTTGATATCCAACAACAAGATTTATCTACTACTTGCACATCTTTGGCATGAAAGACTTCCTCTTGAACAAAGACATGAATGAGAAAAGAGTTTGTTGGATAACCAAGGTAATGGAGTATGACATTGATGTCAAGGTAACTAAGCTGGTTAGAGGCAAGGGATTGTGTGAGAAACTAGTTTCAAACCAACATATTGATGAATAATCCATCCTCGTGCTTCAACATGATCAAGAGCAACCAGCCAATGCCTTTACCTATCCCTTGTTGGACTCATGATGTGGTCAACTTTATCCAATATGACAATGCCCCAAGGTTTAAGTAAAGAAAAAGGAGGTATTTCAGACTTCATTCCATTCCCTTCATGCTTAATGATGGCATTCTATTCAGGAAAGATGTGAATGGTGTTCTCTTGAGATGTATTAAAACATATTAGATAGAGAAAGTGTTGCATGAGTTCCACAACGAAGAAGCGGAGATCACTTTGCTCCAAGGAATATAACTCTTAGGATTATGAGAGGTGGATATTATTGGCCCATACTTTTCATTGATTGTTATGCATGGCTTAAAAATGAAAAAAATGTGCATTCTTTATGGGTAAAGAAAGATTAGCATCCCTTCCACTCCACCCCATCTTTGTAAATCAACCATTCATGTAATGGGGATTAGATTTTATTGGAGTGATCAACCCACATTTAAGCTCAGGCCACAAGTGGATTCTCATAGCCACTAACTATTTCACCAAATTGATAGAGGTAGTTGCACTAAAGGAAGCAAATGAGGCCAACATTAGGACTTCGCAATGGTATTGTGACCAGATTTGGTGTTCCTTCCACAATCATTTTCGATAATGCTCTAGCTTTCCTTGGCATGAAGATCTTTGATTGGGCTATAAAAATGGCATATACTTGAGCACCTCCTCAAACTATTACCCCCAAGGTAATGATCAGGATGAGTCCACTAACAAGAATCTTTTGAGAATCATAAGGAGGACCTTGGATGAGAATCAGAGCAATTAGCATACAAAAAATCAGCCTTAAAATCAAAAAGGTCAACTCTCCCTACAATTTATAATAAGGAAGCAAGGTTGCCAATATCTCTTGAATTGTCGATCTTGGAGCTCATCAAGCAGTTGGAATTATCTGAGTTTGAAGCTATGGACATCAGGTATGTAGAGCTCATGGAGCTATAAGAATTGAGAAATCAAGTAGTGCGGAAAATGGAGAGAGATCAAGCTCGGGTCAAAAGGTGTTTTACAGGAAAAAACAGCCAAGAGTTTTCAGGAAGGAGATCTTGTCCTGAAATGAGACCAAGATAGAGCCAAACTAGGTAGGCATTCCAAGTTTGATACAATGTGGAGTGGCCCCTATGTGATTTCAAGTGGCAAGTTAAACAATGCTTTCCAATTGTCGAAATTAGATGGAGAAGAGCTGCAAATCTAAGTCAATGGATCTATCTCAAGCATTTTTATTGAAGGAAAGACCCTCTCTTGTGCATAGTATTTTATTTTTCAATTCCTCCAAGTTATTTTAACACATTGTCTTATTGTTAGTGTAGTTTCATTTCCCTAAGTGCTTTACACAGTGTTTTTTTGCTTTCAGGTTGGTGTTTTTCACAGTGGTTCATGGAGGTTCCCAAAGAAGATATGTTTTATATAGATTTAGGAAGTGGAAAGGATGGGTTGTAGGAAGCAGTATGACAGAATTCAAGCCATCTTGCAAATTAATTGTCATGAGAAAGAGTCATTGATGCAACCTTATTCATGGTTCTTGGGGAGATGTAGTGGAAAGTCAAATTCCAACAATTTCCCACTCTCGTAAAATTTCAAATTGGAATATCTTCATGATTGAGAGTAGCGAGTGCACAAAGATGAATTCGAGCGTGTTTCATTTGGCTTTAAGGGTGAATTATTCAAGTACCAAATCATTTTTAATGTTTTTAGGCTAAATTTATGCCCAATGGATGCTTCAAGGTTACTGATATTCCATCTAGTTGGTAGATGACCCCATTGAGTCACCAAATTGTTGTCTAAAATAACCCCTCGGTTATTTTGGCAACCCGTATCTTCATTTCGGGATTAAGCAAATTTGCAATTGGTTCAAGGCTGAGGAGTTCATTTTTAAGAATGTCATATTTTCAAGCTCTTCGTGTGTCTCCACATATTCCATGCTCTTTATTCTCTACCCCCAAAGTGATTTTTTGAGAAATCTTTAAAATTACCTAAGTATCACGAAAATTTCCTTTGTATTGTGGATTTTGGGTTTAGGGAAACAATTTGTAGTTTGCATGCAAATTATTCCTCAAACCCCAAACCCGAAATAACAAAGGATTTAGTGTATTTCAGATTTTGGGTTTTAAATTTCAATTTTCATGCAAATTACAAAATTAAACCCAATCCCCAAAACTTGACCTTCTAAGTGAATTTCAAGATTTGGGTTCCGATTTACAATTTACATGTAAATTACAAATCAAAACCCGATTCCCAAAATTAAAGGACTTAGTGCATTTCAGGTTTTGGGTTTTCAATTATAATTTATATGTAAATTGTGAGTTTATCCCTAATAATTGAAACCCGACCAAGTTGAAAATTGGAGTTCGACAAATGACAATCTGCATTTCAAGGGAAGTTTCATCAAAGACCATTTCAAAAGTTGAAAGTTGTAAAATAAGTACCAACTTCCACCAAGACTAAATCAGAATTTAGGGGTTACTTTGCAAGTTTTGGGTTTTTCCCTGTGTATTTTGGGTTTCTAGGGTTGTTTGGCATGGTCGTGGACTTGATAGAGGCTTGATCTAATAGTCCAACCACTTGCATTTATTGAAGTATGGCACTCTTTACTTCAAACGGCCATAACTTTCATATTGTAGCTCCAAATTTCATAAACTTGGACTCATTAGAAAGGTCTCATCATGTACTACACCATGAAAACTAGAAATCTTAAATTTGGTGAGTTTAGGTGGGTGTAAAAGAGGAAAAACAGTCCCAGCATTAAAAGAGTAGTTCCAGGTAGCTCAACCACCATATTTGATGAGGTATGGTGCCCATTCCTTCTCCTACAAGCAAAGTATCATGAGGGAATGGCTTTAGTAGGGTACCCATGCTTATTTCTAGGTTTCAATGCATGTTGTTGGTGGTTAAAAGTGGAAATATGAGTTTCCCTTTCATTTTCATCCTCTCTCTTTCACATATTCTATTTATTGTAAGATGATGCCCATTTGTAAAGGTTGGACCTCTTGGAATGCTAGAGCATCGTTTTAAATTGTTGCACATGTGTTCTTGAGTTACATGCTTCAGATTTGGATTTTGCAATGTGTTTATGCATTCTCCTTTATTGTAATGATCTCAGAACATCTTCCTAAGTAATATAATTCATGTTTTGTGGCTATTATCTGCCCTAGCTTGTGTTCTATTGCATTTTCTTGCCTTTTCATGCATTTACATGTATGTTGTGTATGTCTTTTTCACCTTGTATTGTTTATTTGTGTTGTGCTTCATGGAAATGAGATTTTAAATTATATTTTATACTGTGGCACTCATGTTTATCCTATCCTCCTTCATCTTTCTCATATTTTCACTCATATGAGAGTGCCATTCCTCTCTTCTTGGTGTTATCACCTATGTTAGCTTAGGATTTATAATTTTGTAAACATCTCTCTCCCCCTAGGTCCCTTGGATTAGGTAGTTGCATTTCTAGTTGTAGGAGTAGTTTATCATTAGGAATAGGCGGAGGAACCAACCTTCTCTCAGTAGGTCTGTCTCAAGTAGCAAGTCCTACAACTTGAGAGATAGTCCCATGTTATTGATTTAATATAAATTAAATTAAATCTTAATTTTAGAGTAAGTATTTTAGTTTATGATATACAAGTGATAAAATATAGTAAATGGAAAAACAATAAGCATGTAATAATGTGAAACCCTAAGAAAGAAAGAGATAAAAGGTGACTTAGTTGATTTCACACAATCTAAAGATGATATAGGCAGGTGAATAGTAGAAATAGAGACTAGAAACAGTGTCGTCAAGGCTCATTGGAGGTTATGAGACCCAAAAATGTGTAGGATAGAAGCACCCACTTAAGGACAAGAGCAACTGCGGCTTAGTGACTAATATCCACCCAAATGCTCAAGTTCTAATCTTTTTTGTGTAGGAGGAGCTTCATTATTGATCTTTTTCACTCTAGACTTGTTTCAATGTTTTTGTTCACACATGTAACCTAAAAATAAATACGTAGCTATACATAACCACAAACCACATCAAACCTAATAAATAAGATGTAGAATGGGGATTCATACTAACCTCGATAGTCACCTAAAGAGTGAACTTAGTACTAAGCACTATATGTAGTTCTATGTGAATGTGTGTGTAATGATGCCCTTATGAAAGTTACACAATGATAGCGGGCTATATCTAGAATATAATGAATGTATAGAATGTGTGAGATGGAATAGAATAGACTTCCCCTCCTATGATGTGTATATAGAGTGATACAACCCTTATCCCTTGAGTGAATGTGTTAGATGGATGCTTTGTAATGCTCTTTGTGCCTTTGGATGCAAGCTTAGGTGATAGTAGATAATGCTAGTGTTTGGCCCTTTTTTGAGAGTTATAACTGTGTATATAAATATATGATTCCCTTGTTTGAATTTCATAATTGACAATTGTAATGTTGACCCAAAGTGTAAAAGATGCCCAAGAAGTAAAAGAGACCCAAAAGAGTGATAAAAGGCTAGAGAGTGTCAGAGCACCTAAAAGGACAAGAGCGCCTGGGTGTTTTACATCCTAAATGGTCACTAGTGTTTGAGGTAATAAAATATAAATCAATCAAATACCGATCGGGTTTTAGGGTGTGTAACGTCAATAAAAGTATAAGAGACAAAATAAAAGGCCTAAAAGACATTGTCAATTACTATTTTTCTTGCTTAGGAATCATGTATATATTAGTATGCTCTAGGACCTAGAAATGTACCCAAGTGCATATATTTTTGTCTATAATTAACCAAAAACATTGATTGATCATACATCTATTCATGTCAAATCATAGGGGTGATGTTTTTTCGTGGTAATAGGTGTTATAGTAGGTTGTTTACCTTAGCTCATGTTCACCTAGGTACTTTATTTACCTTCTATTTTATTTATCCTCACCCACTTATGTGTGGATATTTCTTTTATCTTATTTAGATATTAGGAGGATATTATCTAGTTGTTAGGTATAGTTCTTTCCTTGATCTATGGTCTTGACTAGTTTGATCTATGGTCTTGACTAGTTCTTTCATTTATTTATGGCTTGATCTATGGCCTTGACTAGTTCTTAGATTGATCTTCCTTTCCTATATAAGCAAGGCCCCTTCTCATTGTACTACATAGAGTTCCATGAGATATAATACATGATAACACTACTCTTTGTTTGCAAAGCTTTTTGTAAATTTATTTTTCAAGTTTCTTTCAACTTATTAAATGTATGATCTATTAGTATCCAAGATATTTGTGCTTAGAACAATCTTCTTATTGTTCCTTTTAAAATAAATGGTAAGGTCTCACCATGGGATGTAATAAATACAATTCCCACCCCTTCCCTATTTAACCCTCTCGTGTTAATGTTATATATGTATTATATGTTATAAACACAATGGAATGAGAGGGGGTGAATCAGTCCTTAAAAATTTTACTTCAATTACTTTTAACTTGTGTGAACCATTAACCATTCAACCATGTATTAATATGAGCTTAATAACATGAAACAACCATTCATAAGAGCATAAACCAAGAGAGTACACAATAACACAAGATGTGAAGTGGGAAACCCTTGAGAGGAAGAAAACCCACTGAAACTTCTGAATATATTATTCAATTCAAAGGACTTTCATGAATATGACACATCACACAAGATTTGTTTAGTGAAACACCCACTTCACAAGGAGTACCCACCCCTATTTAGTATATAACCCACTATACAAGGAGGACTACTACCCCCTAAGGTGATCAAACACCCACTCAACCACATAAAAATGATGATCACTAAAGTGATTTTGCTCTTATAATAGATTGTGATCACAAATTCAGCTCACACTTTTCAAACACACTCTCTCTTACTTCGCTCAATATTTTTCTTCATAAGTTGATTAGGTCTAATGACCTTGAAGTAATTATACTCTTCCCTTATCATTTTCTCATGCTTCTTCTTGACTTATCCTTGAATCCCTCTAACACTCTCTCTTTCACCTTCTTTAGCTCGCACTTTCCTCTCACACAATAAGTCACAATGAGCAAATATAACACTCTTATATACATGACTCAATTCATAAACACTCTAGGTTGGACACAAAAATTAAGGTAGTTAATACCAAAAATAAAATCCATCAATACATCATATAAATTCACAACATGAGACCATATAGGTTGGCATTATGCTAAGACATGCACAACAAGCACAACTAGGCCTAAAAGGCTAGTTTCATCTCCACCGAGCACTTCATGGAATCCAAAGGCACAAACCAGCTCCATAATGCCTCCACAAGCTTCAAATATGTCATATGAATCCTCTCAACATATTCCACAAGCTCAAGAACATATACATCATTAAATTTTTCCAAGCACCATCAAGTAGGATTGTTTCCTACTCATTTTGAGCACCTCCAAGAACCAGTCTTCAAAGATGAGGACCTAGCTCCATAAATCACTTAAATTATGGCATGTAGACATTCATTGGAAATACATTAACCTAATGATCATCACAAACCATTATAGACTTTATGAATCAGACAATAGAGCCATCAAAACAACTTTTCCCTCTGGATACATATGTTGCCTAGAAACTAGTCTTGGAAGTAGGACCTTCTTACACTTGTTCTAAAAATGTTAAGACATATAAATGAATGGAATAGGTTCAAATTTAACCCCTTAACACTCTCCAATATATGGGTATCACCAATCAAGACAAGGTATTGGTCTTTCAGACCAATTTCATTAAAGAGCTTATATTGCCCTTAAACCCTGTCAAGTAAGTCAACTTGTGACCTCATTCTTGCAAGCCAATCTGACCTACGGACTCAAAAAAATCATGTACATAAAAATTTGAATGCATAAAATCCCTCATAGTAATTATACTCATCAACTTAGGCCACACATGCCCAAGAACCTTCTTCCTCCATGACTATCAAAAACTACCTATTAGGCCTAAAAACTAGTCTTCACATTTGACCTATACAAACCTCTAAATGACTTCACCAAAGCTCTAAAATCACTTAAAATATATAGAATAACTCCTTATCTACTAATAACATCAATTTATATCATAGGTCAAATGGAAAACCTGAGATCAAAACAAAATTTCCTAAAAACATGTAGATTTGAGTGGGCTCCACCTATAGTCAAGACCTCAAATCACCACCATCTGAAATTTGGGAGAGTACTTTCCATCCTCCAATCATCACATTTTATGATTCAATGCATTTTGAGCTCACACCAACAATATTTCCTCCATCGCTAGTGAACTAGGGTTTAACTAGGGTTTTTACCTCCTTGGCTTCTTAGCAATCATTCATAAAGCTTAGACCCTTATTTAACTTCATTCTAACTCTGAGATCTTCTTAGCTCCATGCCTCAACATCCATGAGAGGCTCGTTTCCCCATACATACTTTCAAGTTCCAACCATTATCTCATATCAAGGTAGGAAGCATGCCTTCTAGAGCTCAATAAGGCTAAAAACCTCATATCTTGCAAAATTATCATCATATAGACTTAAAAATTTTCCCACACCTTAAATACAACCTCATTTAACTTTCCCAATTCTCAAATGATCAAGCTTGGATTTTCATCTTCTCAACCACCATGACTTTCATAGCTAGGTCATAGAATTAGATCTAGTTTAGGCATATATCTTTGGGTAGGTGAACATCATACCTTAGCTGCAAAACTCTTCAAAATGCCCTAACATCCTTAAGAAAATATGTCTCACTCATCTGCATGCCCTCATAACCTACACATTTTTGTAACTAACCTTCATGCTCCATTAGGCCTCCAAACACCTAGACTAGGTCTAGATGAAGACCTACAAACCTTGCTCACACCTTACAATCACCTTTTGAGACCTATATGAGTGTCTCAACATACTCCCAATATGCTTTACATGCCTCTTGTCATTCTTCACAAGACTCCATGCATATTTTCTCTTCATATGTCATCACCTATGCTGACTAGACCTCATAATTAGATCATCTTGATCAAAAATTATCACTATCTCTATTCCTACAATCATGCCACTACTTTTTTCCCATGTCATCATCACTACAAACTTCCTCTTGCACTCCTTGTCATCATCCTTTGTCATTAATGTACTTAACCTTTTACATCAATGACAACACAAACACACACATGCCAACAATCCCCCTTTTCATTGATGGAAAACAACCTAGTACTTCTCCCCCTTTTTACATTAATGACAAAGCACATACCTATAACACATAGTATTCATCTTCATCATCATATTAGGATCACTTCTTGGTTGGAAACATCAACCAAAAACATCAAACAAGTTCTCAATCATGTCATTCTTCTCTTGACTATGTTTTGACTTCATCATGTCATTGTAGCTCCTCATGGGTAGAAGCATATCATAACACACATACACACACATGCCAACAATCTTGATTCTAAGTAAAGACATCATGCTAGAGTCATACTTAGTCTTAACCCAAAGAGGAAACATCTACAAACTATCTTGAATCTTGCATAACATATTGGAAACAAATTTTTAGGACCAAGAGCCTTGAATCTCCCCTTCAAACCAAAAATTCCAAAATTCTCCTTGAGCATACAAGAGCATACTAAATACATGAAACATCACCTTATAGCTCCTTGACAACATACCATCATTCTCTAACTTTTGATGTAAATACAAGATCACATACCTTGCATAAATGCCATGGAGAAGGGTAAAAACCAACATCATTGACCTAAAGCAACTCTTCAATGTTTAATATCTTCTTTTCTTTCATCTCATCTTGCTTGATCATATGGTTGACCCACCCTTTCAAAATTCCTATAGGAATCATCATCTCTACCTAACTAGCTCTTCTAGTCACCTTAGACACATGTTTAAAGATCAAAATCAGCTCTCCCTATTTCAAGAAGCCTTCATATACATGTTACTCACCACCATAGCATATTGTACCATGACATGATGCTTACTTTAAACATACTTGTCTTGCAAATCTTCAAGATTCACCTCTTAAGAGTAATGAGCACTCAAGATCCCTCTCGATTCATGCACCCATACATGGCATCATGAATCCTCATAAAGCAGTGTAGAAACAATATGTGATTCTTCTTACCATACAACTACTTCTTCAAAGACAAACTCATAAATGCACCTCTTATCTCTTCCATAGATATGTACTTCATTCTAGCATAACCTCCATAGATATTTAACAAGTTATAAACCTTCATTCTAGATTTGGATAGCCTTGCATATTTTCTTTCCATTCCAAATTCTTGTGTGAGTTTATTACTAATACCAACATCCACATACAAATTTTCCTGATTCCCATCATGAATCTCACAATTGCACATGTCAATACGTATGCAGAGGGTTTTCATCAAAATCTAATCTAATACACTTCCAAGGAGACAAGGTAAGAAGATATGCATAAAATAAATCTAAGCTAACAGAGGTGATGCACCGAGAATGAAGAAAATATGCTTTGCCACATTAAACACGTACTCATGTAGATATAACACAACACCATGCAGAACGCCACATAGCAAAAGATATAACACAACAATGAAAGATCAAGAATGATCAATGAATAAATATGTAAGAGGGTTTAGAAGCAACCACGCACACATATATATTGCTCAAGGATCGATTCAATACATTGTAATGGCCAAAGGCAAGAAACGGTGTTACAAAATACCTATATGGGAGGTTTGAAAACTCCACAAATCTTCTTATGAACAGGAGAGAAGGGAGGGTGCAAAGCAGAAAATGTCCAACAACAGAAAGAAACCCCTCCTTACAATATATAGGAAGAATGGGAGAGAAAAGAGAGAGGAATTCGAACTGCCCCAACCACCTCTAGGTTGCATTTAATTCGTCCATCATGGCAGAAGCGGCGGGTTCTGGCAAAGCGGCGGTTTGCCTAACAGAAGCGGCGGGTTGTCTGCTGCATTAAAGTTGTTAGTTGAGCATCACTTCTGCTTATTATTTCGTGCCAGAGGCGTCTTCTGATTTTCTTTCTTCAAACTGAACCAAAATGCAAGATTGACCCTGGAAACGTGTAGAGAATCTCACAAGCTTTCCGTTGATATCAAGAACGTGTAAATCCGAGCTCTGGATCGAAAGATATGTCAATCTGAAGATTTAGGACACGGAACAGTGAAAACGGATTTTTGAATTTCTTCCCGCGCTCTGCCACTTGGATGACACGTGGCGCGCTCTGATTCACTGAATAATTCTCTCTCCTCTGCTTTTCGGGCTTTCCTTTGAATTTTCCTCGTGGGTTCTTAAATGGGACACGTGGCACGATCCTATTTGTTCGGCTCGGTGCTCGAAAATTCACCCTTTGACTTTTCCGACCTTTACTCCTATGAGGACACGTGGCAATTTCTCAATGGTTCTCGGGCCTGCCGGGTCTTCCGCGTACTTCGCGTCCATCCGTCCCGACGTCCCTTTTGATTTTGGACCTCTTGGGACAATTTCGGCCGATTCGGCCGGTTCGGGTATTTCTGGCCCGCTTGTTCCACTTTTTTCGACTGACTTGACTCCTTTCGGCCGGTTCGGGTCCTTTTGTCCCGCGCGTCCCAATTGCTTTTGGGCTCCTTGTGCTGATTTCGGCCGGTTCGGACATTTCGCGCATTTTTGTCCCGCTTGTCCCGAAGGCGATCCTCTTCAGCAGTTAGCCAATTTTTCTCCTCGGCTGGATCGGCTTTTCGCGCCCGTCGCGTACTTCTGTCCCACTTGTCCCATTTTCTTTTGGACTGCTTGTGCTCATTTCGGCCGAACCGGCCGGTTCGGGCATTTTTGTCCCGCTTGTCCCGAGCAACACTTAGGACTAGGACTTAGCCGATTTTCACGATTTTTTCTGGATTGACCTATTTGCCTTTCTGCAACCTTTGATGCATGTTATCGAAATTTTACCCTGGGGGGTGAAATTTTGACAACAATTTTGACGACTCAGCGGGGTTACCTGCCTGCTAGGTAGAAGATCAGTGGCCTTTTAGCGGTCCATTGGGCATGGAGTTAAGCATTATCCTGAAACAAGCCTGATACTGCAACTTCCTCTCCAGCAACACTCTGAACTGTAGAAAACAACCTGAGAGCAGCAAAACCTATGCCAAAGCACTTAGGGAAATAGAAACCTAACTATAATAGGACAATGTGCATACGCACTTAGAGGAATTAAGAAAAATCTAAATTAATATTTACAACGGCAAAATGTTTCTCTTAGTAGCAATGTTTAAGATGGATTCCGTTAACCGGAATCAGAAGTTCCTCTCCATCCAATGCAGACAATTGGAAGGCATTACTACTTTTGCACCCCGTGACCATGTAGGGACCACTCCAAATGGCATCAAACTTGGAATGCCTTCCTGGTTTTGCCCGATCTGCATCCCATTTCAGAACTAGGTCCCCTTCCTGGAAGGTCCTTGCCCTAGCTCTCTTATCAAACCATCTTTTTACTACGGCTTGATCCTTTTCAATCGTCTGAACCGCATGTTCTCTGATTTCTTCTAATTCCATCAATTCTGCATACCTGGCCTCCATTGGTTCGAATTCAGATAACTCAAGCTGCTTCATGAGCTCCAAGGTCAGGTAATTCTAATGATATAGGCAATACGCCTCCTTCCCATGTACCAACTTGTAGGAGAATTACCTCGTAGACCTCTTTGGTGTTATTCTCAGCCCCATAACGCTGATTTTAGCCTCAGATGCCATGTTCTTTGATTTTCATCCGAGTCCTTCTCCGATGATTTTTAGCAAATTCTTGTTTGTGGACTCTCGTCATTCCATTACCCTCATGGGTAATAATTTGAAGAGGTGCTCAAATAGATTCCATTCTTGACAGCCCATTCTGTAATTTTTGAACCTATGAATGCTAATGCATTATCTGATATGATGGTGGCCGGCACACCGAATCTGGTTATTATCCCTTCATAAAAGTCTAGTATGCTAGACTCACTTGCCTCTTTGAGCGCTACTGCCTCGGTCCACTTGGTGAAATAGTCTGTTGCTGTAAGAATCCACTTGTGGCCTTGACTCGAATTGGGATTGATGACTCCAATGAAGTCCAATCCCCATTGCATGAATGGATGATCTACTGAAATTGGACGAAGGGGAAGTGCTGCTAACCTTCCTTTCCCTGTGAAGAACGCACATTTCTTGCATTTCTTAACCCATGAGTAGCAATCATTGAATACAGTAGGCCAATAGTAACCAGCTTTCATGATTTTGAGAGTTGTTACTCGTGGGGTGAAATGGCCTCCTGCCTCCCCGTCATGGAACTCTTGTAAGATCCTCTCGATCTGACCTGTCCCGATGCATCTCAATAGAACACCGTTGATGTCCCTTTTAAACAAAACATTATCAACAAGCACATAAGGAATTGCTTGTAATCTGAAGTACCTTCTTTTCGCTTTGCTCATTTCTGGAGGGCACATGCCTGTTTGTAGGAAATGTATCATATTCTGAGTCCAACAGGGGGTGAACACATCATCATTTTCCTGTTTTTGATCTTCTTGTAATAGCAGGACAGCGTCTTCTTCATCTTTTGGGCTGTCTGGTTGTTTGGAAGCGAGCTGCTCACACAAACCTTTGCCTCTTACCAGCTTGGTGATCCTTATCTCAATGTCATACTCCATGACACGGGTGATCCATCCTGCCCTTTTCTCATTCAAATCTTTGTTGAGGAGGAAGTCCTTAACCCCAGCATGTGAGACTAATAACTGGACCTTGTTATTTGAGACCAAATGCTTGAATTTCTTCAAGCTTCTGATTACTGCAAGCACATGCTTTTCAATAAAAGAGTACCTTAATTCGCAGTCATTTAGGCTCTGGCTGAAGAAAGCAATCGGCTGCTCCTCATTATATTTGTTCTGTTGTACCAGAATGGCAGAAATAGTGTCATCACCTCCAAACGCATAGAGGATGAAATCCTTAGAAAAGTCAGGGTTGATGAGAGTAGGTGCCTGGGAGATGGCTTCTTTGATTGCTTCAAAACTCTCCTTGCCTTCTGCCGTCCATTTGAAAACCATGCTTTTCCTTAACATTTTGGTGATGGGCTTGACAAGGGCTGCAAAGTTTGGGACAAACCTTCGAACAAAGTTTATCCTTCCCAGGAAACTCTGAAGGGCTTTCTTGTGACTTGGCAATGGTAGAGCTCTTATGGCTTCAACCCTCTCTGGATCAATTGCTAATCCTTCCTTGGAGACAATGTGGCCAAGGAGTTTCCCTTCATGTGCAAGAAAGATGCATTTCTTAGGATTCAAAGACACTCCAAACTTTCTACACCTCTGAAAAACTTGCCTGAGGTGAAAGAGATGGTCTGCAGCATTTTTTGAGAAGACAGTAATGTCATCTAAGTATATCAGTACTGCCTTGTTGATCAAGCCTTTGAATGCCATATCCATAGCTCACTGGAATGTTGCTCCTGCTGGCAACACCCAAATGGCATCTTCTTGTAAGCATACGTGCCCCATTTGGTTGTGAAGGCTGTCTTGAATTGGTCTTCCTCCTTCACCATAATTTGATTGAAGCCTGAGTAACCATCAAGTAGCGAAAACCTTTCTGATCCAGCTACGACCTGCAATATTTGCTCCATGGAAGGGAGTGGATAATGGTCCTTGAGAGATGCCCTATTCAAGGTCTCAAGTCAACACATAGCCCGATCTCTCCACTTTTCTTTCTGACCGGAACCAAGTTCGCAACCCAGCTTGAGTGCTTGATAGGGAATATAATTGCTGACTCAATCAGCTTGTCCAGCTCCTTCCTCATGAGAGGCTCCATGTGTGGATTGACTGGTCTCTGTTTCTGCCTGACAGGCTTAGTATTTGGATCCAACTCGATGGTATGCTGAGCTAAGTTAGGATTGAAGCCCTTCAAGTCTTCATAGCTCCAAGCAAACACGTCAGGGAATTCTTGACAAAGCTGTATGAACTCATATCTCTCTTGCTCAGTTGTCATTTTTCCAATTTGCAATGGCTTGTTCTCTTTTACCAAGATGGATACCGAATCTTCCCTCTTGACCTGAATATTTGCTTTCTCCTTTCTAAACTGATCATTGGGGTTAAAAATGGACTCCAAGGTGACAAGTCCTCGGGCAGCTTGTCGATTCTCAAACAGATCACCCGGTCACCATATTGTTGTTCCAACTTCTCTTGATTCTTAGCCGAGAACTCAGCTTCTTCCCCGCAAGAAGTGGATGATTTGTTGATCATTCTCAAATACCTGCTAACCGACATCGTTATCCGCATCAAGGCCTCACAATCACGTGGATGTTTGGCTGTACCTTTGTCTTGTTGAATGTTTTCTACGATGTCAAAGGCTGCCTTACTGCCGCAAGCCTCCGCACGCCAGCTTGATTCTCTTTTCTCGGGAATGGCCTTGATGCCAAACCTCAAAATCTTCCATGAGGTCCCACACCCTGCTTCTTGTAGCATCCGAGTAGATCATTTTTGGCAAAGATGTTGTCCCTTGACTCCGATTTACAATCAGCTCACCGTCCCCAAAACTTGCAAGTTCTTTATTTTTCTCTTTATTGCCCAATGCATCCCCGCACCAAGGCTTCATATTCAGCAGTTGTTATTGAGCATGCAAATTGAAATCTAAAAGCTGAATAATACTTTACTCCTCATGGTGAAATAAGCATGGCTCCACCTCCGCGCCTTGTCTACTCCTTGATCCATCAAAAACAAAATGCCATACCTCGTTCTCATCCTTGTGGTTTGGCTTGGTGATGCTAGGAATAGGTTGACTTTCTTCGTATACAATAGACTCCTCAGTTCGATTCTTCTACTTCTTGATAAGGATCAAAAGCATGCACCTTGCTTGCCCATTCATCAAGAGTCAAATCCGGGATACTTCCAACCTTAGTGTCGGCTTCATCAGTGCCGAGGTGATCTTCTTGATCAAATGCTGAGCAATTGGTATTAATATGACTTGGAGTATAGGGTTCAATGTGGAAGTCTGCAATAGGTTCTGACCTAATTGTAGCTTTAGTTCCATACCTCATTCTCGAACAAAGATGTGTGACCAATCAATGACAAATATCCCCAATCTTGGCGGGCAAGAAAGTCCTCGACAAGCATAGGGCAAAGAGTGGTGGAAGGTCTATGACTGAGACGTCTTGTAAGACAACAACATTTGGACATGCATGCAAGGTAAGACTTAAATTTCTAATCACTCCAACCGTTGCTATTGCTGTCCCATCTAATTGCACTACTCCCTTAGTTGTTATTTCATACTGGAGCCCTAGCTGATCAGCTATCTGTTTAGGCATTACTGAACTACTTGCCCCAGAGTCAATCATGCAATTATGTACCAACTTGTCTCCTATGATCAATGAAACATAAAATGGAGGGGGCTTCAACATTTTACCTTGTTGTGCTCCATGATTTCCTTCAGGCTGGGCAGCATTTGTAAGCACTTTGTCTTGACTTTGAACTCCGCTTGATTCAAATTGGCCATCCTTCATAAAGCAGCTTCAGCAGATCTCTTTGGCTCGGGATGGATAGGGATTCCTACATAGATATATTGACGCTTTGTTTTCTTCATCCGATCAATGATACTCAATGGTGATGAAGGATCTCTCTCGCTGTCCCTTGATTTGCACATTTGCTCCTTGAATATGGGCAAGAATAACTGGCATTTGATTTGGCAAGGGGCTGTTCTTTGGCTGCCCTCGTGCATTTGAAACTAGGTTTTGCTTGCACAATCATTTGTGGAGTCATGGAAGGTTGTGGATTGGTCGGGCTAACGGCCGCTCCTCACCCAAATTTCTCCTTTTTTTTGACCTTGTGTTGGCTGCAACACCTCGAGAGACTCGCCCGATTCATACCACAAATCCTCCGCCGCCAATTTACCAATGTGGTGTCATTTGGGGCAAAGGTCATTGGAATGTTTCTTGTTGTTGGCTGTTTTCTTGACTACTTTCACCCTCCACACCAGCACTTGTTACCATTAAAGCTTGGGTTAAAGCACCATTATAGCACATGGATTGATTATGGGGTTCATTACATGGAAAACACCATTCATACTCCTGGGCAATATTGTTTTGTGTCCGGTACTAATGCCTTAGAGGCAGATATGGCATTTGGATTATAGGGCCGGAATGGTCTATTGACAGGAGGCCTTGTTTGATTCATATTTGCAGCTGGATTAGGTGGCCTTTGAGGCTGATATGGCTGCCTATTAGGTTGAGCTTGAGGCTGATACGAAGGTCTAAAACCTTGAGTTTGCTGTCTCTTGAGTGTGACCAGCTCATTACCTAAATTTTGCAGCTTGCTTCATGACTTCTCAAGCTCATTTGGGGCACTTGGAGATGAAGTGGAAGCTTCATTTGAACTCGATTTCTGGGAGTGGGAAAGGAGCTAAGACAGTGCCTCGACTAGTACTTGGCTCTCTAAACTTGGATATAATGGCATTGAGGCCTAGGAGCTAGCTTGCCGCCAATCGATAATTTTCAGCTCTAATGGCAATACTATAAGCAAAGCAGGGATAGTTGTGCTCTCCCATGGATTGAATCAACATAGAAATATCAGAATTTAAAGCTTTAAGGTAGTATAGAAAAGCACCTTCTCGCCGTTGGTCCGATCACCATCGAATTCTATCCCAAGATCTTTGAAATCTGAAGTCAAGCCGCTTAGCCGCTCATCGAAGCTCTCGATGGTTGTCACCGCTCCAAAAGAGACAAGTTGTCTCCTTCTCTCCAAATTGATTATGAAGTGCAATACACAAATGATTCCAGTCATGATGTAAGCAGCTTTCAAGGCTCCTAAACCATTGCAATGCTTTTCCTCAATGAAGACGCCAAAGAATTTGACCTACTTGCATCTCATTAATCTCATGGATTGCACAAATGTTAGCAATGTCCTCGACATGATCACCAGGAGTGGTCTGGTTTTCTCCAAGAAAAATATGGAATGTTCTTCAATGCTGCAACCGGGATTGATTTTGTGCATTGAGAGCAAGTGGGCTGCTACCTGTGAAGTTGACATAGGGGTTTACTTGGTTGCGCCATTCTCGAGTGGTCTTAAAACCTCAGATATTGAAAGAAAGGCCTCGTTAGTGTGGAGGAGTTGAGAGAGTTCTGTTTGGTGGAGATGGAGACCTCAATCCTTCTTCCTCTTTGCCTTCTTCTCGAGATAGTAGCAGGTATTCAAACGGTACTTCCTCTTCTCCACTCTTGACCTTGTGATTCTTCTCATAAGCTTTTAGGCCTGATCAAAAACTTAGTTATTCTTCCTCCTGAGTCGCCAGATATGCAAATAATAGCTCTTTTTAAGCAAGAAAATTGCAGCAGATGCACATCAACCTTGCTGCAATAAAAATGAGACCTCTGGTCCCACCCGGCGTGCCAAAACTGTTGATGCAAAATCACAAAGACTCTGGATATTGATCGCTTTTCCAGGTTGATCATATTAATATCCAGTGTGATAGCATAACATTGAATCCTTTCTCCAAGTGTGGGACTTGAAGAGTGAGAAAGGAATCTCCAGAGAAAGGCTGGTTCCTATTCCTCTGTTCAGGTGCACACAAAATATGCAGAGGGTTTTCTCAAAATCTAATCTAATCTGCCAAGGAGACAAGGTAAGAAGATGCATAAAATAAATCTAAGCTAATAGAGGTGATGCACCGAGGAATGAAGAACATATGCTTTGCCACATTAAACACAGACCATGTAGATATAACACAACACCATGCACAGATAGCAAAAATGCAATGAAAGATCAAGAATGACAGTAATAAATATGTAAGAGGGTTTAGAAGCAACCACAGACACATATATATTGCTCAAGGATCGATTCAATACATTGCAATGGCCAAAAGCAAGAAACGGTGTTACAGTCTATATGGGAGGTTTGAAAACTCCACAAATCTTCTTATGAACAGGAGAGAAGGGAGGGTGCAAAGCAGAAATGTCCAACACCAGAAAGAAACCCCTCCTTACAATATATAGGAAGAATGGGAGAGAAAAGAGAGAGGAATTCGAACTGCCCCAACCACCTCTAGGTTGCATTTAATTCATCCATCATGGCAGAAGCGGCGGGTTCTGGCAAAGCGGCGGTTTGCCTAACAGAAGCGGCGGGTTGTCTGCTGCATTAAAGTTGTTAGTTGAGCATCACTTCTGCTTATTATTTCGTGCCAGAGGTGTCTTCTGATTTTATTTCTTCAAACTGAACCAAAATGCAAGATTGACCCTGGAAACGTGTAGAGAATCTCACAAGCTTTCCGTTGATATCAAGAACGTGTAAATCCGAGCTCTGGATCGAAAGATATGTCAATCTGAAGATTTAGGACACGGAACAGGTGAAAACGGATTTTTGAATTTCTTCCCGCGCTCTGCCACTTGGATGACACGTGGCGCGCTCTGATTCGCTGAATAATTCTCTCTCCTCTACTTTTCGGTGGGCTTTCCTTTGAATTTTCCTCGTGGGTTCTTAAATGGGACACGTGGCACGATCCTATTTGTTCGGCTCGGTGCTCGAAAATTCACCCTTTGACTTTTCTGACCTTTACTCCTATGAGGACACGTGGCAATTTCTCAATGGTTCTCGGGCCTGCCGGGTCTTCCGCGTACTTCGCGTCCATCCGTCCCGGACGTCCCTTTTGATTTTGGACCTCTTGGGACAATTTCGGCCGATTCGGCCGGTTCGGGTATTTCTGGCCCGCTTGTTCCACTTTTTTCGGACTGACTTGACTCCTTTCGGCCGGTTCGGCCGGTTCGGGTCCTTTTGTCCCGCGCGTCCCAATTGCTTTTGGGCTCCTTGTGCTGATTTCGGCCGGTTCGGACATTTCACGCATTTTTGTCCCGCTTGTCCCGAAGGCGATCCTCTCAATGGATCGGCTTTTCGCGCTTTGTCTCATTCTAGTGGCTTTCCAATTTTTCCTTAGTGGATCCCACTTGTCCCATTTTCTTTTGGGTCGCTCATTTAATCCGGCTGCCGTTGGCATTTTGTCCCGCTTGTCCCAACACTTAGGACTAGGACTTAGCCGATTTTCGTGATTTTTACGGATTGACCTATTTACCTTTCTGCAGACCTTTGATGCATGTTATCGAAATTTTACCCTGGGGGGTGAAATTTTGACAACAACACACCATGCTTCATATGGATGTAAATATTTTTAAGAATCTATTAGAGACATCCTACAACATGAGGAGTCTAGAACAACAAGTTGAAGAGGTTCCATGACCTCTTTATCACATACGACTCACCTTTTCCTTATTTCTTTTGATCAATACCTTGAGAATCTTCTTTTTGCTTCAACAATTGGCATAGGTCAAATAACATTGTTCATTTTGCCTCCCATAGCCTACCTTGCCTCTTCTCCCGCACACTAGAGTCTGAAACCTCTTTAATTGCCTTGAAGGACTATAAATATCTCTAGCCACGTGTCCAAAATTATTATAATTGAAGCACACACTTCACTCATACCTCTAGGACCTTCATTTCTCCAATTCTAGCTAGATTGTTCATATAAGCGTTACTTGTTATCCAAAATGAGCCCCCTGCTTATTTTGGCTAACTTGCCTTCATTTTTTCCTTCCTTGTGCTTCAACTTCAATTTTCACACATTTCAAGCACTCAAAGGATTCTAGAAATTGCTTCATCAGATAGAGAATTTTCTCACCTTTCCAGAAAGGTAAAATTTTCCTCCTAACTCCTTGTAATTTTCAAGTTATGGCTCGACAGAGTTTTTTGGGGAAATTTTCCCTAGACATGCCCATGGCCAATGAGAAAGTGCCACGTGGCGGCGGAGGTCGGGCCGGTGGAGGTAAGTTGGAAAAATTTTCCAAGAGAGTTGGCAGAGGTGCAAAGGAAAATTTTGGCCCACAGGCCTGCGGGGGAAGGAAGCACATCGATAGAGGCAGGGAGATATTTGGGCACTTAGCCCTTTTGGAGCGAAAGGCTAAAAATCCAAAATTGGTCTGCAAGCCCACAAGGAAGAAAATGGAAAAAAATGGTCAAGGCCCGTGGACCATTTTGAAGCTGCCACGTGTCATGGCGAGAATGGCGGAGGCGCGGAGCTATTTGGGACAATTTTCCAAAATCTAAGAAAGGGAAAAAGGCAAGAAATGAGCCCACGATCCCATCAACGAACCAGGTGATGCCACGTGTCACTTGGGAGAGCGGAGTGTGGGGAAATTTTCCCAATGAAAAATCAAAAGGAAAAAGTAAAGTTTGAGCCCGTGATTCCATCAGCGAACCAGGAGGTGCCACGTGTCCCGAAGCGGCGGAGGTGCAGAAATTTTGGGAAAATTTTCCAAAAGGGAAAATTTTAAGTTTGACCCCGTCGACCCAATTTTGACTCTGTTTTCACCATTTTTTCCCTAAATCTTCAGAGAGGCATAACTTTCGATCCCGAGCTTGGATTTTCACGTTCTTTATATCATTAGAAATCTGGTGAAATTCTCCACACGTTGGACCCCTCAATTTTTTTGGTGAAGATTCATGGGAGAAAATTGGAAAAACGTCTCTAGCACTGGAAAAGGAAAAAAATTAGATTTCCATCTACCAGATTTAATGAGGTATGGGAAATTTCTTGTCTTGTGGGCTCGAATGCATTGGGAAGTGGATTTGCAGAGGTGCCCTTGCCATTTTAATGAATCTTGTTGGTGGTTGGAGATCTCAAATCAGATTTTCCTGCATTTTCTCCTTTCTTCCATTCTGCTTCATGGTTAAAAGCTAGTTTTGGCTCATTTTGTAATGTTGGATGTTCTTGCTTCTGCAAGCTCTTCTTTCCTCCTTAGCAAGTGGATTTGAAGGAGTTTTAGACCTCCCATGGATATTGTAACATGTTTTTGCCTCTTTGCCAATGGAATGTATGTTTTGTGATCAATTTTCAATCCTCTCATGCAGTTATTATTGTCTTCTAATCCTTCATTGCATTCAGTAATTTGTGCATGTTTTGTTGCTTTGCATCTTCATGATTTGTGTCTATATTTGCAAAGCAAGGAGTTCAGCACTCCTTTGGTGTATCACCTTTCTGTTTTGCTTAGTTTTGTTTCCCATTTCTATGTTTTCTCTCAACCCTGTCTCCTTGATAGTTTTAGAATAGGATTTTGAATCAGAACCTCTGCAAAATTGCATGCATACACCTAAACAGAGGAGTAAGAACTAGCTTCAATCTAGAGAGTTTTCTCACCTTGCAAGGTCCCACACCTTGGAGAAAGCTCAATGTTGTGCATTCACACCAGATGAGTTTGCCTTAGAAAAGTAGATCCATAACTCATTTGGGGGTGTTGTGAATTTTCTCTAACATTACCTAGCAAGATGACCTCTCTCATGATAATTATAGCAAATGATATTATTTGTTTGATCATCTCTATTATCCCTCCAAGGATGATCATCTTTGAAAAACCTCCTAAAATCCTTTGCTCTATGCCCAAAACCATTACAAGTATAACAATAACCATTAAAATATTTTTCATACCTTGATGCATTGGGTTGCCTCACAGACTTTGTCTTCATATTGTCTTTGAAGTTTTCCTCATTTCCTCCTCTTTGGTTTTTGGACCTTGTTGGTATCCAAATCAGTTATCCCTTTGAAGCTAAGCAACATCAACAGATCTGAACAGGGATGCTTAGAGACAGATATATCAAAATGTGAGTCATTTTGTAGCCGGGGAAGGATTTAACTGACTCTTTGTTACTCAAGCTTGGAAAAGTTGGATAGCACCATGCTAAAGGTTTGACCTACCCTTACTACTTTAGGTTGTGCCTTCAACCAGGGTGAGAGGACCCATTTTGTAACATGTGTTTGTGAAGGATATCAATAGATCAACAATACTTGACTCTCCTTCTTTGATATTGAAAGGAAACCTTGAGAAGACATGGTCAATGCAACATAATCTAACTCTCACGAGTTGTCACCCTAGAGAATGAGGATGTCTCTTAAACAAGGTTTAGGTTACTAAAGACAACAATAAAACATGATTTCTCCTACATATTTTGGGTAAAGGATGGGAAAATTCAATAGATTCCCTTAGCATTTATGGATAAACAAAGGTCAATCGGGGGTAGTTCTTGTAGGATTTATCATTTTATATATGATTTTTTTGGGGAATTAAGTAGGATAAAGTTGATTATACCATATTCTGGGAATTTTTACAAATTTTGGAAAATCACGCTTAAGCAAGATGACAAAAATACTTCAAATAGTCATCGATGAACCTTCAACTTAAGATGTGCACCCATGGAACCCCAAGGATACACGGTATCACACATTATTTGGTAATTTAACACAAAATCTCATGTCAAAGACTCAATTAAACATCATAAATCCCTAATTTATCATGCCTAAGATACACTCATAGACTAACAAACAATCTATATCAATAAAATGGAAGTAAAGTGAATTTAAATTGTTTATTACATGATGAAATGAAAGCTCTTCTCATAGTACAATTGCAAATACCAAAATACTACCACAAGGATAAGATCTTGTGTGATTCAAAGGAATTCCTAACATAAGATTGCAACAGGAACATGAATAACTACTTGAAACATCTCAAAATGAAAGCAGACACAATGATGCTCATGATTAACACAATTAACTCAAGGCTCATCAAATTTATCAACAAGGGAAAGTTTCATTTACAATCTCAATGTTTGTGATGTACACTTGCAACCATCTTGACATGATTCATTTTGAAGGCTCAAGAAATTAATAGGTTTCTCAGACAAGTCTCTCGGGAAAATGGCTTTTCTTAATTTTTTCTCTATTTTCTTCAAGAAATTCTCGGAAAATTTTAAACCCCACCTTTTTACGTGTGATTATCCTCATTGCCTTTATACCATTCAACTCACACATTAGCCTTCTAAGTTTTCCCCCAAAAGTATGAATATTCTAAGGAATATTCCCTTTATAATATACATTTTAAACCATGCTACTTTTTTAAAATGATTTACCTTTTAATGCAGTGTAAAAAAATACGAGTCTTTTTCAATTGGTTCTATTCATGCGTGACTGGGATACCAAGTCACCACTTTTGTAGATTATTTTAATCATTCTTTTCTCATAGTGATTGGATAATCACTTTTGATGTACCTTTGAGCACTTCCGGTGATTTTGATATGACATATATCCTCATCTACTTCCCCAGAATCCATTTTGGGTGTTACGCACTTCATTTCATGTCTTATTGGCTTAATCATCACACATGGTTCTTGTCAAATCATATTGATTTATCAGTTTTGCTCATTCCTAATCCCTTCCAACTCTTAAATTTTCTCTATGTGAGCTAAGAAAATTCTCTTTTCATCTCATGGGAAAGATTTCTCTTAATCAGATCAATATGCACCCCTTTCACTATAAAACTCGGCTCTACCCTTTCACCATTATGCATTTCTTTTCTTATTCTGAAGATAAAGAACCTTTTTCATAATTCTTATCAAAAAATGGTGAAGGTACTTGTAGCACACAATCGAAAGAAATTTCTTCAGAGGATTTGAACCAAATTTTTTATTTACATGGTCCAGATGAAGCATTTGTTAGAGCCTTATTTGATATAGCATGCCCGGGGGATACCAAGGTGCCTTTGACTTATCGACAAGTTTGGCTTGCACTCCTCCTAAGGTTGATCAGAATCAGTCTTGTTTTCTCTTTTTCAATCCATGTATTTTCATCTCTTTTGGTGGGAACACCAGAAAAATCTTGAAGACCTGAAGAAATTTTGGATTGAAAAGAGGCCTCAAGTGTCTAGGTGTAGTCATTTTTACACCCACCAGAAGAACAAGGGGATCCCATGTGCCTTTGGCCTATCACCCGGTGGGAATCCCAGGCACTCACCCGAGGTGCACGCGGTCTGCAGAGTCTCTCTTTTATGTGAGTTAAGTGGGAAAGCACCATCTAGACCAAGAACTTATTGAGTAATGGTGGCAATGAGTCATACATTCATCATAGGACTCAGACCAGTCTCTAGACAAATGTATTCATTCCAAATAGAAAGTATTTGTAAATAAGAGATAAACTACAACAAATATAGAGAACACATGAGAGCTTACATCCATTACATAACATCTATGAATAGAAATGAAACAATATAAATATGGATCAAATCAACTATACTCATGCTCATTCATGGTTGTAACCTCACTACATGCATTCTCATTACATTCAATGGACTCATTTAGATTACCTCAACTTGATCAGACCAAAGTCATACATCACAGTAGGGATCATGTCTTTCATTTATATATAGAAAAATACAACCTAGCCCCTTAATACATTAATACAACATATGATCTCTACTCAATCCCATATAACTCTTACATATATATACTGAACTCCTCTCTCTCTATTCTCATACTATGTCATTCTCTTAGTTCTCTTATCACTCAATCTAGTTCCATTTCTCACACACACCTCTCTCTCTTCAGGGCGTCATATATATAGGCATACGAATCGCCATTCCTCCTTTTATAGCCTCGGATCCGCTATTAGGCATCCTCCATGAAACATATTCCTTCAAGTATGGGCTCTTACTGTGCTCTGTCATGATGGTCTCCTAAGTGTGCCTACTTTCCAGCATGGGCTCTGCACATTCTGTCATGATGGTCTCCCACGTGCGCCTCCATCACTAAGCATATTCCTTGTGGGCCCCATCTTTGTCAAATTGACACCTTATGCCTTCGCACGCATGGTCGGGTCTGTCTCTTTCACCAAAAATGGATAAGTCCCAGAACACGGCTCGGTCTCGTGTGCCTTATCTTGCATGCCCTTCTTCCACTATGCCTTGCACACCCATCTCTTAACTTAAGACCCACGCACCTACATGCCTTGGTGTACTTAGTCGATATTCTAGGGGCTCAACACTAGGAAAACTAATTTTTAGTGTCCCTTTTTATGTGATGAAGAATTTGTGTTGAAGGAGATTCCTAAGGAATCATATGTGTTGTATGAAAAGTCTTCCATTGATACTGCCCATCATTTCTCACAAAATAATTGAATTAGAGCAGAGGATTATTTCTCTAGAAAAGGGCAGCCAAAACAGGTGTAATCAGAACCACTCATAGAGCTAGTACCAACTTTAGGGAAGAGAAGGGGTGAGTCAAGCTCCCAACCCCCAATTATAATTTTTAATGGAGAAGAAGAGATGTCCTTGTCTTCTCACTGCTCTGAGAGCATCAATTTATTCCACCGGGAAAACAAGGGTAGGTTCATCGTTCGGTCATCCATTTTTCAATGCATCATGCCTCCCTGTTAGAGCATGAATTTTTGGGACCTTGGCCAATTCCTTCTCCAAGAGAATGCCCACCCCACACAAGGAGATGGGAAGCTAGATCTAGCTCAAGACTTTGTAATCCTCCCACCCACTAGGTGTAGGTCTTGCCCTTCCAATCACTTGGACATTCCTTCTCAATTTACTTCTAGTAAATCCACCCTTCCTGAGGAAAAGAAAAACAACATTCTTTATAGGTGGCTTAGATATTTTAGACTGGGTATCTTCCCATCAGAAGAAAATTGAACTAGAAAATATTATGAGCAGTCCCGAATGACTCTCATTCTTTGATGGGCATGGGGATGTCCCAGGATCTAGAAGGGTCCGTTATATTTTCCAAAATCATAGGGCTCAAGTGAATTCATGTTGAGGAAGAACAAGCTATTGAACAAACTTCCTCCACTTTGGGAGGAAATTTTGAAAAGGTAATAAACGATGTATGAATATTGTTTTCTCCTATTGTCTTTATTTTCTACATGTACACAACCTTGTCTGTCATGGGATGGGGCCCCTGTAGAACCCCATTTTGTTCCTTTTTCAACATACCAAAAGCACAAGTATCTCAATAGTTTATATGCTTGTACAAATGTATATAGAATTTCATCTAAGCCATATAAAACTAATGCATTGTACCATATTACAATTGATATTGGAAAACAATGAATTTCAGAGTAACAATTATCCTTAATGAAATAGAAATATAAAATAAAACATCAACTTAGAAAGAAGTATGAAAAGAAAGTACAGTTTTAAGAACAACAAGCTTAAGCTTGTTCATCATATCTTATGTTTGCATCCTTTTCTTCTTCATTTTCCATTCCTGCATCCTGTTCTTCTGGAAATATTGCCACATATGCATCATATCTCTGGAAAAGATCATTTATTTCATATTTGTCTTGTCCTATATGGTGCTGAAAAATTAATGTCTATCTGGCTATTGCATCCATACAATGACCCATTTTCTACTTATATTCCAGTGGCCTAGTTTTCAACTATGTGATTATATTTTCAATATTCTTCATTGTTTTAATGACTTCATAAGAAAAAATATCTTTCTAAATATTTTTCTCAAAAGAGCTGAACAAGAAATTAATTTTCAAATCACCATATCTCTTTTTGAATTTTTCGAAACAATATCTTCTAATTTTAAATCAATGGCATCTAGAGTATCATCAACCCAATTTCTTTTAACTTTGAGCTTTTCCTTGATCCCATTCAAAGTCTCCACTTTGATCTTTGTTAATTCCTCCATAGCATGTTGACTTCCTCTAAATTTGGCACAATCCCTTCTTGTTCAACCAATTCATCACTAAGTTGAGTTATGCAGTTCAACTTGGGAAAAATTCCCTCAAAGTAGAAGATTTCATTATCACATTGCTCAATTATCTCATCAATCTCATTAAGCCTATTCTTGAGTTCTTCATATTTTGTCATGGCTTCTTCAATTTATTCCTTTCCCTTCTTTGTTAAATTTTTGATCCATGTGTCTACTGCTTGAACCTCCTTTATAGCTTTATCAATCTTTTCCAGTCCTTCAGGATATTGACAAAAGTAATTGTTTGAGTATGACTAGGTTGCCCGATTAAGCTGTTGCATCTTTGGAACTCAAATCTTTGACCTATTCTTTCAATTACTTTTTGTTATCATGTCTTCATCCACCTTTTACAATAGGTCACTTACTGCCTTTGATACTCCTGTTTTAATTGATCTCTTGAAGGATTTCCTAAAGAAATAAGTTGAACATTGTAGTCACTAGTTGTTATATTATCTCTGGTTTTTCCTTCATGAGGGATTGCTACTTCTAAATTTTTAGACCCCAGTGAATTAGTATGGGTCTTGGTAAGAACCCTAGCCTTTTGGAAGTTCTTACCATTTTTGGAAAAGATAATACGGAAGGTATATGGCCTAAACAGGAATAACTTCTTTTTCTTCATTTGAAATTAATTCACCAATCCATCCCTTTGCAATATTTGTCCCAACTTTTGTTTCTTGCAATTTTTGTTGGGGTTTCTTAGGGATAAACACCAATTTCTTGAATATTCCTTGTTCATCACAGGGTTGATGGCTTTACCTATTTTTCATCATCTATTTCAATAACCATTTCTCTTCTCTCACCCTATACTTTGGAAATTTCTCTAATTATCTTTCTCCTTGGTCCAAAGCTTAGGATTGATCAATCTCCTTCTGATTTACGCCAATAATTGGGATAGATTATTTCCTTATCTCTCAAATTGATGCAACATTAGATTCAACTTCTCCCTTGAGGTTTTCTTGAAACAATAACTTGCGTGTAGGTTCCTCCTTCCCCTCACCTATTTCTATCTTCCTGAAAATTGTTGAGTTGGCACCTTATTACCCTCATTTTCTAATGATACATCAAGTTGTGTTATGGTAAGTTACTCTCTTGATTCCACCTTCCTATTTTCATCCAAAGACTGCAAATCCATATCAGTAATAATTTCCTCCTAGTAGTTGCATCTTGTGCAATTTCTATTGTCTTTTCAAAGATAGATTTCCTGCTTGACAAGGCTCATCATCCTTAGTGGTTTTGACACAATGGGAAGCATCTTCTTCCACTAATATTTTTGCATTTATATCCTCTCTACTGACCAAATTTGGCTTATTTGACCCGAACCCATTTGACATGTGGAAGAAGCTTCTAATGTTTGGATCTTGATTAAGCGCATGAGTAATTTCTTCTATTTCTTCATTTATTTGAAGATTATCCATTGGTTTTGCTATTTTTTCATCAATATATATATCAAGTGCATCTAATATGGAGATTTTTTCACCAGTGTTAGCATCTATCATAATTTCCTAAGCCTTTGTTGACTCCTGCAATGTTTGAACAAGGGTATATTTACATCCTCAATAATTAGGGTTTCAGATGTTTTCATACCTAGACTCAAGATTTTGCTATCTACTGGATTAAATGAGATATTGTCTTGGGTCATTTACTCTTAAGTGCTTCCCACTATCACTCCTTCTAAAGGCAAAGGTGAGAATAAAGGCCTTGATTGTTCTACTGTGGTGCTTTGGGGGTAGCATGATGTATTTGAGAAACATCATTTCTTTCATGTTCAGGGGGATCAATCACCACATCCCTATGTTTATGTTTCTGGGTGTATGGGCACCTTCTCTTACCGAATTGGCTCATAGACAATTTTGTGTCTCTTATGTGCCCTTTCAAACTTTTTAAGGTCTGGTGTTGCTCTTCATTCTTCTTTACGTGGCCTGGATTGAGAATGGCCACTTGTTATAGCCCCACTCATCAATTTGTCAGCACTATGAGGTTTTGGAAAAATACCCGAAGGAACCAAGTGAGATGCTAAAGGTTTACCTTTTTCTTGCGAGTGGTGATGCAAAGGTGATATGAGAATTCTCCATAGATTTCAGAAGCATTTCCTTAGTCTTTTCTGAGAGCAGGAGATATAGAAGTACCAGTCTCACTAGTAGCCAAAGTCCATTCATCTATAAGTTTTGAAGTAGGCCTCTTTGAAGGCAATTGAGGAGATTTTACTCCCAAGGGATAAATTCTATCAACCCTTTCTCTCAAGGGAGGAATATCATCTTTTAATTTTCCCAAATCCCTAAAGTTATTGAGGATTCTTGTGTTTTGGATGATAAATCAATATTCTTCTGAGCCAACCAATTTATTGTTCTCCTCATTACATTAGTTATCCGAATATATGAATCATTTGATTCCTTTTCATTCTAGTTTAAAGGGGCTATAGGTTGTCCCTCTATCTTTTTGATCAAGATAATATTTACTCATAGTATGTGGATCATCCACAATTCCCTCAAGGATAACAGTAATCTTGAAATCTATAATTTAGGTAAGGGTCATTCTTGAGAAGTCTCTTAACTTTGACCTCTTCCTCATCTCTACAATTCATCCAATAATCCTCAAATTGAGGCTCATGTTCAAAAGTGTTTGTAATATTATTGAACACCCACATGATATCATAGTTGGCCCTTGCCTCAAACTTTTCCATCTCAAACCTTTTCATCTCATCTTCCATAACTTTGCCTTTACAATTGAAGGGCATGAGTACCTTCCAATATTTATGGGAAACTTAATATTTGTCTTGTGTTTCCCAGCTAATTAATTTATGAATTGGTGTCAATTGCCTTGCCAATTCACACAGAGCCATCTTATCATCTAAGTACCTGGGTAATTTACATGGCTTACCTTCAAAACCACTAACCCTGATATATGTAAATTTCTTGTACTAAATGAAGTAGCATCCATATTCCATGATTATTTTTCTATCCTCCTCAGAGATTCTATATTGCTCTCACTCTGGTCTAAATAGACATATGATAGGTGCAAAGAAAGCATCATTAACCAATCTTACATTCCCACTCCAATTAACCAACTGCAATTGGGGGAAAATCTCATGCATTTGGCATTGTTTAAAATCAGCACATGGCAGAGGCTAGGGAAACGCCTATGTCCTGCAACATTGTAAATCAAGTAGGTCATCATGTAAAACTCCAACTCAAGTATCTCTCATCTCTATATTTCTGCCAATGCAACCATATGACTATGAAGTGCCTCTGCAATGAAAGTAGCCTAGTAGATACTCCCCTTCCTTTCCAAAACTATCCACATATAAGTGCACATCCATTCCTTGAACTCATTCGTGGTCTCTAACCCAGCCATTCGACTTAATAATATAATCACATCCTCTGCTTCTTCAACAAATTGTTCCCTAACCAATATTTTAGGGATTCGAGTTGTTGTCTTTTTCTCTACTAAGAGCCATTTAGTATTTATGAGCTTAGCATAATCTCTTTTCTTTTCTTCATAATCTTGTAAAGCTAACTCAATACCCAAGGTTATTGGATTTTTATTACAAGTAACTTGAGCATTATTCTATAGTTGCAAGGCATCAAAGTCAACACTGCATCACCCCTCCCATCTAGCACTTCCCTTTTTTCTGGGTCGTAGTTCATAGCACAATGCCATACTAATTTTGGGCAATGTACTGATGGTGGAATAACACCAGCTAAAGTGATGTGGCTATCTTGAATTGATTTCATAGACTCGCTCTTATTAGGGCTACTCAATCTCTGAAGAAAATCTTTTAAGTCGGCATTCATTAAGTTCGTGTCTGTAATTCTATCCAAATCACTTGTGATTCTCGACACAACCGAAGCGAAGACAACATGGTTTTCATCTTAAAAACCCCATATTTACTTCAAGATTCCATCTTTAGTTCTTACCAATTTTCCGTGAATGCTTAAACAATTTAACCTTAATTTGAAAGCCTTTCGATCTCTGGTTCCCAATTCAAGCTCCATGATCAATTTCACGTTACTTCTCAATAAAAATTACTAATAATGGTAACCATATCTCGACAATTTGATGGTAAAAGGATCAAAGTGTTTGAAAACTTTAAAAATTGTCCTTGATTTGGGCAAAATGCATTGATGGTGGTAGAAATAAATGCATTTCATCATGGTTGTTCCTTTCACTTTTCCCAATTTTAAATGTGAGTCATCCATGTGGAAAATTCTTACGCAAACATGGGCTTGGGGAGATTCTTTGCACTTTTGTTGCGTGTTAAAAACACATACACTTTTAAGAATTTGACCCGACTGTCCACCTTTGACTTTCATTGTGAGCTTGACACATGGTCACATTTAAATGATAGGAAAGCTATGGGACTTTTCTAAAACTTCGTTCCTCTTTCAATTAAAACCAAAAATATCAATTTGCTTTGATGACCCACTTCCCCATTTCTTGCATAAGAAATATTCACGTGTCTTTTTCGGGCTTGAGGATTCTTTGAACTTTTATACTTTATCACCTTGGTGCGTGAAAATACAATTATGCCCCAATTTCTGCATTCATCCTACTTGTGACAAGTGTACACCTTCGGAGGTAGAGTGATTTTTTTGTCTGTGCACTTTACTTCGATTGTGAATATCTGGAAGAATATTCATTGTGCCACGGGACCTAATTAATATTACGTGAATGTTATAGAAATTTATAAGTTTGCGACTCAAACTCGTCATATTGCATCTAACTTGGAAGTGACACATACCACCGGTCAAGAAAAAAAAAATGAAATTTGTAACTTAATCAAGGAACACCTCACTCATGTAATTTTCTTGGTTTTTAAACTTGATTCATGATCATTTTCTCACAAGGGTTTTCAAAAATAATACATATCCTAACATGATCCTTGACCAAAAAGAGGAAAAAAAATCAACACACAGGAGAATCAAAAGAATTTAATTAATGATTGTAACCTTTTGAACTCGTACCTCTCACTGGAAGATAGAAAACACAACCAATTTCAAAGGCAAACATCAAACAAAAAGGGGTGAGATTATTTCGAGCACCAACAGACCTTCAATCTCCTTGCTTGGAACAATGTCATCTTGTATCACTTCTTTACCCTTGAGGTCTTATTTGAACCCTAATCATATCCTATCTCCTACTGATTTTTTACTCTTGTCTAAGATATCGTCAAGATCCATGGTGCTCTTTTCAAACTTCTTGAATGATTTAGCTTTGTTAGTTGCTTGAGAAAACTCTTCCCTCGGAAAGATCATCTCTTCTTCAAACTTAATGCATTCTTTATCTTTGGATTAGAGTCTTGTAAACATGGAATCCACTGTCTTTCTAACTATTTGATAGTCTTATCAAGCTTACTTTGGATTCAAACCAATGCTTCTCTTTAAGATCGTGAATTTTTACTTCATACTCCTTGACTTGTGCTCTCAACTTCTTGTTACTCTTCTCAACATGTTTTAACTCAGGTTTGAACACACATTAGCTCAATGGTGCAACCTTCTTAACTTTGTTATCCCTCACCTCGGGCATCATGGTCTTAACCCACTCACTCCACACTTGACTCTTTTAGCTTCTTAACTCTTTATCCTTATTCTTGTTCACAAAAATTTAGTCTTAACTGGTATACAAATTGTCTTAGCTTATCTTGATCCTCCTATGAGCTCTCAACCCTTCTCGATGCATGTTCAAGACTTCATCTAGCAATGGCATGGTTAATGACTTGTCCATAACATTCTATATAATGGTTCAAGAATAAAATTCTAGGTCCCTACTAGTTTATGAGATTAGATCAAATTCATGCACTTTAATCTTGACTTACCCTTAAGAAGTATTCACCATGCTAGCTTATGAGCAATCCTTCATTGTTCTCTTCTTTTATAAATCCCAACCAATACTCTACTCACAGTCACATGAACTATCTCTTGGAAGAATTAGGTTACTTACCTCTATGGGATGTACTCCTGAAGGATTTGATACCATACCAAGATTGAAGGATGTTATTACTTCTAGCAACAAGATAAATAGTGGATCATAGTCTAGATTATTTGAAAGCTCCAACTAGAACATATCATCCCTAAAATATACACTGCAATCCAATCATTAAGAGCCATATATGCAAGTGTTTGTATTTGCTCTTTGTAGATCAGTATGGTGTCTTCAAGGCTATAGGATGTTCTCCACTTTGGATATGTGAAGTCCAACATGACCATAACAAACTTATTCCATGTTCAATTCCTAGGATTTCTTCACTATGATCCATAAACTCTTCTTCTTTACAACACTCACTTAAACATGTCTCTTTTAACTATATATACTCTTTTGTACCTCCCTCTTGCTCTGGATCTACAAGTAAGGATATATGATCATAGGATCATTAGGTAATTCATACATCCTTGGTAATGTTATAGGGATCCCCTAGAATAGTCAGACTCCCATATAAATGATAAAGCACTTGTGTCCCTTCACCTATCCTAATACTCTTCCCATATTTCTCAAGGTTCTAATTTGCCAATTCAAGGCCCAAGAATGCAATTTGTAGGTTTTAATGGTAGGATTAACTATTCAATAGACCTCTCTCATCATGATTGAGGTGTCCATGACCCTTCATATACTATCCTATAGCTAATTTTGTCTAATTCACCTCCTTTGAGTGACTTAATATAGTCATATACCCGACATACCTTGAGTTCTTGACTTCCAAATAGTAATAATTCTTGCATAAATTCATTCAACACCTCACTTTAACTCCTTCACAAGGATCTGAGATCTCTTCCAAGTCATTTATGTTCTTGAATCATCTAAATTTGTTCAAATTGCTCTCTAATTGTCTCTGCCTCTCGTAAACTGTAACATGCAAATTGGCTCAAAAATACTATTATATGGATCTTCAACTGCACTCACCCAATCATCTCAAAATTAGAGGTCTTCTAATTCATGGTAAGATAGAAATAATTTGAGAAAATTGGCTCAATTCATTTGTACATTTAAAAGATATGCTAGGCCCTAGCTCGAGCCCAAGAGCCTATGATTTGCAATAAAAACCAAATTTCACACTTTCAAATCCAACAAAAATTATGATCATGATCCTTGATACATGTAGAATCTTCCTATATTAATAGTCAAGTGATTCAATGTAGATAGATAGCAATAAGGGTTTTGAGACCACTTACTTGCTAGGGTTCTCAACACAGTCCATTAAGAAACATGCAAATTTCATTGAAACAAAGGCAAATTCCTCTTTTCAAACATCATACCTTCATTATTCATCATCCTTCAACCTGTTACAAGCTTCTTCTATCGAATTCTTCCCTTCATTATGTTTTGCATACCTATTCTAGCTCCTTAAGAAGCTCAACTAGCTTCTAAATTGACCAAGTCACCCCTAGGAAGGCTCAACCATGCCTCTAATCATAGCAATTACATCTAAAATACATCACAACTCATTACATATATATTCTTATGGTCTTCATGACCTTATCTAGCTCATGCCAACTCATACACACCTATTCAACCTCCCATACCTAGTCAAACTTAACATATTACCCCTTGTTACAATGTTTTCAAATTCACTATTACAATGTACATTCAAACTTGAAATTGAACAATGATATAATGGAGATAGAAAAAATTGACAACTCCTAGTTTTTTTTGCTCAATGCCTAAGAAAGGTTGATTAAGACTTCATTGTACTCCAGAGCTCTATGGTGATGATCTTGCATCAGGTTATCTGACTTGAAAGTTTTCATGAGCTCTTGATCATGAGTCTTCATCTTTTTCTTTTTCTTGACCTGTACCTGGGTCCCATATTCTCCTTGGTCATACTAGTCTTTGCATCTTCCTGGTGTATTCTCTATACCTCATCTTCTTACTCCTTTGTCTCTTCTTGTATTTGTCTCTTCTTGTTTGCTTCTCATTCACGAGGCTCCATGCTACTGCTTCATCTTCATATAGGTCTTGAAAGTCTTCTTGTTCTCTTGTTTCCAAAATCTCTCTCATGAAATCTTGAGCTTCATCCACCTTATCAGTTGTTATACTTGCATACACAACATTGAAACAACCTTAGACACAAAATTTTGAAGTCATGAAGCTTCCTCATGTTTTTGTTCTTCTCCTTCATCTTTTGTTTTTCATTGACCAATTCCAATTTGGTCTTCACATATTTTTTTTTCCTTGCTTTGCTTCATTTCTGAGATTTTCATTCCAATCCACTCTTACAATTGTTGCATTTGCTTCTCTTTTCATAATTCTTGCTCCTTGAGACTCATTTTCCTTCTTTCATTCACCAATTTCCTCCATCTCTACTAGTTTAGGACAGTCATTGAGTATAACATATTCTAATGCACTAAGTTCATCTTGTAGTTGGTCCATGTTTTCATAAATAAATCAATTTTTCTCTTGTTCAAAATGTAACATCTCTTGAATTAGTTTTGTATCATCAATGTCATCAAAACCAACACAATCTGATTTCAAACTTTCATTATAAACAAGATTTACTTTACCATTTTGAGGCTTCTCTTCTTTATTCTTCCATGTCTCCATCAATTCTTCACCTTTGGGCTGACTTGTGCCTGTACACAATGCTTCTATCATTCTCAACTCTTCCTGCAATAAGAATTCATCAATTTCTTCATGATATTCATCAAACCTTGGACTTGCATTTGAACATTATTGTACTTCTTCCAATAAGTTTTCATTATCTTCCATTTTCTCATTTTGGCCTCCATGAGAACATTCACCTGCTTCCACATTAGTCCATCCCATCTTTTCTTTGCAAAATTCAGTCATGCATTCATCACTATCACTAGTTATGCTTATAATGTCATCAACTGGTATATCAAATGCAATTTGTTTACCTTTTGCCTTGCTCATGGTTTCTTGATTCTCATTTACCTTTACCTCTCTTGAATGACCTCAACATTCTTCTTCCAGTAGCTCCTTGGAACAATAACTTAGTTCTTTAGTGTCTTTACTTCCATATGTATCTCTTTGGACTTCATATGCTTGCTTAGGTACTTGTCTTCTTGAGCCACTTGGGCATTATGTATCCATATTCTTTTGCAAGGTCCTCTATGCTCATTCTTTGCTCTTCCTTCCTATTTACTTGTTGCATACCTTCATGCCTCGATGTAGACACTAAAATTAGGTCACACTCCCCTTGGTCCCTCATCAAATAAACACCTTGAACACATTCACCTAACCATGGCCCCTTTCACTCCACTCCATTATTAATTTAATTAATTTAATTAAATTAATTCATTATCCTCATAATATTTATTATTTAAATATCCTAATTGGGATAATTCACACATATCCACCTCACCTAAACACCTCATCTAGTCACCTCACCCTAAGACCTATTCTTAGTAAGTTGCCATAACTAACTAAGACCTACCCAAACCCTAAAAATCAAAGCCTACATTCCCTCTAACCACATTCCTACATGTTAGAAGGAAGCTTCCATTCTAATCCAGTGGGAGGAAATGAATGAGATCCAAGAAAATCAAGGGATCTGCCTAGTTTAGTAAACCTAGGAAAACCCACCCTAACCGACGGCTAACCTGAACCACTTTTCGGTTACCATTTAACCCCCAAAACAATCTTATTTTGAGGTTGGAACATTTCTAAGAGGTTAGTACATCTTCTAAGAACAAGTGATGAAATCAGAGTTGCATGCAAGCAAAATCAACATCCGTACATGCATCAGAGCATCCATAGCCAACACCTAGAACAACTACATAGCCATTTGCCTTCACGGGAGCATCTGGGGAAGCGCTAGCACCACACCAAGTTCCTTCCATTTGATCACCCACCATTACCAACTAGAAATCAAGCTCATACAAACAAGAAGTTTCGTTAACCAAAGACTTTGGTTTATTATCATTTGAGAAGATCCTTTTACTATTGTTATCGCTTTATGCTCCCATTCCCATTCCCCGCCATTTTAACTCCATGCAAACTTGACCATCCCTTCACCCATACCCTTGAACTACTACCCATACCCAAATTTTGATCATCCTGTGTAGATCCAGAGACCCACACGAACCGGACCATTACCCTTCCATTTCCACCTAGCCTCAGATCTATCACCTTGCCAAGTTTTTATTGAGTTTCCTACCCTGACCATACCGACGCCGATTACCCACAACCATCACCGGTTAACCTAAACCGACATCGGTCATACTGATCCAACATCGGTCTCGTGTTTTTGGCTAGAAACCCAAATCAAAGTTTAAAACCTCCACCAAATACCCCAAATATCCCATAACCTCACCTTGACCAAGATTACTAATACCTGACAGGTGACCTTGACCTTCGATTCAATCATAGTTTAGCTTTGTTGTGAATAAATTTGCTTATTATAGATGAATGAGACACCTAAATCATTTTAACTACATTAGGATTTCCTTTATTGTTAGCATTAAGTTGTTTTAAACGAAAGGGATTGACGATCGTCTCAGGAAGTATCACACTTCATGGATCTAGCACATGCTTTAGGCAGTCCCACTTCGCATATACTATTTAACTTTCATTTGGTGGTCTTTTTTTCCATTTCGTAGTTCCTCCAACCAAAAAGGAAGCTCTCACGATCATCTATAGATCCGTGAAGTCATACGCACACAACAACCTACAACCAGCATTTCAACAGTATTCCTCCTAGCCCTTTACCCTTATCTTTGTTTCATCAACATTCGAAGAAACGATCTAGAATCGGGTGAAACACCAATACTTTCAAATGTATTATTTGTTGTCCTATCTAGACTCTTTTCTTGATCTCTCATCCATAGGTGTCATGACCTTTTCCTTGGCAAGGCTGCCCTTTATACCTACAAAATCAGATTTAAACATAGTATTAGCATCCAAAATGTCCTTTGAATGGACTTTCCATCATTCTTTTCACTTCTCTTTGTGGTTCTTCTTCATCTTCACTGGACCACTCATCATCACCTTTTGTGTCTTCTTTGCAAGACTCTTCACATGCTTCACTCATGAAGCTTAGCTCTTCCTGTGTATCCATCATCTTATCCTATGTGCTTTCAACTTCTTCATACCCTTTTCCAGCTAAGAATTCTCCTACAACTGTTATCTCTTTCTCAAGGAGTTCAATCTACCTCCTTATTTCAGCTATCTCCTTTTCCCTCTTCATCTCTTTCTTCTTTTTCTCTTCTGCCACTCTCATCCTCTTCATTGCTTACACCAAAACTATTACATGTTTCCATGGTATAGCTTCCATGGTCTCTCTCTCTCTCTTTTATCCAAGTCTCTATCACCTTGGATTGTAGCCTTCTTTCTCTCTTATCCAAGCTTCTTCTTGGATATCTTCGCTACCTCAAAACTTTTCATTGTAAGTCTTAGTGGCACTTATGTCAATCTTCTTTGGCTTAATTTTCTCTCTCTGGTAGTATAGTTTCTTGGTTTCTTTTCACTTCTTCTTTCTTGACTATTTATAGTCTCTCTTCTCCTTCACCTACCTGCAACCTTGCATCACCTTGCCATCTAATCATTAACACAATCAAACAAAATTAACACTCATACAAAAATTTATATTCTTATTAACTAATCAAATCAGAGACCCGCTCCGATACCAAAAATGTTGTAGCCTTCTTAAATCAGTTATCCCTCATCTCATGCATCATGGTCTTGACAAACTCACTCCAAACGTGACTCGTTTAGCTTCTTAACTCTTTATCCTTGTTTTTGTTCACACAACCTTAGTCTCAACTAGTATACAAACTATCTTAGCTCATCTTGTTCCTCCTATGAGCCCTCAGCCCTTCTCAATGGATGTTAAAGACTTAATCCAAGAATGGCATGGTCAATGACTTGTCCATTGCATTCTATAGAATGGTTCAAGAACAGAATTCTAGGTCCATGTTAGCTTATGAGATTAGATCAAGTTCATGTACTTCAATCTTGACTTACCCTTAATAAGTATTCACCCTGCTAGCTTATGAGAAATCCTTCATTGTTCTCCTCTTTTATAAATCCCAACCAATACTCTACTCATAGTCACATGAACTATCTCTTGGAAGAATTAGGTTACTTACCTCTATGGGATGCACTCCTGAAGGATTTGATACCATACCAAGATTGAAGGATGTTGTTGCTTCTAACAACAAGATAAATAGTGGAGCATAGTCTAGAGTATTTGAAAGCTCCAACTAGAACATATCATCCCTGAAATGTGCACTTGCAATCCAATCATTAAGATCCATTTATGCAAGTGTTTGTCTTTACTCTTTGTAGATCAGTATGGTGTCTTCAAGACTATAAGACGTTCTCCACTTGGATATGTGAGGTCCAACATGACCATATCCAACCTATTACATGTTCAATGCCCTTGGAGTTCTTCACTATGATCCATAAACTCTTCTTCTTTACAACACTCACTCAAACATGTCTCTTTCAACTATATATACTCTTTTATGCCTCCTGTTATCCAAAATAAGCCCATGTTTGTTTTCGTTAACTTGCCTTCATTCTTCCTTCCTTTTGCTGTAGGCAGATTTTTAAAACTTTAAAATCACTCAAATGTTCCTAGAAATGGTTTCATCAGATAGGATTTTTCTTCCCCTTTCTAGAAAGGTAAATAAGTCCTCCTAACTCCTTGTATTTTTGCGTTATGGCTTGGCGGAGTTTGGAGGGAAAATTTGCCAAGGCGGACCCACGGGAAAAATTTGGCACTTAGCCTTTTGGCTAAAAAACTCAAAGGAAAATTTTGGCCCAAAATCCCACAAAGAAATGAAAAGCCACCACATGTCCAGTCAGTGCGGGCATCGGAGGAACTTCAATTTTTTTGGTTTTTTTGGTCAAAGCGCGTCGAAGGTGTCCACGTGTTATTGGGAGTCGAACCGATGGAAATATTTTTGGTTTTTTTCCAAAACCAAAAAGGGCACAAAGGTGAAAATTTGAGGTGCATCCCCGCTAAGCAACCAAAGGGTGCCATGTGTCTCGAAGCGGCGGGGCCACGGAGGTTTTTCTTAAAATTTTCCAAAGTGGCGAAAAGGGGCAGAATGTTATTTTGAAGGCCGCATCCCATCAACAAACCAAGTGATGCCATGTGTCTCGAGTGGCGGGGCATGGAGATTTTGGGGAATTTTTCCAAAAGGGAAAATTTTAAAGTTTGACCCCACCGACCCTAATTTTGACTCTGTTTTTACCAATTTTTCCCTAAATCTTCAGAGGGCCATATCTTTTGATCCAGAGCTCGATTTTCACATTTTTGGTATCATTGGAAAGATGTTGAAATTATCCACACGATGGACTATTCAATTTTGATTTTTGGTGGGGTTTGGTGGGAGAAAAATGAAGAAATGTCTCTGGCATGGGAAAAAATGCAGAACCGACCCCCAACCACCAAAATTGATGAAGTATGGCGCTCGTTTCTTCTCCAGCATGGCCAAATGCATAAAAATGGATTTTTGAGGTGCCTTTATTTTTAATGAATCTTGTCGGTGGTTGGAGATCTCAAATCAATTTTCCCATGTTTTTACCTTTTCTTCATTTTGCTTCATCGTTAAAAGCCAGTTTTGGCTCATTTGTAAAGGGTTGGATGTTTTTGTTCTTGCAGACTCCCCTCTTCCCCTTGGCACATGAATTTGTGGAGTTTCAAGCCTTTCGAGAACCGTAATATGTTTTTGCCTCCTTTCCATTGTAATGCATCATATAAAAAATTGGGAATGATAAAGCATGCTCTGTGAATGAATTTTCAATCCTTTCTTGTGTTTATTGTTTTCTTATCCTTCATTACATTTTGGTAATTTGTGCATGTTCTAGTGTTACATTCTTATGATCTGTGTCTATTTGCAAAAATAGAGGTCCATCACTCCTTTGGTGTATCACCATTTTTACTTAGTTTTGTTTCTTCTTGCATCTTTTAACTCTGTCTCCTTGGAATCTAGAGTAGGATTTAGCATTGAACCTCTACAAATTCATGCATACACCTAAACAGAGGGGTAAGAACCAACTTTCTCTGGAGATTTTTCTCACCTTGCAAGGTCCCACACCTTGGAGAAAACTCAATGTTGTGCAATCACACTAAATGACCCAATTCTAGGACTACAGATCTGAAGGTCATTTAGGGGGTGTTGTAGATTTGCACTAACACCTCCCTCTTGCTCGGATCTACAAGTAAGGATATATGATCATAGGATCATTATGGAATTCATACATCCTTGGTAATGTTATAGGGATCCCCTATAATAGTCAAACTCGCATATAAATGATCAAGAAGTTGTGTCCCTTCACCTATCCTAATACTCTACCCATATTTCTCAAGGTTTTAATTTTCCAATTTAAGGCCCAAGAATGTAATTTTTAGGTTTCCATGGCAGGCTTAACTATTCAATAGACATATCTCATCTTGATTGAGGTGTTCACGACCCTTCATATATTTTCCTATAGTTAATTTTTTCCAATTCACCTCCTTTGAGTGAATTAATACAATCATATACCCTACACAATCGGTTCTTAACTTCCAAATAGTAATAATTCTTGCATAAATTCATTCAACACCTCACTCCAACTCCTTCATAGGGATCTAAGATCTCCTCCAGGTCATTCATGTTCTTGAATCATCTAAATTTGTTCAAATTACTCTCTAATTGTCTCTACCTCTCTATTGATTGTAACATGTAAATTGGCTCAAAAAATGTTATATGGATCTTTGACTGCACTTACCCAATCATCTCAAAATTTGGAAGTCTTCTAATTCATGGTAAGACAAAATAATTTGAGAAAATTGGATCAATTCATTCTTACATTTAAAAGATATGCTAGGCCCTAGCTCGAGCTCAAGAGCCTATGATTTGCAATAAAACCAAATTTTCCTTACTTTAAAATCCAACAAAAATTATGATCATGATCCTTGATACATGTAGAATCTTCCTATATTAACATTTGAGTGATTTAATGTAGATAGATAACAATAAGGGTTTTGAGACCACTCTCTTGTCAAGGTTCTCAGCATAGTCCATTAAGAAACATGCAAATTTCATTAAAAAAATGTGAATTCCTCTTTTCAAACATCATACCTTTATTATTCATCATCCTTCAACCTATTACAAGCTTCCTCTATCGAATTATTCCCTTCATTTTGTTTTGCATACCTATTCTAGCTCCTTAAGAAGCTTAACTAGCTTCTAAATTGACCAAGTCACCCCTAAGAAGGCTCAACCATGCCTCTAATCATAGCAATTACATCTAAAATACATCACAACTCGTTACATATCTATTCTTATGGTCTTCATGACCTTATCTAGCTCATGCCAACTCATACACACCTATTCAACCTCCCATACCTAGTCAAACTTGACATATTACCCCTTGTTACAATGTTTTCACCTTCACAATTACAATGTACATTCAAACTTGAAATTGAACAATGATATAATGGAGATAGAAAACTTTGACAACTCCTAGTTTTTGCTCAGTGCCTAAGAAAGGATTATTCAGACTTCATTGTACTCCAAAGCTCCATGGTGATGCTCCTTCATCACTCATTTTCTATGTCATTGTATTCTTCTTCTTCTTTAGAATTCATGAAGTCACCAAACAATATGGAGTCTTCACTCATAAATCACATAACATCCTTAGCCACAAACAAGACTTCATCACCTACCTCTTCATGCTCAAGTTCGAAACAAAATCTAAAACACCATCATAGCTACTTGCCTTAGATGAATACCATTCTTTCTTTTTGTAGAAACTCTTCTTAGATCTCTTCTTCTTCTCAAACTTCTTGAACTTCTTCTTGTCCTAGTTAAACTTGTGATTCTTCTTATCATGATCTTCATCATCTCCATCAAAGTGTGCTTATGATGGCACTTATTGGAAAAAAGACCTATTTCACCACAATTAAAGCATTTAAAAGGAAATTTTCCTTTATACTTACTTGAACCAAGTTCAGTCTTCTAGAAAACATGACAATTAGTTCATCATCATCAATCTCAGGAGAAACATCATCATCATTAGTCTTCTTATCCTTTGAATTCTTATCAACCTTGAAAGAAATATCCTTCTTGATAGGTTTTGAATCCATGATCCTCATCTCATATGCAATCAAGATGCCATGTAGCTCATCCATCAACATGACCTTCAAATCCTTGGCTTCCTCAATTGAAACACTTTAGGATCAAACTTGGAGTGAGGGATCTCAACACCTTTTGCACCACTACCTCTTCTTTTACTTCTTCACCTAAACCTCTCATGGTGTTGACAACTTGATCAACTCTGAGTAGATATGCAACAATAGATTCTTCTTCTCTCATCTTTAGGATTTCAAACTAATTTTTGAATGTTTGGAGTTTTTATATTCTTACCTTGGTGTAGACACCTATAATTTAACCCAAGCAATTTAAATACTTAAATTGTGCTAATTATCCTCTTTCTCGCAAATTGACGACATATCATCAATATAACACACTTCCTCTTCTATCATGTTAATTAGCTACATTATGCTAGTTAATTAACCCTTCTATCCAACAAATACACCAATTAACGACCTTTTGTTAATTAATCCCCCTTTCTATCTAGACTAATTAATTATTATTAAATTAATTAGCTTCCTCTTCAAGTAAATCAATGTTGGGCCTGAAATATCAACTAAGTCCAAAAAGGGCACATAGGCATGCAAGGTTGAAAAAGCGTGCAATCTAAGGTGCGCAAGGAAGGGTTCAAGTAGGGTTTTGGTAAACCCAGGATGCGCACTCGCAAGCAAAATCCAAGACTTAGCCATTTTTGACCTATTAGGCAGGATGCAAGAAAAACATGACCCGAGTGGATAAGGTGCCAACTTGGCGACAGGGTGGCCTAGAAGGAATATGCCCTGCGATAGAAGCTTCTAGAAGGACATCATGGCAAGGAGTTGTGGGCTCGAGGCCTGAGGGAGCATGCACCATGGAGGACCAAATTTAGACACTTGGCGACGATCGAGGCCGCGAAGAATGAGTTGGCGAGTTCATAAAGGCTATATATACAAGCACTGCGAAGTAAAAGGAGAGAAAATGGATAGAGGGCGGAGCTCTCCAGAAATACTACAAGGACTTTGTTAGCTTGGGTAAATAAGCATAGGAAAGGATGTATCAAGGGTTTGGGGGTTATAAATTTTCTTTTGAGAGCCTAGCTATATGAATCCAGTTATAATGCATGATTGTGGTCCTCCCTTTTCTGTGACATTTTGTAGTGGGCCTAATGAATGTAATGAGGTTACCGTTTATATGAATATGAACATTGATGGTTATGATGCATACATCCTTCTTCATAGCTATTTTTCATTTATGTTTATGAACTAAGTATGAATGCTTGTACAACTTCCTTTTGTTATGGTGTAAGTTCTATAATTTGTTAAGCACTCTTCTATTTGGAATGACTGCTGAGGATCTAGAAGTTGTTACGAGCTCTATGGTGCTTGTATGTCTTATTTCCTCTCACTTCTCTTAAACTCATATCATAGATGATGTTTCCCACTAAACTCACATAAAAGAGACTTGCATCCACGCGTGCCTCGGGTGAGCACCCAAGACCCCATTGGTGATAGGCCGGTGTGCATGGGATTTCTTTCCTTTATGATGGATGTAAAAATGACTCCATCTTTCTTCCATTTCTAGGACCTCTTTTTGAATTTGTAGTGGGAAATGGCATACATCATGATCTTTGTAATGAGTAATGACAGAGCATTTAACTTTGGAAAGTGTTGAATCATGGTTCAAGATCACGGAGGATGAATTTGCTCAAAGATTCAACATTGGACCTAAGTTTGATGCATGTAGGTGGGTAGAAGAGAACCTCTACCATGATTTGTATGAAACTTTTTTGCTGCTTCCCAGTAGAACTGTATGAATGGCTCTCAACATATGCATATAGATCAATCCGGTATTATAGATCATGTGTGTGGACCCAAGAATAATACCAGAGGCTATAAGATGTAGATCTAATGTGGACTCGTGTTATGGATCATTGGTGGAAAGGAGTATTGGCTAGCTACACTCTAGAGTATGCCATTTCTACATATTCTTGTCTAGAGGTTACTGAGTTTGAATTTTTACAGGAGCCAAGAGGATCATTTCTACGTGTTATCCCTCTGAAATGAAGATCTTGATTATTACCTTGAGTTTAGAGGCATTTCCGATGGTCGGCTAAACTGTTTTGAGCGTTGGGTGAGGAAGCTAGGGTGGAGGAAGATGATAGATATTGTGATGGAGAAAGAAAGGGAGGAGAGACGACTCAATTATAGTGAAGCATGTGAAAGGGATATTGTTAGACAATGCAAGGTTGCAGGTGTGATGGATATATGGAGGCAGATGTTGCGAGAAGGATTTGAGGTTCACGCAGAGGACGTGGAACCTGAGTAGTCTGTGTTACCCCATCTTGGTGAGCATGTAAGAGAGACCCCTTTAGCTTCTGATGAGAGTTCGTCACATGGAGAGAGAAGAGCCATTGGTGCACATCTAAGCCCACCTAGTGATCAAGACCCTGGCACTTGGTTTTCTAGATCAAGGGGAGAATATTGTTAGTCTAATTGGTATCAGTGGAAGTGATCGATCTACACCTAGGAGATATAATTTCTCATTTTGGGACTTTATGGTTGGACATACCATTCCAGTGTTAAGAGGAATTTTGGGCAAGGTATAGATACACAAGCTTTCATTTCACATCCAGGAGTGGCTCAGGGTACACTATTGGTAGTGGGGCATTATCATAGACCATCGATGCACAGTTCAGTGGAACTATGGGACCCTTGGCATGACCACTACAAGGACCTAGTGGATCTAGTGGATTTGGGGGGAATAGGACCTAGTGGACTGGATCTGGTAGGTCGGGAGGAACATGACTGGTGGATCTCGGTAAGGCATAGGACTCGGTGGATCTGGTGGGTCGGGAGGCGTAAGACTGGTGGATCTGGTGGATTCGGTGGTAGAGGAAACACCGGAGGAAACCAAGGCTTTGCTCGGGAGGACACGGGCCCACCCACCCTCAACTCTTCTTTGAGATGTCTTTACATTTTCCAGATTACATAGGTATTGAAGATGTTGCAGAACATGTTCACAAGTGTGAACTGCTATGGCATGCGAAGGGGATCACAACCTGGAGCGGAAGGTTAGTCAGTTTGTAATAACGTTGTAAGGGTGTGCACATAGCTTTGGTATAGGAAATATGACCCTCATCAAATGGTGGTGGATTATACTACTTTAAAGAATGCCTTCTTGGTAGAATTCCACATCCCTGAGTTTGAACAAAAGAGCATCAGTGCCCTGAAGGAGATTCAACAAGGAATGGCAGAGAGTGTGTGGGAGTATGATGCGTGCTTTAAAACTCTCTTGTCTAAGTTATCATATGATATTCACCCTTCACAACGATGCTCAGTGGTTTGTTGGAGGGTTGATCACACCTTTTAGAAGGGCCTTATCTCATAAAACTTTCATAGACCCGCGTGAGTTGTTAGAAGTATCTCTACACGCGCTTGAGGCTATTAGAAGTAATGATACTTGGTGTTAGCCCATTTCTGGAAGCTCAAATTGCTACTATGGCTAAGTAGCTAGAGAAGTTGTCTACAAACTCAGCCCATGAGACTCATGCAGTGGTTTATGGTGTACAGATTGTTAAGTAGAGGGCATGTCAAGGATAGTTGCCCCTAGAGTACAAAAGATGCGCCATGTGACAATAGAGAATGTGAAATTTGTCATGGGGACCATGATGCAAGTAGATGCCCCTTATTACAACGCACAATTCGGAAGAATGTTTCTTGCTACTATAAGATCTCACCTCTATAACCCATGATACTAAGGATTGTAGGCTTATTAACCAGATCCATGAGGCCATTGATCATGGGGTGCGCTAAACCAACATTGCTAGTAGTTATAAAGGTGATGATCACCGTTATGAGGAGTGCATAGATGGAGGTGTGCGCGGAAGGGGATTTCATGGAGGATTATGTGGTCATGGTAACTACGGAGGAGGAAGAAGTGAGTTCCCACATGGAACCTATTTTAATTGTGGGTCTACATAAAGCATTACAAATGAGAGTTCCCATACTTATTGCAATGCTCATGGTGTGGGAAGAAGAACAAGTATGAGGAGTGCCCTGAGTTGTTTAAGCACATGAATCGTGCAGCACCGAAAGACAAGGGCATTGTAATGGTAAGTATTAAGAAGGTGACACACAATGGATGCCATGGGTGACATGTGATGATGTGGGATGGAACTATTTATGGTAACAACAAGATTAGAGGCCACACGCGCAAAGGAAATTCCAAGGCAGAAGAACCTAGTTTCAAGGGAAGAAGTAGTACATGGGAAGTACCCAGACCCTGCGCATCAAAAGGAGGTATATTAAGATACCATGGATGTCATTCAGAGTTTACAAGGAGAAATCCGAAGTGTCAAAGGAGTAGTCCAGGAGGAGGAGCAAGGAAGTAAGGTGAGGCGCGAAGAGATGACTGGATGAGGTCAAGGAAGTATGTAAAATGCTAAAGCAAGAAAATATCATTCCCTTGCTAGGATCATGGTTGAAAGAGAAGGTACCACACACCGGAGAGCACGAGAGGTAGATCTTGCATAAAAACCTTCCCCTTCACAGCCTTGACTATGATAGGAGATCACGTTAAATGCGGTCATGGATGGATGGCTCCTTAGTAATATCCTCATTGACATAGGTGCAGAGGTCAATGTTCTCATATTGGATGCATGGCATCGATGGGAAATCCTACATTACATCATCTTTGAATGTGTTGTATATGGAAAAAAAATGAAGGCAATGCCCATTAGTGTCTTAAAGGATGCAACTTATCACCATTCAGGAGCTAAGTTTATTGGGGACTTGAAGTCTTGGCACTTGCCGAGGCGACAATTTCCCGGTTTTACTTGGCCACCATTGTGCTTATAAGAACAATGCGGATCTTTGGTTCAACAAGGGGTACATTAGCTTTGAAAATTAGGAGGAATGAGTCATCATGCCCTTGGGCGATGGGAAATCAACACCTTATCTTGAACCTTTGGGAGAAGAAGTCCTAGATAGAATATATGTACACTTAATCGGGGATCTAGAGATAATTCACCCCATGAGAAGGAGTTATCCGATTTGAGGATGCTCGGTCCCTAAGTGACACCACCAAGATATATTGTGTGATAATTGGCGCATGGAACTTATGGGTTGATCGGATGAAAATTGAGAGGATTTGAAAAAGGTATGAAGGCACATATAGTCCGGTGCCTAGGAGGAAAGGAGCTACCTAAGTATTCAGGAGGAGCCTTCCCTGAGATCTTTTTGTAGGAGATGGAAGCTCAGTGGAAGGAGGAAAATGAACGAAGGAGGATGTTAAGTTATGTCCTACTCGGCACAGTAGCACGGTGGTGGGATACACATCAGGAGAGCCTCTTGGAATGGCATGAGGTGAGAATTTCCCTCTCTATCTGGTTCTCTAGAAGCAATGCGCCCACCACCATCAAGGATTATCATGGTAAGGAACCCACCTCTTTCCATATCCAGGATTGTGAGAAGGTCTAGAGAGAAGGCACGGAGGCTTTACCACCATCGCTATGGGTACAAAAGTTGTATTCTACATTGTAGGGTTACACATGCGCATGGTATGTCCACTCTAGACACGCCGCTAGAATAGGTAATTGGTAAGAGCTAGCGGTGACCTCATTCAAACATTTGAGTATCAAAGTACCAATCCATCGAGTTGATAAGGCATTACGGGTTGTCAGCGCCTTACCATGGGGGATAGTGCCATGGCGAGAAGATAGGTTGATGGAGTTCTTCTAGGTGAACCTGGCATGGAGGTGCACTTTGAGGAAGAAGAAGGCGAAGAGACAAGAAGAGATACAACATGAGTGTGTGTGTTTGAGAAAGAAAAAGGAATTTGGTGTATGTTATTAATGGGTAAGAAGCGGAAAAGCTTTGATGTTAACCATTCTTTAGGGACGCGCGAGGTAGAGGAAAGTGTTGATACTCACGTGCGTGCCTACCATGAACCTTTAAAAACTAAAAAGGTTAACATCAGCTCAGGAGAAGAACCTAAGGAAGCTATCATTGGAGATTACTAGTTCGGAGAAGGAAGTCTCTAAGATCATTGATCTTTTGCATGAATTTGAGGATTTATTCCCACGTGGGTACCATGAGCTCAAAGGCGTCCACCATTCCTTGGGGAGATGAGGATAAATTGAAGGATGTGTGTGCACTAGTTAAGAAGAGACCCTACCAGATGAATCCCAATTTGCATGTGAAGGTAAAGGAAGAGATAGACAAAATGATAGCATATGGGATCATTGAAGTTGTTGAAGAATTGGAGTGGATAAGTCCAATGGTAATCAACATCAAGAAGGATGGGTGGATTAGGATTTGTGTGGATTATAGGGAGTTGAGTAGTTTGTGTCATTGATCCTTTTCCAACCCCCTTCACTGAAGAAATTTTGGAGGGAGTTGCATTGGGCGTGAAATCTATTCCTTTACGGATGGATTTTGGGGTACCACCAAGTCCAGGATTACAAAGGAAGACCAGGAGAAGACAACTTTCGCCACTGAATGGGGAAGTTTTGCATACATGGTCATGCCCTTTAGGTTGAAGAATGTGCCTACTTGTTTTCTCGCGCATAGTGGTACAGGTGTTCCAGGACTTCATCCATAAATTTCTTTAGGTCTATCTAGATGATTGGACGGTGTATGGGCTAGTAAAATACCATTGTGATAATTTGAGGCTGATGTTTGAGAGGTGTCGACAATTGAGGATATCCCTCAACATTAAGAAGTGTGTCTTTGCTACCCCCTTTGGAACGTTATTAGGGCATATCATATGTAAGGAGGGCTTGCTAGTAGATCCTGCCAAGGTTGCAGTGATTGTGGGATTGGGGGAGCCAACTAGTCAAAGGATGCAATGCATGGGTTTTCTTGGACACACAGGATATTATCAGAAGTTCATCGAGGGGTATGCTAAGATCATTGTGCCTTTAGAATAATTTCTCAGACATAAAAGTGCCTTCCATTGGGGAGAGGCACAGTAGAAGGCATTTGACACATTGAAGGATAGGCTTATCACCATGCCTATATTACATTTTCCCTCTTGGGATAATCCCTTCCATGTTCATGTAGATGCCTCTAGAATGGCAATTATTAGGGCATTACTTACACTGACTAGTGAGGGAATTATTGATCATCCTTTGTGTTTTGCGAGCAGCGGGAATTCGTGAAGCAGTAGAATTACACTATGACCGAGCGTGAAGCATTTTCAATGATCTATGCACTTCACAAGTTCATGCAGTATCTACTGGCAACTCCCTTTATCTTCTACACTGACCACATGGCGTTAAATTATTTGGTGAACAAGCCCATTCTACAAGGGAACATATGTCGGTGGGTGTTATTATTTCAAGAGTTTGAGTTCACGGTAGTTGTGAAGCCTGGAAAGAGTAATTGTGGACCTGATCATTTGTTAAGAATTGATTCAAGGGAGGATGTGCAAGAGCATTGAAGAGACTATGCCGGACACGCAATTGCTTTAGGTTGTGGCGTGTGCCCTCGGATTTGGAGGAAATTATAGTATTTCTAAAGGAAGGTGTGGTGCTGGAAGGGATGAAGACATTAGAGAAAAAGTAACTAGCCATACACATGTGTCACCCTACATGTTGATTAGTGGGGACTTATACAAATTAGGGCATGATGAAGTTTTACGTGTAGGTGTGTACTAGAGCTTGAGCACCTTGCCATCATAGAGGAAGCACACAGAGGAAGTTTAGGTGGACATTATATGTAGCGACGCCACGCCACGTAAAATATTAATGGTAGGATTGTGGTGGGAAACTTTGTATAAGGATGTGACTATTGTAAAGCATGTGACCATTTTCACATTGGCAAGCCATGAAGGAGAGATGAAATGCCTTTGCATCCTATCCCTAGCGTTGAACCTTTTGAGAAATGGGTAATAGACTTTGTAGGCCCTATTACACAACAACACGTAGGAATGGATCACGCTATGTAATCACTTGCACGAGACTATTTGACAAGGTGGGTAGAGGCAGCCCCAACTAAAGACTGCACAGCAGCTACAGCAGTAAGATTTTTGTGGGAGAACATTATCATGAGGTATGGATGCCCTTTAAGTTTAACCATGATAGGGGTACACATTTCTTGAATGAGACCATGAGGATCTTGTTAGCAGAGTTCATGGTGGCTCATCACAAGACTACACCTTATCACCCACAAGCAAATGGAACCGCGGAAGCATTTAACAAAATACTGAGTCATACCTTGACAAAAAAATTGATGTCGGAAGACAAGATTGGGATGACAAGGTATCATTAGCGTATTATGGGCTTAGAGGACAACTTATAAAAGGTTAAACAAAGCCACACCATTTCAATTGGTGTTTGGCACGGAAGTTGTTCTACTAATTGAGTTCATGTTACCTTCTCTGAAATAGCGCGCGTAGGAGGGCTGGTTGATGAGCAAGCGCTGGAAGAGAGAATTGATGAATTGATGAAGCTAGATGAAAGATGATCACTCATCGGGTGGAGGAGCCAAACAATGAGAAAAATAAAAGAAAAAGCATCGCATGATCGCCATATTAGGAACAAGAAGTTTGAGGTTGGGCAGATGGTCTTATTGTATGATTCTAAGTTTATGCGCCACCCTGGGAAGTTAAAGGTTCATTGGTTAGGTCCCTATAAAATCTAAAAATCTCGTACATCCTTGATTCGGGCACATGCCGATTCAAGTGTTGGATGGAATGAAAATTTCCTAGACACTTGATAGGAGTAGGTTGAAGCCCTACTATAAATAAGGCTTCTTGGTGTTTGTAAATAAGGCAGTTTTTCCAAATAGTTTAGAATTTCCTTTATGCATTTCCTTTCTTGTGTTTCCCTTTCGCATTGTTGTTTTGTTTTGCACCTTGGGCACCGATAACCTTGTTACTTTTTGAGGTTTTGAATACGTAGAGGACCACACATCATTTTAGTGTGGGGTGGAGTGATGTGAAGGAAAGCATGGGTAAAGTGCCAAGGAGGATTGTGTTGGAAAGTCTGGTTGAATGGCCCTGTTGAAAGAGGTGCATGAAAGAAAAGGTGGAAAAGGATGGTTGGTGTCAAGATAAGGCTACTTTCACATCCCACGTACAAAGGAGGAAGAAGCGCATAAGCAACACGAGGTAGGTGAGAGAAAAAATCATGATAGAAGAAGTGCTTTCGGTGTCGGTGACACGTGTAAGAGTCTCCTGTCAAGATGGATTGGTTGTGCGCCAAAAGGTTGGAAGATTGTCCACGCAGGGTTGGGCACGTGAGTTAGGGCGTAGAAGTCGAGATTTGTTTGAAAAAGCTGCATTAAATGTTAAAAGTATGGTGGTAGGTGAAGTAGCATTTAATGCTTAAAAATGGAAAAAACTATAAATAGAGGTTTAGACATTTCATTATTCACTTTACGTATACGAAGAGAAGAGCTTTTGCACACTAGGGTTTCTAGAGTTGATCCATGTGAAGAAAAATTGCAAGAATTTGAGCGTGAGTGACCAGTTTGGATTTACAAACTAGAAAGGAAGTGATTCACGGGCATGGGAAGAGTTGTGGAGAAGCGTCGTCTGGTGAAAAGAGATTCTAGTTAGGGTTTGGTATCTAGGGCACGGGTCGAAAAAGAGTTTCTTCGCCAGTTTGAGATCTAAACTTGGAAAGGGGTAGTAAAACAAAGCAAGTGAAAGAAGTTAAAGTGTTAACATAAACAATTGCACCTAAGAAACTAGTTCGCACACCTAAGAAGGAAAGGGAAAAGGCAAGAGCAAGCAACAAGAAATTGTCGCGTACAAATGAAGAGTGGTATGCAAAAATGCAGTACCCAAATGGAGTTTTGTTGGGGAAGGATTGGGAGTCCCATTTAAGAAATATGTTAGTAAATGATTACAATCATCACTCGAGCATGATTGAGAAGGAAATGGCACTAGAGTTAGTGTGCCCAAAAAAAAAAAGGACACCAGATGGTTTTCCCATCTATAATGATGATGTAAAAGTGAAGGTGGAGAAGTCAGGATTATTGCAACTCTTTGAGTTGCCCTACTTGAAAAGCTTGAGTGCCTATATCAATGGTTGATGTCACGCGTGCATGAATATTACTTTCACCTCACAGGGTGCAAGATGCGCATTACCCCTCAACTTGTTTCATATTTCACAGGCCTCATTTGTGAAGGAGAAAGTTTGGAGGATGACCTATGCGATAAGGAGGCAATTAAGGAAATTGTCGCTGCTTATGCATATAAAAAGGGGTCAGGTACTTTGATATCACAGACATCAAGGACCCGGTGATGAAGATGGCCACGCACCTTGTGACAAAGTTAAATGGCCATGAGAGATGGACCTAGGTAAACAAGTCCTTGGTTGAATGTTTGTAGGAGGATTTCGGAGGGCACCATCTACAACTTGTCTGCATTCATCGTGAATGAGATTGTCGCGTGAAGGAAGGTGATAAAATACTTTTTGGTAATGTCCTATTAACAATTTTATTTTTGGATATTGGAGTGCCAGATGTAGTGGACAAATTCATGTGGGAGTACCCTGCTAAAGACCCTTCACCCGCGAAGAGATTTGAGAAGTACACTTGTGATAGTATGACGGTCGTGCACAAGGCACACCTAGAGTGGTATCTCCACCGAGCACTTCATGGATTCCAAGGGAACAAAATAGTTCCATCATGACTCCAAAAGCTTCACACATGTCAATACATATTCTCAACATATCCCATAAGCTCAAGAACCTCTGCATCATTCAATTTCTCCAAGTCACCATCAAGTAGGATTGTTTCTACTCATTTTGAGTACCTCTGTGCAGACTAGTCTTCAAGATGAAGAAATAGCTCCCACAAATAAATCAACCACTCATTGGAAATCCACTAATGCATGCGATGATCATCACCAACCATGATAGATTTCATGACTCATCCCATAGATCCATCAAAATAACTTTTCCCTCAAGATACATATGTTGCTAGAAACTAGTCTTGGAAGTAGGAACTTATTACATTTGTGCTGAAAATTTTAAGACATATAAAAGCATGGAATAGTTTAAATTAAACCCCTCAACACTCTCCAATAGTTATGTATCACCAATCAAGACAAGATGTTGGTATTTCATACCGATTTTATCAAAGAGCTTATATTGTCCTTAAACCATGTCAAGTAGGTCAACTTGTGACCTCATTCTTGCCAACAAATATGACTTGTAGAGCTCAAACAAATCATATAAAATGACACATTGAATTCATACAACTCCCTCATAGGTATTAGACTCATCAAATTATGCCACACATGCCCAAGAACCTTTTTCCTTCATGATTGTCAAAAACGCTATTAGGCCTAAAAATCAATCTTCACATTTGGACTTGTGCATACCTCAAAATGAATTCACCAAGATATGAAATCATTTTAAACATATATAATATCACCCCATCTACTAAAAACATTAATTTAGATTATGGGTCAAATGGAAAACATGAGAGAAAAACAAACTTTCTTGGAAATATGCATATTTGAGTGGGCTCCACCTATAGTCAAGAACTCAAATCACCACCATTTAAAATTTGGGAGAGTCATTTCCATCCTCCAATTGTCAAATTTGATAATTTAATTCATTTTGAGCTCACAAAGCAGCAAGATTTCCTCCATCTCTCATGAAATAGGGTTTAACTAGGGTTTTTGACCTCCTCTACTTCTTAACAATCATTCATAAAGCTTAGACACTTGTTTAACTTCATTCCAACTCGATATATTATTATCTTTGTGAATCAACATGCCTAAGAGGCTCAAAACCCTATGCATAATTTGCATGTACTAATCAACATGATTTATCTCATATCGAGCTAAGAAACATGCTTTCTAGAGCTCGATAAGACTAAAAACCTCATAGCTTGCAAAATTATCATCATACAGACCTAAATTTTTTTCTCACACCTTTAAGAAAACCTCTCTTAGCTTCCAAAATGCTCAAATGATTAAGCTTGGCTTTGCATCTCTTAACCACCTTGACTTGTATAACTAGGTCATAAAATTAGGTCTAGTTTAGGCCTATACGGGTAGTGAACATCATACCTTAGTTGAAAAACTCTTGGCAAACATCCTTGAGACATCCTTGAGACAACATAAGCTCGTCTCACTCATCTACATGCCCTCATGGACCCACACACTTCTACCTTATGAGACTGACCTTCGGGCTCCATTATGCCTCTACCATGCTTCAGCACCTAGTTTAGGTCTGTTTGATGAATACCTACAAATGTTGTTCACACCTTTAGCCCAATCACCTTATGAGACTTGTATGATTGTCTCGAACATACTCCCAATATGTTCTCCATGCCTCTACCATGTTTCACAAGCCTCCATACCTCATGATTAGGCCTTCTTGACCAATCAATTTGAGGAGTAAACATTATCTCCATTCCTCTGACAATCATGCCACTACTTGGTGGGCAAGCTACCCATGTCATCATCATGATTAGGCTACAAACTTCCTCTTTCCTACAATCACTCATTGTCATCATCCTTTGTCATCATCATTAATGTACTTACACCTTTTACATCAATGACAACACAAACACACATATGCCAACAATATATTCACCCCTAAACTCATAATGGATAGGTGAGGTGTTCAAAATTGATGCTTCAAAGCTCAAGTCAATAATTACTTCTCCTTGAATTATTTTTTAAGTGATAAAATTATGGTTAAATTTGGTTAAAAGAATTACCCATCAAGTTATTTAACTAGAGATGTGTGTGAAAGAGAGTAAATATCATAGTGAATCTATCTCAATGATAATGTGGAACATTGTATTTAACATATAATGTTACAATTTATCGAAAAACACAAGGCTAAACATAACTTTTCAACAACACTATAATTATGTTCATATGGTAATAGAGTGCACTAATATAATAGGCTACATGTTCTTGATTATTATCATCATATTGTGCAAGCAAAACTTTGAGTGCATGGTTAGTAGTGGATATACATAGGAGAGTAGGTCTGGTGGGTATGGGTGGTATTAGAATGTGAGGATCATAAAGAAAGTCTTATGATTTAAATTAAGATCAATTAGAAAATTCTTATAACTTTAACCTTCTTATGTTAAATAATAGAAGGTTCCATCAAAAAAGTTCATTAGATTACTAGTTTTTCTAAGATTATAATCATGTGATAACTCATCTAGAAATGATATCCATAAATGGTCATTACTCTAATGACATTTTTTCATTATAATGAGAGACATAACTTATATGGATAAATAAGAGATGATGGGAGTGAGTGTAACTTTATTATCGATTGAGTGAGTTAAAAATGTTGAATTAAATCTTTGACATTCATTTGATTGGCTTGAGGTAGTTTTGACCTTAAATTTGATGTTTGTTTGACCATCATATGACATTTCTTCTTCTTACTTAGATAAGGCGATCAAAGATTGTGATATCTTAGGCATGCAATGGAGTTTGGAGAATTTTAGTATTTTGGAAATATATTTTCAATCCTAGCACGATAGGGAATTTAAATTGAGTCCATCTATCACTAGTCATTAAAAACATATATAACAAAGGTGAAGGAGTAATTAATTAGTGCGATAAATAACAAATCCAAAACATGCACCTTGAGATTAATATCTTAAGATGTTTTTTTAAATGTGTATTTGAGACATCTAAGGTACTAAAATTTTGTGATGATTATAATGCAAAGGGATGTAGATGCAAATAGGTTTACATGTAATCTTTCATCAACCAAATATATGGTAGAGTAGGAAAATAAGCTAAGTTTAGCAATGTGTTACCTTTTAGACATAACACGTTTTTATATAGTACGTGTAATGCACATGTGTTATGTTTATGTTTACCCATATTTGTAAACTTTTGTATGTGGCATTGTCATAATGCTCAAAATAGGTCCATAGTACTTCATTGATCATAAACTAGTCTTCATAAATTGACGTAAGCATATATCCTTTTAATAGAGTAAAACTAGTGACTTTATGGCTAGAAGGTCTTATACATTCGAGAATCAGCATTTAAAGGGCATCGAGACACCTTCATGTTATACCTACACATCTTAAAGGACATTATAAATCTTTTTAAGTTTAGAGTGAAATCAAATCACAGTACAAATAATTGAAAGATGATACATAACCATCGATCATTCAAAACATGCATTTTAATACATAAGGCACCTTTAGAGACTCACATTAGGGTGGGATACTTATCTTGATAATGCATCCACATGTGAAACTACGACGTCGTTAGAATGTTTCACATCTTTGAATAAGGTGTGCTTGGAACTTTTGTGTAATAGCATGCAAAGTCTTAATGGCGTAACCCAATCTAGAAATCATTTGATTGACAACCTCAAAATCACAAATGAGAGCTAACAATGAGTCACATACTTTTAAATTATGTTCATTGGATCAACTTGTACTTGTATTGAGTTAAAATATGATATGGGTAATTCAATTGTAGACACCAAATTTGGGTCACAATCCCCTTGGTCCTCTTTTATTAATTAACATAACGGGTTCACCTAACCATGACCCCTTACCCCACATTCATATTAATTTAATTACTTACAATTGAATTAATGTTCATCCTCACACTATTAATTAATTTAATTTAAATACTTTAATTAAGTTAATTTACACCTCACCTAGCCACATCACCTAGATACCTCACCATGGACTTATTCTTAGTCTATTAATTAACTAAGACTGAGTCTCCACATATCTTAACCAACTAGGACCCAACCCACCCTAAAATAAAAGTCTAATTCCTTCTCCAACAACACTCTCATTTATCTAAGCACTAACCCTCACTTGAGACCCGAGAAATAATCGAGCACACCAAAAATAACAAGATTTTCCTATTTTTGGAAAACCTAGTTCTTTAAATTAATGCCTTAGACACGGTCACCCTAAGCTTGTTGTTAGTTACCTTATATATAGTTTTGTAACCTTTTACCTAGGTTGGTCATCTTGAGTTTTGAGAGATCCTCTGCATCTGACACATACCTTGAACCAGTGACTTCTTAGCATCTAAACGATGGAATACACTCAACAACAGAGGCCCACCAAGTGTTTGATACTCATCCAAAGGCATTAGCATTCATGGGAACACTCTGGGAAATATTGCGCGACATCGACCACAAAGTTCTTCACGCGATCAACTACTACCATCCTTCATCCAACTGGCTGCCCGTAAATACAAGTAAGTGTATTTGGTTTACGTTCATTCAATACTTACTTAAATTGTAGTTACTCCATCTTTTGTTATTAGATCTTGTTATTCCCTACATTCCTCCATCCCCACCTTCCTACCAATCTACCCATCTAACCACCCACAACCTTCTCGCTCCCCATACCTTACTTCTAAGCATTCCCGAGTCTCCATGACATTATTACGAACCCAGGTCATCCTCCCTCCATTCTCTCATGCAATCACAGAGAAGTCTAAAACTAAATTTATTTGATTACCACCAATTCACCCCTACCGATGCTAGTTACCTTAACCATCGTCGATTTCCCCTCTGTGCGGGGTATCGTCACTAGACCAACCTCGATTACTTTATGTCTCCCATCGACTTTCACTAAACTACCCCTAACATCCTCAAAACCCCACAAAACCTCACCTAAACATGATACCTCACCTATAACCTCACCATAGACCTTCCCAACTCTTTGTGTAGACATAAAAAGAGCCTAAACACCCATCTTGTCATTCTTATATTACACACAGATAAGACATCGGTCACCTAAACCGTCATCATCACACCACTGATCGGTGTCGGTCTCTATGCTGGTAAAACTACCTTAGACCAGAAAGCTTACTAATCACCCAAAATCAACCTAAACTTCACCAAATCTTACCCAGACCCATCTTTGACCCTCAGACCACCTACCCAACTTGCAACCTAACCGGACCTTCACCAATTTAGTTATCAAACATTTAATTGGATTGACATTGATAGTAATGAGATACCTAAATCAGAACACTAACATTAGATTATTTTATTTGTATGTTTAGTTATTTAATATTTAGCTATATATCAGTGGATTGGATGAATCGAGGAAGTATCACACTTCCTGGATCTAGCTCATGTTAGGCAATCCACTAACCTTTGTTATTAATTGTATCTTGTGGTCTTGCTTTGCATTACAAGTAGTTCCTCCTAGCCAAAAGGAAGCTCACACAATTAGTTTGGATTGGAAATCAAAATGCGTGCACTCAACCTTCAACCAACGTATAACATGTATTCCTCCTTGGCCTTTTACCTTTATCTGTTTCATTATTCTACAACAATCCGGTGAAACATTTTGCATGCCCGGTGGGACCTTATTAGGGTTATTTTGCATTTATTCATTCCTAGGTAAAAAATTGTGTGTTTATTTCCCTTTGAAAGTATTCACATTAATTTTCTTCTCTGGAATCTTCCCCTTCTTTCTATTGTCTAAAAGAAATTGTGTTTTTGGTGCTTTAAAAAGAACATGTCTTCCTTTCTATTGTATTGCATTAGTGAAAGAGCATTCCTCTTCTGTTCTCTATTTGCTACATTAAACATAATTGTGGATTTGGGCTTAAAACATTTGCATTTCATTTTGGTGTGTCGCATTATAGCTCACATTAATTTGAGGGCAACCTATATGTTGGAATTCATGCCCAGCTGATGGTTGACTAATTCAATCGTAGTTCACTTTGCACATTCTCTATACCAAACCACTTAAACAATTTACACATCTTCTTAAACATCATCCTACCCGAAAGAAGTTGTCAACAATCACACGATCAGAGGATTGACAGTGGGCACCAAGTTGGTTTCTCTATCCAGTCATTATCTCAAAGAAAGGACCACCCCCACCAAAACTTTACTTGAAACCATCCTTAGATCTTGGATTTTCATAGGGTACCTTCTATCAAACCAAAAAAATTGTTCTATTCACAAGTCAGTCCTAAATAGCATAAGCTGAAACATAAAATTCACCAATAGGATTTTGTGTTTGTTAGTTTTGTTTGATTTTTGTTTTGAGGTGAGAGGTTGTATTCTCCATTCTTTCTTCCTTTCACACACCACACTCATAGTTGGTGTATTATGATTGTTTATGAGTGTGTTATGGTTCATCATTACCATACTCAGGTTTCTAGGTTGGTATTTTATCTTATCTAAGTCATTAAATCCCATTTTTCTACATATTTTCAAATTTCATAATAACTCAACATCGGTCTAGTGTGACCATCATTGGTTTAATTATATAACCAAATCATTGGTTTACCTAACCATTTTCGGTTTCCTACTTTTTTGTCATTTTACCCAAAATAGAACTCATCACAGTTTTGTTCTTTCTGGGGTTTCCTCGGATACATCAAAGCATACCTCTACGAGTCTTTGAAATCTCTATTAAATCCATATTTTTCTTCATTTTCATCAGTTATTACCACATTTATCCAACTTTTGATTATTCCACAATAAGCTGGTAATGGTTACCATAACCATCATCGGTCACCCTCTATCACCGACATCGGTTACCAAACCGTCGTTTGTTCATGTATTTTAATTTCTTAATTAAAACAACACCTATTTTCACCTTTGGAACTATTTTCTCCATTCCTTCTATTTTTGTGTCATTTATAGAGAGAAGATTACCAGGTCTACGTTAAGTCACATGGTTTTGACTCGTAACCAAGCCAACGATACCCTTGTATATTCCATGTAAGCCTTATTACTCCCACCTAGCCCATCACTACCTTCCATCCTATCACTTATGGATCCCACTCAGCCCATTATCATTAGTACCAGTGATGAGGAGTTCATAAGACTCCTTGACCAAAACCCCACTTTGCCTTACAATACTATCTCACCCATTCATCCACTCGAGATTCATTAGGACAACTGGTATATGGCATGTTTGTGTCCATTCCTCCTACCCTCGCGCCCACTTCTGCGTCAGCTAGTACTAGTTCGGCCTTACCTTCTTCCACCTTACCACCCATGGTGTCCCAACTTGACCCCACATCATCGATATCTATTGCACCACCTACGATATGTCACGCCCTCGATGTCGGTTGCTCCAGTGGTGTCAACCATTCCTTCATCAACCCTCTTGAGTGTAGGCCCATCTGCACCCGCCACCTCTTATATACCCATTGCATCTCAGCCACCCATGATGTCGGCAACCCACACTCCCTTCCAAAACATTGTCCTCTCCATCTCGTAATCTCTCCCTCCAATTACCATGAGAGTTGTTACATCCACTCCACCTACCTATACTTATCACTAACAACCTCATGTTTCATTTTTCACCTATAAGGATATTTGTTACCTACATCTATTCCCCCTTCCCAATTCTCATACTTGACACCAACATATATTGGGATGTTGTCCTCATCATACATTTATCATCTACCCCCTTATACTGTAGGGGTGCCCATTCATCACAACCTACCAACGACCTTATAAAAATGATAATGGACAAGATCTGACATTAGAAGCATCGGTCTCTAGCTCACGTACCTCTTTAACATACGAAAAAAATTGTAATGAGCCCATCCATCCGTCAATTCCCATTCGTTCATACCCTATGCACTAGGAAATTCCCAAATTCAACCAGTTCAACAACAAAAAGACCCGCAGCAACACTTGTGGTCTTTCGAACATGGGTGTTATATGATCACTCATGATGACGTCCTACTCTTTGCGATATTCCTAATGTCCTTGACATGACCTGCATTGGATTGGTATAGTGGTATACCAAGGCACTCCATTTACTCATTTAATCAAGTAGCTCAATCCTTCTGGATCAATTCTTGATCAATATCGTCAAGAAGGTCACCATGACCAGACTTGTACTCAACATGACAATATGAAGACAAATCTATCACATATTTTATTGCTCGTTGGTGAAGCCTCATCAACCAACTCACATTCCAACTGCCTCAAACCAAGCATGTAGAGTTGTTCATCATGTTTGTGTCGGGCACATCTCACTAACTCTCCAAGTTCAAACCTTCCGCATGTTCGACGAGGCATTCACCATGGCTAGAAAACTTGAAATTCATGTCATTGAAGAGAAGAAGATATAGTTACGTAAAAAACACTACATTTAAATCAAATGATACTTCTTCCTCTTCCAAACCCCAAAACAATTATTCCAAAGCAAAAGGATCTCGCCCATGCGAAGTTTTGAAAGTTGGTCCATCTCACCCATCTAATCAATCAAAACCTTCTTCTAACCTCTCTCCTATTCAAGCTTCTCAATTCAAGCAAGAGTAACAAAAATACACTCCAATTGGAGAACCCTATTCTTGAGTCTTAGAAAAACTTATAAAATTTGGAGCATAACTCTTCCACTGTCAAACCACATATTAGTTTCACCCCTCTGTCCTATGCCCACATGAGTACAAAGAACATGATTATTACGATTATCATTGTGTTAAAGGTCATAACAACGATAGCTATATAACCTTTAAAAACATCATCCAGAAATGTTAGTGTTGTCGCCAAATCTTTGCACCCCAGAATGGCGTGGATGTGAATAGGACGTTCGGTGTGATTGGGACATGGGATCACCTCTCGTATGGGACTTGGGCTCGAGGTGAACCTCCTGGAGAAGGCCAGCTTCCTCTTCCTAAACTAAGTGTTGTCTACTCTAGTGTAACAAAAATGATTATCTAGTCCTCGCTAACATTTTTATGGGGTTTTAGGGAAAGAGATTTACGAAATGAAACTATACTAGGGATGGTGATGCACCGAATAAAGGGTGTCTTGATTCGGGAAGGGTTAATTTGAAGAGGGTGTGTGCACCACGAGTCACTTCACCTACTGCAACTTAGAGAGGCTATAGGATACCACGGACTAAGAGACACACGTTCCCTTTGTTAAACTTTATCGGGCCAGAAATATACCTTTCCGGTGAAGAAGGATGAACTCAAGAAGGGTGAACAGACACCACAACTCAACTGCGCATGCATACTCCACCACTCGATAAGCACGTAACTCCAGAACACTGCAGTAGAAACTTAAACTTGCACGGTGTACTGCAAGTATGAGAAAGGCACAAAGAAGCATAAAAGGATGAAAGGACCGAGATTAGTCACAAAACACACACTTTTATTGCTTGATAACATGCACAATGCATCATACATTCGAAGAGGCAATAGTTGCCATTCTGAGTCTTGAAGAGGAGGCTTGAAAGTTCTCTCAACACACAAGAACAACTTGCGAGAGAGAGGATTCTTGAAAAGTATACACTCTTGCACAGAGATATCTAATCATCGAACTTCACAATCTGAGCTTTGGAACCCTTTGAAATGAGCTTCCAACTTACATTTATAGAAAAATATGTGAGAAAGAAGAGGAAATGGTCATAATTACATTCCTAAAATGAAGGCCCATGATGTGTTTATTGCGATTAGTTGAACTACACGAGAAGGTTCCATCATGGGTCATTAATTCCACCATGACCTAGTCTTCTCAATTAATTAAAAGAATATTTAAATAAAATATTTAAATAATAATAATAAATATTATTATTAAAATATTTAAATAAAAATATTAATTTAATTAATATAATGTTGGGACCCCCCCGTTGACCCATTTGACTTGAAGAGGAGGGGGGTCCATGTGGATAGAGTCTGCACAAATCTCAACTCGGTGAGCTTCGAATCCTCTAACTCGGTGTTGCAATTGATTTTGAACCCCACACCAACTCTTTCCTCGTCTTGGCAATCGGGCTCTTTTGCATTGAGTCCTCAAATGGTGAAATTTATCAAACTTGATTCTTACCGTTTTGCTCTGTTAACTCGAAGCCATTTATGCATTCCTCGTTCAAACTTCATGAAACATCACCACGAGCTCCTGCTGAAGTCACTGAGCTCTTCATCCAGCAAACGATCTTGCCTTTCCTGGGCTCAAACTCACTTGAATACCGAGCTTAACCCGATATCTCTAAAAAGAATGGTTTTACCACAATGCTCAAGATTCTTCCTCATCATATAACACTTGTAGTAAGAATGTTTTAGCTTTGCCATAATAAGCACAATTGTACCCTCCAAACGATGAGAAAATGCCATTAACAATAAAGACCTAATGCTGCCATGATGATGACCCAGGTTCATGCCCATTAAACGTCGATAGACACCCTTAAGACTGATTCTTGGACAAAGAGACCTTCGGTATTTTGGCAGTGCATTCTGCAATCTAGGCTCCAACCAACAATTATGCCACTATTGGGATCTTAGTATGGAATGGGTAGCTGCGAGCTACACAATATACTCATTTTTTCAGAAACTAAAAAGATCCTTCATGTTCTGATCGCAACACGTAAAATAAGCCCTTGAAAAATACATTGAACAACCAGGGCTACATGAGAGGACCTTGGAAAAATGTACAGGTAACAACCATATGAATTCTCCCTTAGTCGTGGATCAAAGCTAATAGAAATAAGCTAGATAAAATCGCTTGAAACTACAGTATAATCGTCCATTTGTTAAAACAAGTTTCTCTGAACCTGGTAAAGGAATACTTTATTGTCTGATTGGATGCACATAATGGAAAGGTATAAATATTGCGTACTGCCCTCGGAGTTTCTCAAAGAGACCATTTACAAGTAACAAGGATGCAGCACGCAAAACGGCCGACCAGGCATTTCAGAGTTGACCTTCACATTCAATTCGTTTCTAGGAGAAAACAATGCTGAGCAATATGAATCGTTTCACTCTGCACGTAATAAACCTTCATCTCCTGGTTCATGGAAATTCTATGAAGCCTTGAAGGTCGTGACTCCAATCCATCGTACACGGTAGTGAATATGTGTTTCTACTTGGTTGCTTGCTGTGAAAGCGCCAAGAAACCGACCTTGCTTGCACATACTTTGCTGTGCGTGAGAGTTTCTCGCGACCACCGAATGCTATGCGTGGTAAGCGGAATGTGTAGAGCCTCCTTCAAACAACCTTCTGTACATAACGCTGTGAGATTGAGATTGAAAGTGGATGGTATTGGCACTGGCATTGCATTGCAGCGTGGGAAATGTCAATTTAGTTGTACCACTATACAATGAACCCTTTGTAAGCATCCTCGAAGTGGTAATATGACCGAGTTACAACCTTTATTGCTCATTATTCACCTCCACATTGAACGGATCTTTGTTACATTGATCTTCCCCAACCAATTTGCCTATTTACTCGGTCCTTGACTGAGCTTTACTTGTTGAGTCCTTACACATGCACCAGATGGCTTAACCGATAATCCATCTATCTTCATGAGCACGTTCTCGTTTACCATTCCAACGTGTTTTGACCCACTTGATGACTCGCCTGGTATTCCGGAAATAAACTTGAATTCTTCTCTATGCGGAAAACTCACGACGGCTTGTCATTGCAAAGTTTCCACTTGGCGGTGTTGTTCGAACCTCCCCAGCGGGAGTGAAATCTCACTTGGAATGTCATCTACTTATTTCCCATTGCACTTTGTGCTGAATCTCCACATAACGGCTTGGCCACATCAATCCACGGGCCCGACCTCGGCTTTGCCATGCGGCGTGAGGAGTTTGACCCGATTTCTCCATTCACGAAGTCTAACCATGGCTTTCCATCCCAAAATTTCTACTTGGCAGGTCTTGCTCAATCTCCCAGCGTGGAATTTCTCCCTGCTTGCCATCCACGAAAACCCACTTGGCATTGCTCACCTTATTTCCCACGTCCGGGATTGGAGTGTGGGGTTTTGTTATCATTTGGCCATATTTCATTTTGGACAGATGGCCACCGACTTCCACCTTTCGCTCGGTAGGAGATATCATTTTCTTGGTGCAAACATTTTTTGTACTCATTGTAAGGTGTGATAATCCCGATGAATCCTTTGTGCCCGCCAACTTAGTGACTCATTGAAGATGCTCATATAATTGCAAAGCAAATTATGCTCCATGAATATTCGATATGAAACAGATCCAACCTCTATGAGATCCGTTTCCATGAGTTGCATTGTAAAATAAATTTAATCAAGTCTCCATAACACTCTTCACTGCCACTTAATCGATTTTCATAAAAATATCTTGAAGGAAAATCCTGAATTTGAGGATGCATCGATGCTTGATCGGATAACAACATTGGACAACTTACTTGCTCAAGCGGGCTTCTACTTCATACCGCAACATCCCACGTGCATCGAATGCTGCTCGGCACTTTGAGCGTAGAACCTGAAATTCTCTAGGAAAGTGCCGTGAGGAAGTAATTGGTTATCGCAGCAGCTTCATGAGTTAGAGAAGTAAAACTTATCTCGGAAAATGAGTGGCCTCAGGAGAGAGTTGATTACGGCGGTGCCACGGGGTGATCCTAAGAACCGTTGGTGTTGATCCACGATGTTACGGTTGCAAAGCGACCATAGTCGTGATCGATTGTTGTAAAATCTTGCCTTAGTAGAAGAAACGAGATAAGGTTTTAATTGAGTTGTCTCGCCTTTTCATTTTGGAAATTCTCTTCCATGGAAGAAGCTCGACCAAATCTTGAGGCAATTGTCTCTGTCGAGTCATTAAAATCTCCATATTCCAACAAGGAAGCATCAATCTCTCCATGTTGAATTAAACCGAAGTCGAGCTCATCATTTCTCTGCCTCAATGAGCCAACCATCGAAACATTATCCGCTCCTATCGAGAATCTTTTATGACAAGCCAAAGTTGGACAACCGAACTTACATTTCCTACTCATGAACTCGTCCCAAGGCTTGTGATCCGAGTTATGGTAGTTAGGACAAGGCACGAACTCCTCGATGACTCGTCTCTTTATTCCCGATTTGACATTGTTTAGCTTGAGCAGTGAGATAAGCATGTCGAACTCCTCGATAGCTCACATTCTTGGAAAAAATGAGCGATCTCACCGATGACCAAAAATGGGTCCACAACACCAATGTCGTGATTTGATTGTAATAAGGCCTGTTTTCCAATTTTTCCATGTGCGTAAAATTAGATAATGATTAGATAATAGAGATCTCGTCTTGGATAACCCTAACACACTAACTTTGAAAACTTGCATATCTTCAAGAAGTCATTCCCAAACCATACCCCATCATCTAACTAGACCGGTAAAATCATTTAACTAATGACAATAACATTCTTGTGAGGTCCATGTGGTTTTGACATCATATTAGCCCTCCCTCGATTTCTTCTACTCCTCCTATCGAGGAGATTCTTGCATGAGAGCTCCTTCATTCACGGAGGAACCTATTTCATCTACTCCTTTACCCATAGAGGAGTCTCCTTATCTCCCCCTTCACCCATGGAGGAGTCCATCATACTGCTCATGTAATTTCCCCACTCACCCCTTCACAAGACGACGGATAACCCACAAAGGTAGTACCTCTCTTACCCACATGAGAGTCATGCTCACCTTCCTCTTCACCAAAAGAGGAACCTACCACATCCTACTCATCATCTCCCCTACCCATAGGAGATCCATTAGAAGTGCCTCTTCCTGTTGGTGACAACTCTCCATTAGCCTTCAAAGATCTTGTTGATTTACTCTTGGTTATTTTACCCACAGAGTTTGAAGCCAACCATTTCCGTGTCTCATAGACATTCTTTACAGGGATTACTACCAAGTCAACATCATCTTCTCCTACAATAATATTGTTTTCACGTCTAGATGACCACTTGGATTATGTTGATAATTCCATGCTTTGGGGATGCCTTCGGCCACCCTTCTCAACCTAGATGTAAATGTTGTCTATTGATACCTCCATGATTTATCCAAAGCTATTTCAAACAACCAAACAAATCATGCCCATAACAATTAGGGTGGCCTCTTCTTCATCACCTGTGCACCACACCTAAAACTTTACCAACAACCAAACTTTCTCTTATGCCTAAAACCTTACTTGTACCTATACCTTCCTCTACGTCCATATTTGTTACCCCATTAGGAGTCATGACGACATCAAGCTTAGTCCATCCACTGTCCAAACTAGATTTATCCACATCCTCACAAGCCACATACACTAGAAGACCCAACCTTCTAGGCCACGTATCACTAGTTTCACCTACTACCCCTCTTTCACCTTCACCACTTCCATCTATCTTAGGACCTCACCCATCAACCTTGGCCAAGAAACCTTTGTTGGTTTCTCAAACATGCACCCGTGTCTCAGATCTCGGAAGGGCTAAATGGAACCATCCCCAAGTTGTGGGACCTTGTGAGCTTGGGACGGATCTCCGAGAGAAGGCTAGTTCCTCTATCTATTTCTACTGCTACTACTCTCTAGTGCTGAAAAGGGGAAACTAAGCTAATAATGCCAAGGGACCAGGGGTAGAAGAATAACATGAAAGGAAACTACACTAAAAGGTGATAAGCACCAGAAAAGAGGGATGAACACTATCTATTCTGAGCGAGAATGAAGGGAAATGCATGAAAGGAGGCTAGGCATGAGTAGCACAATGAAAACACGTATTCACCGATCATTTTCATGGAACACAACTAAATATGGAACTACAAGGGACCTGAAATAGCACAACCAACACACAACGCAAAAAAAAGGAAGAAGAAGGAATGCAAACACGTTAGGACAAGAATAGTCACAAAATGATGCTTCTATTACTTCTAGAAATGCACATAGTTGTTACAATGATGAAGGAGGTTGATATCCACATGCAAGAGCCAAACATAGAGGTCTGCAACTCAAAATATAGAAAATATGGAGTCCTTAGCAAAATGTAAGGATCTAGAGTGTCCAACATAACAAATGAGCCTTGCTCTTACATTTATAGATGAATCCATGGAGGAAGAAGGGAAGGAAGGAGGGAAAACCAAATTTGAAACACAACCACCAACAAGAAGCATTCAATGCCTACAAATCCACCTAGAGATCTATGAAATACACTTCCCATGCCTTTTTGGTGTTGAAGAAGAAAAAGGAGGGTGGATCATATCAAATCGGTGGTTGGAGTAATCAGATCTACTCATTAATGCTCAAAAAGATGTTTTCCCATTTCTCACCTACCAAATCCACCAAAATTTGAATTTGAATTTCTGGCACTATAGTTGATGTCAAATATTTCTGATAAGTCTAGGCATGCACACGCGATCAGCTCTATGTAGAAAAATATGGCTGTCAAGATGTCGAGTCGTCGAGTGCACATAAAACACATGGTGCGTGTGGATTGGATTGAAATGATGGCCAACTGTGTGAATACTTGTCATTTCTACCACGTGTCACTTGTTGATTTGTTGCAAGGATTTGGCACCCTATTGGCACACTTTGATAGTTACGCACGTGGCACACTCAAGCATGTCAAAAGATGACCTAGCATAGAAGGGGCAAAGGAAGGGCATGGGATGAAAATACACACGAATGAGGCATGAAGAAGATAGAAGGAAGGTGTAGAGACAAGAGATGTGGAGGGAAAATGAAGCAAACTGGTGAGCAGAGAATGTATGGTCAAGGCACAAATATTACAAAGTAATGGGCATGGCATGCGAGGGAAGTCAAGGACTTAGCTGATTGAAGCAAGTGTGAGGGATGCGTGGGAAGGGAAGAAACTGACTAGGAAGAAGGTGAATGCATAGAAGGTGGGTGCAAGGGAAAAAGTGGAAGGAGAGAAAGGAAAGGGGCACAGGGAAACTGTGACCAAGGGAATGTGCCAAGTGATCTTGAGCACACACAACACTGTAATGAATAACTTAGAGCCAAAATGTGTATGTGAGTTACCCAAATTGCTAGGAGAGATATTTGGATAACAATTTTGGTGACTTTCGGGGCCATCTTCCTACTAGATGAAGGAGATCAGTAGCTTAGAAGCATCCATTGGGCATGGAGTCTACTTATGCAATCATGAAGCTACCCTTGTCACTTGAGGATCATTTCTTGACTCTATTCTAAATCTTGCAATCCTGAGAGAGATCTCATGTTTCTAAAGCAACAAAGAGCATGTGCAGGAAGCACGCGAGAAGAAAGAACTATGTACAAACAAACAATGTGCACACAACACTTGGAGGAATTAAAACTACTCTAATATATACAACATGATGCAGAAACTTAATGGAAGGGTTTGAGATAGATCCCATTTACTTGGGATTTACAGCACCTCCATCAAGATGAGTTAACTCAAAGAGTTAGCTTCTTTGCAGGAACTGATGATGTATGGGCCACTCCAAAGTGCATCAAACTTTGAATGATGCCCTGGTTTAGCTCTGTCAACATCCCATTTTAGAACCAAGTCCCCAACTTTGAAAGCTTGAGGCCTAGCCTTTCTGTCAAACCATTTCTTTGTTGCTTGCTGATGTTGTTCTAGCTTAATCATGACAGAGTTCTTGAGTTCTTCAAGATTAACCAGCTCTTCCATTCTGATTTCTCTTTGGTCTGCACCTTCAAATTCTAGTTGTTGGGCAAGCGCTAATGAATTCAACTCTAGTGTCAAAGGAAGGGTAGCTTCCTTTCCATAGACAAGCTTGTAAGGTGAAGTTCCTATTGCCTTTTTACTATGATTCTATCTTCCCAGAGCGCACACGAGACCTTTGTATGCCACTATCTTTGGCTGATGTTCATTGTGCACTTCATGATTCTAATCAGGTTCTTGTTTGTTGATTCTACCGACCATTTCCCTGAGGGTAATAGTTGGAAGAAGTCTTCAAGTAAATGCCCAAACTTAGAGCCCAATCAGTGATTTTAGTACCAAGGAAGGCCTTGCATTATCAGAGATAATGGTTTGAGGAATGCCAAACCTTGTGACTATACCTTCAAGAAAGTCAAGGATGATTACCTCGGTTGATTCCTTAAGCATGAAAAATTTCTGTCCATCTGGTGAAGTAATCTATAGCTGTCAACACCCATTTATGTCCAACACTTGAAGGTGGATTGATCATGCCTATGAAGTCAAGACCCATTGTGCAAAAAGGCTGATCCACTTGGATTGGTTGGAGGGGAAGCGCTGCCAATATTTTCTTTCCTACAAAGAAAGTGCATTCCTTACATTTTGTGACCCACCTATGTGCATCTACAAACAGGGTAGGCCAAAGATACCTACCATTATGATCTTGATTGTTGTAGTTTTGGTAGAGAAGTGTCCACCAAGAGAATCCATCATGAAATTTTGCTAACACTTTATCAGTTACGTGTGCATTGATACATACATCTTAACAACACGCCATCAAGATTTCTTTTGAAGAGAAGTCCATCAATCAACACATAAGGGATAGATTGTAACCTCAGATGTCTTCTCTTTGCTTTGTTTAAACTAGGAGGGTATGCACCCTAAAGGAATGTGATCATGTCCTTCATCCAGTCACGTGTGCCAGGGTCTGTATTCTATTCAAGTCTACACACGGGAAGGTCTTCATCCAAAAATAATGAAGCTTCAGGTTCAGTCGCATCCTCAACAATCTACTTACATAGAGTGCATTACCTCTTACCAACTTTGTGGCCTTAATAGTCACATCATATTCCATGATTTTGGTCACCCATCATGCTCTTTTCTCACTTGATTTCTGCTCCCATGATGAAGTCTCTGACAAAAGAGTGGGAGACTAACACCTGATATGATTGGTGGCGAGCATACTTTTGAATTTCTTGAGCATGCATGCATGATGGTGAAGACCTGTTTCTCCATGTGTGACTATATTTTAACTCATAATCCTTCAACGTCTCTGGCTTGAAGAAAGCCACTAGTTTGTTCTAGCCCTTGTTCATTTTCTTGTGTTAAGACAACAACAATACTTGCATCAACACCATAAGCATAAAGGATGAAATCCTTTGAATAATCTGATTGATAAGTGTTGGCATGCAAGCAATCTCTTGCTTGATCTTGTTGAAGCTTTCTCTTCCTTTTATTGTCCATCTGAAAGGCTTTGTCCTTCTTGAGCATCAAGGTGATGGGCCAACCAGTCCTACAAAGTTAGGGATAAAACACCTAACAAAATTGATCTTGCCAAGGAAGGACTTTGTAGGGCCTTTTGTACCAGTAGGGAAAGAGCTAGGATGGTTGAAACACACTCAGGATCAATTGTGATGCCATCCTTTGAAACCACATGGCCCAAAAGCTTGCCTTACGCCACTACTAAAAATTACACTTCTTGGGGTTAAGAGATACCCCAAATTCTCTACATCTCTCAAAGACTTTCTCCAGTGTGCCATATGATCCACACTCTGCTTTGAGAAGATTGTTATGTCATCAAGGTAAACCAGGATGAACTCATTGATATATCCTTTGAAGGCAATATCCATAGCATGCACTTGAAATGTGGCACCCGCATTTGACAGACCAAAGGGCATTTTCTGATATGCATATGTTCCCCACTTGGTTGTAAATGTTGTTTTGAATTGATCCTCTTCCTTGACCAAGATCTTGGTTGAAACTTGAGTACCCATCTAGCATGGAGAATCTTTGCACGCCAGCCACAATCTGCAAAATCTTCTCCATTGAAGGCAAAGGATAATGATCCTTTAGAGATGCCTTATTCAAATCTCTAAATCAACACAAAGTCTGATTTCACCATTCTTCTTGCACACTGGAACCAAGATTTGTGACCCAGGTAGAGTATTTGATAGGAAAAATAATTTTTTCCTCAATGAGTTTGGATAATTCCTTCCTCATGAGGGGTTCTATCTTTGGATTGACTGGTCATTGCTTTTTTCTCTGACGGGCTTGATACTAGGATCAAGGTCAATGGAGTGTTGAGAAACACTTGGATCAAAACCTTTGAGGTCTTCATACTCCCATGAGAAGATATCACTATATTTTTGACAGAGAGATATGAAGGCCTATTTTTCTTCATGCACACAAGTCCTGTTGAGCAACAACTCTTTCCCATGCAAATAGTGACTGAGGAGCAGTCCTCTTACATGTGTGGCATGCATGTATTTCTTCACCCTTGAACTCATCATCAGGGCTAAACATTTTCTCTAAGGTGACCAGCCCTTTAGGAAACTTGTTTGTCTTTAATTGTATCACTTGGTCACCATAGTTATCATGCAAGTCAGCTTGCATGCTTGATGAGAACTCAACTTCATTTTGGATAAACTGATGATCTACGTGTCACTTTCAAACACTTTCCAACTAGTGTTGTTATCTAGAATGGATGGCATGATCACCATCTTGATGTGTTGAGTGTTTCCTTTGATAAAGTCCTCAACAGGAGAGAACTGTGAACCTAGTGCGGCCATCTGGTCAACTTCCTTGTTCATTCTATGGAACCACCTACAGATTAAGAGCATCAAATCTCTCAAGGAGGTCCCAAACTCTATATTTATAAGCTTTGAGAAGCTTATTCTTTGTCTAGGTACTTTGTTGGTAACCTGGTGGATGATCAATTTGTGTCCCCAAAGATCTACAATGCCCTTAATTTTCTTCTTCTCAACAATGAGCAAGCCATGCACCAACGCTTCATACTCTACCACATTGTTAGAGCATGCAAACTACAACTTGTGCATGAAGAATAATTTCTCATCCTTAGGGAAATGAGAACCACTCCTACTCCCACATCATTTCTACTTCTTGGATCCATCAAAGTATAACTTCCATAGACTAGTTTGAACTTTGTCTTTCTTGAGTGCTGTGTGGCAGCATAGCATTTTCTTCTAGAATGTAATAAGTACCAAGCCTAGTTTCATAAGCTTCCAGTTCTTCAACATAGGGATCAAATTTATGGTGTCTTTCCACCCATTCATCAAGCACTAGGTCAGGAATAGAGGGTGGAAGAGACTACTCTTCAGAACTAAAGCTTGTTCTTCTTGGATTAAAACAGTTGGCTTGGAGAGGGGATGGGACATATGACTCTACATGATAGGAAAATATAGGCTCAACTTGTATGGTAAACCGGGTACCATACCTTGTCTTGAGTAACATATGAGACCAATCAGAAGACAAGTAACCACCCACTTTAGCAATAAATTCTCTTGATAGACATAGGGAAAACAAAGGAGGCAGATCAATGATTGACACATCTTGAGTAATTGTTAGGCTTGGACATGCATGGAGGGTTAACTCAAGATCCTTGATGACTCCTAAGGTAGGTGAAAATTGAGCCATCAAGTTGTAGGACTCCTTTAGACAAAGGGCTATATTTCAGACCTAAGACATCAACTATTTTCTTAGGCATAACATAAGTACTAGCACCTGAGTCAATCATGTAGTTATGCACTAGGTGTTTACCTATAATCAAGGACATATAGAAGGGTGGGGTTTTAAAAACTTTACTTACTTGTTTCTCCTCTTCTTGGTAGATTTTGATAGAAGCATGGCTTCTGCATAACTGGATCAACACGTGGGAGTTGCACCAGAGCTTCATGCAATAAATCCCACTTTGAGATGGAATGGTCAGGGCATCCCACATTGTGACATTTATGTTTGTTCTCTTCATCTGGTCAACAATGCTAAATGGAAGGCCCCCATCTTGCATTTGGGAACAACATCCCTTCTTGATTGTTCAGGTGCACGGAAGCCTAAACTTTAGCTAGAGTAGAGGCTTGACCTACCAAAGGAGGGGCACGTGCGACTTTAGAGGAATTTTATGTGGGGGGCCTCTACATAGGGATTTGAGCACTTTTACTACAAGATGCCTTATCTACTTCTTTCTTCTTCTAGGATCTTCTTGTGTTGTTGGGGTTGTAACTTGCACCTTCTAACATTCTTTTCTTATATCTTGTGTTGTCACAACTTGGGCACGCATGGTCTGTTTGTATCTTCTACAGCTTGGTTGATTACACAAAGTCCTCCACGCCAAAGAACATCAAATTTGTCTCTCGGAGGAACTTAGTCTTTCTAGATTATCTACTTCATGGGCACTTGTTGAGGGCTCACAGGCTGAAGCATTCTAGATCATGAAGGCTTGGGTGCACACACATGCATTAGCACAATGATATTGACTATGAGGCATGTTGCAAGGGAAGCACCATTCTGACTCTTGTGCCAAATTTTTCTAAATGGAACAAGCACCTGACTCACACTAGGTGCTGGAAGAGAAGGCATGGGAGGAAAACTTGCAAGGGAAGATGTGCATTAGGTTGTCATCTATCATTCTATTGGTTGGGTGATGTATCTTTGATTTCCATATTGATTCACCAAGGCTGATTGCTTTGGCCATGCGCCTGATTGAATTACCTCTATAGGCTTGCACATGTTGCTTTTCTAATGATATGACCTTGTTTGATAAATTTCTAATCAAGGCCTTCAATTCTTCATCTTCCTTTTACTGTGATGGAGAGTAGGATGTTGAGGCAACTAGTTGTGTACTTTTCTCAGGAATAGGAATAGGGGCCACAAAAGGTTGGGGCACTTGTGACATTTCTGGGAACAAGGGCATAGGTGGTCTAGGAGCCAACTTTCCCACCTAAATAAGACTATTTTCTACCCTTACTACAATACTATAAGCAGCTGGTAAAGTCCTACCTCCCATGGATTGGATCATAACTAAAATATCATTTGTTGAGCACCTTCAGATAATACAAGAAAGCATGTTGGGCTATAGGTCTTACCACAAGAGGGATTCTGTCCCAAGTCTTCTGAAATCTGATGTTGAAATCAGTCATCTACTCATTGGGTGCCCTCCTTGTTGTTTTGTCAATTGCTCCACCAGAGATAGGTGATCTGACTTATCTTCAAAGTAATTACAAAGAGTTGTTCCCAGCTCATCCCAGGTGGTGATAGATCCAAGTCTCAAGCCTCGGTACCATTGAAGTGCTTTACCTTTGAAAGAGGCTGCAAGTAACCTGACTGCTACATCATCATGTGTGATCAGATAGAGTGAACACACATTTTCTATATCCTGGATATGCTCCTGAGGGGTGACTTGATTCTCACCAGTAAAGTATGGAATACTCTTGAGCATGCCATTTGGCATATCATGTTGTACAACTAACAATAAGGGGACTCCCTCCAAAAAGTTTGCAAAGTTTCTTAATGGAGGAGGTGTTGATGTGCCATTACAGGGCACACATGTTATTCTATTTTGAGGAGGAGTTGAGTGGGCATGGCACACTAGAGATAGAGATGTGTGCGTGGGATTTCTAGAATGAACTCTTCTCGGGGATAGCTAGAGGTACTCAAAAGAATCTTCAATTGCTTGCACTTCTTCTTGTTATGCACTCTTCTCATGAAAGGCACTCAGGACTGCTGAAATAGAGATCTTAAAATGTTGGGAGTCACCAAATGTGTTGAAATGAGCCTCAAAGGCTGAAATACTAAGTCCACACACTAGAACTTAGAGATATGAAATTTGAGCTTTCAATGCTTGGTCCCACCGGGCATGCTAAAAACTATTGGTTTCTCAAACGTGCACCCACGTCTCTAGATCTCGGAAGGGCCGAGGTGTTTGAGACCACAATGGAACCATCCCCAAGTTGTGGGACCTTGCGAGCTTGGGATGGATCTCCTGAGAGAAGGTCGGTTCCTCTATCTATTTCTACTACTACTACTACTCCTAGTGCTGAAAAGGGAAACTAAGCTAATAATGCCAAGGGACCAGGGATAGAAGGATGACATGAAAGGAAACTACACTAAAAGGTGATAGCACCAGAAAAGAGGGATGAACACTATCTATTCTAAGTGAGAATGAAAGGAAATGCGTGAAAGGAGGCTAGGCATGAGTAGCACAAAACACGTATTCACCAGATCATTTTCATGGAACACAACTAAATATGGAACTTGCAAGGGACCTAAAATAGCACAACCAACACACAACAAAAAAAAAGGCAAGAAGAAGGAATGCAAACATGTTAGGATAGAGAATAGTCACAAAATGATGCTTTATTACTTCCAAAAATGCACATAGTTATTTACAATGATGAAGGAGGCCGATATCCACATGCAAGAGCCAAATCATAGAGGTCTGCAACTCAAAATACATAAAATATGGAGTCCTTAGCAAAATGTGTAAGGATCTAGAGTGTCCAACATAACAAATGAGCCTTGCTCTTACATTTATAGATGAATCCATGGAGGAAGAAGGGGAGGAAGGAGGAAAAATCTGAATTTGAAACACAACCACCAACAAGAAGCATTCAATGCCTACAAAATCCATCTAGAGATCTATGAAATGCTTCCCCACACTTTTTTGGTGTGTTGAAGAAGAAAGGAGGAGGATCATATCAAATTGGGTGGTTGGAGCAATCAGATCTACTCATTAATGCTCAGAAAGATGTTTTCCCATTTCTCACCTACCAGATCCACCAAAATTTGAATTTGAATTTCTAGCACTATAGCTGATGTCAAGCTTTCTGACAAGTCTAGTGCACCGATATGAGCTCGTAGAAAAATATATGGCTGTCAAAGATGTCAGTCATTCGGTGCACACAAAACATGTGGCACGTGTGGATTGGCTGAAATGATGGCCAACTGTGTGAATACTTGTCATTTCTACCACATGTGTCACTTGTTGATTTGTTGCAAGGATTCGGTGCCCTATTGGCACACTTTGCTTTGACTGGTTGCATGTGTGACACACTCAAGCATGTCAAAAGATGACTGGCACATAAGGGCACAAAGGAGGGGCACATGGAAGAATGAGGCATGGGAAGAAGATAGAAGGAAGGCACAAAAGTGCATGTGGATGGGGAAAATGAAGCAAACTGGTGAGCAGAGAACATATGGTCAAGGCACAACTATTACAAAGTAATGGGTGTGCATGCACGTGAAGGGAAGTTAGGGACTTAGCTAATTGAAGCAAGTGTGAGGACATGCGGGAAGGGAAGAAACTAACTAGGAAGAAGGTGAATGCATAGAAGATGGGCGCAGGAAAAAGTGGAAGGAGAGAAAGAAAGGAAGGAAACGTGACCAAGGGAATGTGCCAAGTGATCTTGAGCATGCACAACACCTAATAAATGAATAACTTAGAGCCAAAATGTGTATGTGAGTTACCCAAATTGTTAGGAGAGATATTTGGATAACATAGTTCATCCGCTACATCTTTGCCCAAGAAGGTACAACCTAAACCTCAAATGGTACTACCCACCAAACAAGTGGTCAAACCTATTTCACCTCCACTTCCACCTCCCGTGGCACATGTCCCACCAAAATCACCCACACATCCATCCAGGACCCACACTTACCTCACATTGTGATCCATTGGAAGGGTCTTACGCCAACATCTTAACAAAAATTTTAGATACCGTTGTCATGACATTGCCACCACTTAGACCTTACTGACCCACTCAAACCCAAACCAACAGGGTTTGATGATACTAAAATTTGTGCCTATCATTATGTGTTAGGGCATGATGTAGAAAACTATAAGGCTCTTAAAACTGTTCTCCTCCAATTATGTCCTCTTTATGAAAAAATTTGATGACAATGATCTTTTAGATGAGGACCTTATTCCACCTTCACCCATCACCACACATCCTCACCCCTTACCTATTCAGTGGCCCTCATCTCCACCTCCACAACCATTTTACCCTCTCCAACATTCGAGATTAATATGGTCCGCATAAGAGAGCTAGCCAAACCTCCACTCAAATGTCAAGTGCATTGTCTTCTTTTTTTTACAACACCAAAGATATGCCCTCACCATACTTCTACCTGTTCTATCCCTACACCTATCATGACTTTGTTGCTCTCCTTTACCCCATATTAATATGGTTAACATTACCACTCATGCCTAGAAAGACAAAGGAAAGGAGAAAACAACTGAATCATCCGCTAATCCCATGCCCAATATACCAATGCACTCACACTAAAAATCATCATTCGGGGACCTACATACCCTATTTCCAACGAGGTCACCCATCGTATAATGATTAAACAATTACACCAATCCCCTCTAAAAATGTCTTTATACGACTTTGTTGAAAACCTCGAGGCTCATCGACAAGCCTCATGGAGGTTATACAATCCATCGGTTTTACCTAATGACCCTACACACTGTGGCCTCCTCATTATCACTCCTCACCATGTGGCCTCTCACCAATTCATCCCTTCCTCTGCACCTCATACCACTCATCAAGTAGCCTGCCTCAATTTCTCGATGAAGAGATTATACCTCTCCAATAGATGATCTTGATCCTACCCTTTTCATTTCCATCTACATTGATATTATACATGTTAGACGTGTTATGATCAATGGCGGTGCCAACATCAACATCATCTCCTCCCATGCATACAACCAAATGTGTATCCCTACCATTACATGTATAATAACCTAATTATACTGTGTTCATTCAATGATGCCATAAATTCAACCCTTGGCACCATTATTCTCCATGTTCAGGGGCCCTCATACCATTCCATAATTGTTCTATGTCTTAGAGGGGGAATTCCAGTACAACTCATTTGCTTGGCCGACCTTGGATCCACATCATGGGTTATGTTCCTTCAACTTTACACTGTTGTGTAAAATTCAAACATGAAGGACATAACTATACCATTCCAATTGACCCTTCACCATTCAAAACTTGTAACATGTTGTATCGACCTAATGATGTCCTTATACCACCGATTAAGGCATCTACCGCATTGTCGCCTTTCCTTCACCCACAACCTCATCCACCAATATTGTTCGCTACCTCTCCTACACCTACCTCCTCTATTCCTACTATTTCCATAGCCTCTACATAGCTAACCCATCCACTAACCCATCTACTTCTCAACCAACCCATGCTTCTTCCTCCCCGCCGTCTAGTAATTCATCCATTTTGGCTACCCACATATCAACTACTGATCCTTTAGAATGTGTTTTTCAACATCTCACTCTAGGGAGTACCACTTGTACAACATCAACACATTCCTTACTCCTCAAGAGTATGGTAACCTTCACCAATACCCCATATGATCACCACATAAGCAAGGTTTTCCCTTAAGGTCCTCCCCATCTTCGCACCAACTTAATGTATGGGGGACTTGATGCTTCTACCTACTCACTTGAGCCACCTTCCCAAACACGACCATTTTCATCTGACCTTCAATCTCTCACCCAATCACCACTTCGCCCACACCTTCCTCCATCGTTGTGCATGTAAGGGTTTTGGCTTTGGTTTATGAACAAGTTTGCCATATTGTCATCATGTGCACCACTCATGAAACATAAAGACCGTAGTGGTATTGGCTTTTGTCTCCCAAGAAGGCTCCATGGTCAAACTCATTGAGGATGATAAACCTTCTTCACCCCATTCACCTACTTCACCACCTTTTCCTACGGGTCTATGGATCCAATCCATTCCTCTTAACTTTTTTCATGAACACCATTTCCTGGGACCTCTAACCTATCAATGAGATGGTGAGGCTCCCTCTTCCCTTACCTTCCTCGTATCGACATGATCGATGTCGATACACCTTCTATTAACATCATTCAATGTCAGGACAATGAGTCTATTCTCACCTACCTTGGTGCAGAAGACTCGTATATTCATCGGTCATTAACTTCTAGAGACACAAACCATGTTAAATGAATCGACCATCAAAATCAATATTAACACTCATGACCCCCACATTCTTAAGATATGACAATATTTAAATGTTGTTGAAACAAGAATCTTTACTTCTTTTCTTTGGGATCATAGGCGCTTTTTCTTGGTCCTACACCGATATGCTTGTATTGACCCAAACATTATGGTCCATAATATCATCACTATTCTTGAAGCCAAACCCATGAAATAGAAGCTATGGAAAATGCATCCTTGCATTTCCCTTCTTGTCAAAGAAGAACTTCAGTGCCTTCTTTTGATTTCCTTCATCCTACCCATTGATTACCCTCAATGGATCTCCAACATCATTCATGTCACAAAAGTGATAGGGGGACTCCGTATTTGCATGATTTCCGTGACCTTAACTTAGCTTGCCCCAAAGACAACTTTCCTCTACCTAGTATTAACCAACTAGTTGATCTCACCATCGGCCATGAGATGTTATCCCTCATGGATGGTTTCTCGAGTTATAACCAAATATTACTTACCTCGGAAGATCAACACAAACCACCTTCATCACTCCTTGGGGACCTTCTGCTATCGTGTCATGCCCTTTGGCCTTAAAAACTCGTGCTACATATCAGTGGGCTATGACTTATATCTTTCATGACATTATGCATCGCATATTGGAATATTATGTTGACAATCTTCTTGCCAAATCTAAACATCGGGTCGAACACCTTACAGTCCTTAAAGTCATCTTCGACCATCTCATCAAGTATTGTGTTCACCTTTAACCTAAGAAGTGTGTCTTTGTTGTTCTCTCCAAAAGCTCCTTGGTTTTATCATTTCTTTGTGTGGCATAGAAGTCGAACTAACTAAAATCAAGGCTATTCTCGAAATGTCTCCACCCAAGAACCTTCGTCAACTTCTTATTTTACAAGGAAATTGCAATCTATTCATCTCTTTATTTCACGGTTTTTGATCATTATTGCCATCCATTTCATCATCTTCTCAAAAAGGATGTCTCCTTTAAATGGGATGATGAATTCCACAAATCCTTTGACACCTTAAAACAATACCTCCTCTAACCACCTATGCTCATTCCTCTTAAGGATGACCAACCATTTTACCTATATGTTTTAGCTACTTATCACCATTCCTTAGGTGTCATGCCCACTCATTGTGACGAGAAACATAGGGAACAAGTGGTTTACTATATAAGTCATACACTTCTAGACTATGAAACTAGATACACCCATGCCAAAAACTCTTCTTAGCCTTAGTTTTTGTCACCACTAAACTTCAACATTACCTACTCAACCACAAAACCTTTATCGTCACCAATATTGACCCCTTACATTACATGTATGCCAAGCCCTACCAATATCAATGTGTTGCACGTTGGCTCATGTTTCTTATAGACCTAGACCTCAAATTCATCTATCAAAAATATGTCAAAGGACAAACCATCGCTACCAACTTGCAGACACACCTATTTCTGAAATCAATCCTCTAACTTCGAGTTCTTAGATGAATCCATCATTACCCTCTCTTTGACGATACCATTTACTAGATGACCTTATTCTTCGATGGTTCCAAATGTTAGCATGGGGTTGGTGCCAAAGTTATCCTCATACCTCTTGATTGTGAGCCTATGCCATTATATTTCAAACTATATTTTGATTGTACTAACAATATCATCGAATATGAAGCACTCGTATTAGGTCTCCAAGCCGCCATCACCTTAGACGTTAAATCAATTAATATATTTGGTGATTCCCAACTAGTTGTGAACCAAGTTAATGGTATATACTAGTGTCGTAACGAGATACTTCAAAAGTATAAGCATCATGTTGACATACTTTTGACTACCTTTAACCGTTATGAACTTCAAACTACCCCACGTTCCACTAATAAATTTGTAGACACCATGGCTTGCCTTGCTTCTCAAATTCTCGCTTTACCCTTCGACTCAAAAATCTTTGTCACAATACAAAGGATGGAATCACCTTCTTATGTATTTCGAGACATCAACTTGGTAGGACACATTGACACTGACCTACGTGACCTTTGGTATAAACACTTTATTGACTACATTTCCCTTTCCATTTTGCCTCCAGATCTTACTCGCAATGGACAATGAGCCTTTCTCAAAAGTGTCTCTCACTATGTCATCATGGGAGGTCTTCTTTATAAATGTGGCTTTGACGATATCCTCTTACGATACCTTACAAGTTCTTAAAATTCCCTATACCATCAAGGAAGTTCACGACGAAATTTGTGGGGGTCACTTTAGTGGTTTAGTTATCGCTAAACGCATTCTCCGCCTGGCTATTACTGGCCAACCCTAAACCATGATTGTTGTGACTATGTCAAGCATTGTGTGAAGTGTTAACAACATGCTAATCTTCATCACACCCCTAGTCATGCCTTACAGGTCACACAAGACCTTTAGCCTTTCTCTCAATGGGGTTTGGATCTTTCGGAGAGATCAATCCTCATTCTTCCCAACACCATTAATGGATTATCACCACTACCGAATACTACACTAAATGGGTGGAAGTCATACCTCTTATTTCTACAAAAGTTGAGAAAATATGTGAATTCATCAATCATCACATCATTTGTCACTTTGGTGTTCCTCACCGCCTCATCACTGATAACGAAAAACAATTCAAAAATAAAATCCTATAGAAACTTTGTGATGCCTTCGACATTCAACTTAGTTTTTCTTCACCTTATTACCCTCAAACAAATGGCCAAGCAAAATCAACCAACAAAATTCTTATGAAAGTGGTTGGCAATACTGGAAAGGATTGACACGTGCACATTCCTTTTACCTTATGGACTTATCGTACTACTATTCATACCTCAACCGCTGCAGCCATACCTTTCTCTCTGGTCTACGGTATAGAGGTTGTCCAACCTCTTGAAGTCTAGATTCCATCTCTTCATATCTCACTCAAAGAGATGCTCGATGATGATGAATTTTGTCAGGACCATTTGACACACTTGAGTTATTAGGCGAACGTCATCTCAATGCTCTCGATCACCTTCAAATCTACCAAACATGCCTACGAAAAACATTTCCATGAATGAACTTTCTAGGTCGGTGACCTCGTCTTGAATAAAAATCAACATGTAACAAAAGAGGAGAAAAGTAAATGGGGCAAATTTGCTCCTAATTGGCTCGGACCTTATATCGTTACCCATACCTATGGATCGGTGCTTATCGTTTGTCTTCACTTGAGGTAAACTTAACACTGAGCCCTCAATGCCTTGCATCTTCGACCATTTTATTGTTGACTCAAGTCCTCTATCACCTTCTGTCTATTACAACGCTTGTCCTTGAGCACCATTCACCTTCTATTTACCTATTTTAAGGATCAACGATTAAACCAAAATCATGTGATTACCCGTCACCTTTCACCTTATCTTGATATGAGTACCACGGCTCTCGCCATGGCATGATTCTCACGATGGATACTTTTTATATTTTTCAAGATGGAATCCCATGGTTGTTCATCACTTAAACCCTCTCTTCCATAGTTAACCTCTGTGTACTATGGTTTTGTCTTCATAAAAGGAGCCTGTACTTCTCTATAGTCTTGTCCATGACCTAAGACTCCAAAAATAACTCAAAACACATGTATGGGATTTTTAAATTCAAACTCCTTGAGTCAAACTTCTAGCAAAAAAGTATGACCCCCTCAAAAAGGGACATCTTTTATTTCTATCTCACTATTATAAATAGATTGCTCCCTCGAAGGACAACTATACAAAGCTAGCCATATTGTACATAGTCTATCACAAAAGAAGACTATTCTTGTAAAAATAAAATAAAAATATCCTTAAGCTTCCCACATCGACCAGCTTCATAAAGACCTCAAGGAGATATTCTACTCATCCCACATAGACTTTCCGCATCAATCAAGCTATTAAAACAAAAGCTAAAAGAAAAAGATAACTTTTTCATCATGGACTTGCCTATTTTAATCTTGGGTCTCTTGCCAAGTAGGCATGTTGTCTCACACCAGGTTATGCTACAAACCAACTTCCTTCACCTCACAACCTTTCTTTTCTAATCTTCTACCTTCTAAAGGGACTTGTCGCACGTGCGACATTTCGTGATCATGTGACTTCCTTCACCCTTAAAATAGTCAATTATGCAACACCTTTAGGGTCTTACATTCATAAGCCAATCTTTGGTATGTTAGCCTCGTTAGGGTTCTTATCAATTAGGTGGCACTTTTATTACCTCTTACCATTCACTTTTTTCCTTGCTTATTGATTCTCCTATACAAGACCAACCATCGACACCTACGTTCTAAAAATTCCTCTTTCACCAAAATCAACCATGCCTACATGACCTAGACTCAACCATGCCTATGACCTAAACCCAAACATGCCTACATGACCTAGAATTAACCATTCCTATGACCTAAACCCAAACATTCCTACGTGACCTAAACTCAAACATGCCTAAATGACCTAGACTCAATCATGCCTAAAACCTACCAACCTTTGTTCCTCTACATCATCATATTCTTCCCTAGCTTATGGGAGAACTACATCGTCCTAAGGCCCCTTTTCACCAGGGCTATGTAGGTAGACTCCGAGGGCATGGGGCCCTTAGAGGTTAGCTTGACCATTTTTTCACCCTACCCACAAACCTACACTACCTGTACATTTCCTTAACTACATTTAGGGACATGTTATTTACCCATACCTTGGTCTTACCTATTCCATGACCTACATACGCTAACTTTGCACCGCCTTTTGTGACCTTTGAATTTTTCTACTCGTTATACCTTGCAATGTTGTTACCCATGTTGTTTAGCCTAATGACCTTACCTTGCCTATTATCATGTTGTTTATCTTGACCAAACCTTTGGTGTACCGATCATACCTAAACGTTCCTGCGCACCTAACCTAAGTTGTGTTTCCAAACTATGTCATGTACCTTGATACTTGAATCACCTCAACCTTGTTTAGATAAACCCATCGACCTTAGAGGATGTAGATTTTGCAAGCTCTTCCACCTAGTATCGTGTCACGCATCTATACATGTGCGTGTGTTCGATTACCATTACCCATTACTCGATATGACCTTTACCCATTTCCCAATTTGACCTTTAGCCATTACCCAAAGTGTCCATTAACCAATATGACCCTTACCCATTTCCCAATTTGACCCTTACCCATTACCCAAAGTGCCCATACCCTTCCCTACAACCCACCTACCCTCACTTTCATCACTTACCCATTTATCAAATCACTCACCAACTTCGTTTCACACCTCATCGGTTCTTGGTTTGAGGGGATCACCTTCAACCCTACTTGGGCAACCCCACTCTCACCTATATTTGGGGCAACAATTCCTATTTTTGTCAGCATCACTTACCAATACAAGCTACGTGACAAAAAGTGGCAAATGTAGAAACCAAATTTGGGTCACACTCCCCTTGGTCCCCTTTTATTAATTAATGTAACATGTTCACCTAACCACAACCCCTTACCCCACATTCTTATTAATTTAATTACTTATAATTGAATTAATGTTCATCCTCACACTATTAATTAATTTAATTACTTTAATTAAGTTAATTTACACCTCACTAGCCACATCACCTAGACACCTCACCATGGACTTATTCTTAGTCTATTAATTAACTAAGACTGAGTCTCCACTTATCTTAACCAACTAGGACTTAACCCAACCCTAAAATAAAAGTCCTACTCCTTCTCGAACAACACTCTCGCTTATCTAAGCGCTAACCCTCACTTGAGACCCAGATCTAATAATCGAGCACGCGAAAATAACAAGATTTGCCTATTTTTGGCAAACCTAGGATTTCTCACCTTAACCGACACCGGTTATCCCTCAATCGATGCCAGTCACCCTAACTAGGTGTTGTCGGTTACCTTATATACAATTTTATAACCTTTTACCCAGGTTGGTCATTCTGAGTTTTGAGAGATCCTCTGCATGCAATCACGAACCAAAGACTTCTCAGCATCCAAACAACGAAATACACTCAACAACAACAGCCCAAACAAGTGCTTGATACTCATTCAAAGGCATTAGCATTCACGAGAGTGCTCTCGGGAAGTACTACTACGACACCGACCACAAAGTTATTGACAAATCAACTACTGCCATCCTTCACTAACCAAAGCTGCCTATAAATAAAAGTAAGTGTATTTGGTTTGCATTCATTCAATACTTACTTAAATTGTAGTTGCTCCATCTTTTGTTATTAGATCTTGTTCTTCCATACATTCCTCCATCCCCACCTTCCTTCCAATCTACCCATCCAACCACCCACAGCCTTTTAGCTCCCCATACCTGACTTCTAGGCATTCCTGAGTCTCCATGACATTATTACAAACCCAACCATCCTCCCTCCATTCTTTGTGCAATCATAGAGAAGTCCAAATATAAATTTATTTGATTACCACCATTTCACCCTCTACCGATGTTGATTACCTTAACCATCATCGATTTCCCCTCTATGCCAAAGATCATCGGTCACCGGGCATTGATGTTGGTTCTTATGTCTCTTGTCAACTTTCACTAAACTGCCCCTAACATCCCCAAAACCTCACAAAACCTCACCTAAACTTGATACCTCACCTACAACCTCACCACAAACCTTCCTAACTCTTTGTACAGACACAAAGAGAGCCTAGACACCCATTTTGACATTCGCTATTACCCACAAGTAACATTTGTATTGGTCACCACTGAACTGTCATCGGTCATACCTCGACGGTAGATCGGTCTCTATGTCTAGTAAAACTACGCTTAGACCAACAATCTCACTAACCACCCAAAATCAACCTAAACTTCACCAAATCTTACCCAGACCCCGTCTGTGACCCTCAGACCACCTACCCAACCTGTAACTTGACCCGAGACCTTCACTAGTTTAGTTATCAAGCATTTAATTGGATTGACATTGATAGTAATATAAGATACCTAAATCAGAACACTAACATTAGATTATTTTATTTGCATGTTTAGTTATTTCATATTGAGTTATATATTAGTGGATTGACAACCATTGAGGAAGTATCACACTTCCTGGATCTAGCTCACACTAGGCAATCCACTAAACTTTGATATTAATTGTATCTTGTGGTCTTGCTTTGCATCACAGGTAGTTCCTTCTAGCCAAAATGAAGCTCACACAATCAGTTTGGATTGGAAATCGAAACGCACACTCAACCTTCAACCAACGTATAACATGTATTCCTCCTTGGCCTTTTACCTTTGTTTGTTTCATTATCCTACAATAATCTGGTGAAACATCAATATTGAGTTAAACTATGATATGAGTACTTCAATTCTTATCTTCCATATAAGGGTTATAACACATATAATTGTTAATGAGTAGAACATACATTGAGAGAAGCATTATAAGTAGTTGATTATAGGTTTATATAAACACACCACTACACTTAAGAAAAACATTCAAATTTCGGTTGAAAAGAGTTTAGATCTGTAGTTGGAAGGAGTACCACATATAGAGATTTGTTGGTAGGTATGGGAGGGATTGAATCATCTCGGGCAACATTACATTATTCATATGTTTGTAAACCTCAAGTAATTTTGTGTGTGTGTGTGTGTACACGTGCCTACACATGTGTATGTATTTGTGTGTGTGTGTGTGTGTGTGTGTGTGTGTGTGTGTGTGTGTGTGTGTGTGTGTGTGTGTGTGTGTGTGAGCACACACGCACACACACATGTGTGTGCACACATGCGTGTATATGCATGCACACTTGTGTGTTTGGTCTCAAATTGGTAATCCATTTGATGAATATAATATATTATTATTGACAAGTATATTTGGATGTGTATTCTCATCACGACACAATTTTAGAAATCATTTCATTGGGACACCCAACTACAATCGCATCACAAGGTGACCCACTTAACACAAATCAACTTAAAGTTTTTTTTTAGCGGGTGAAAAATAGTAAATATAAGTCCAAAGCCATGGATTACATTGTATCCCCATATAATGGGGAAGGGGGATCTTCTTAGGGCCAAAACCTAATGAGAGTTAACAACGAGAACTAACAAGGAGAGCTAATAAAGAGAACTAACAATGAGAGCTAACAATGAGTCACATACTTTTAAATTATGTTCATTGGATCGACTTGTGCTTGTATCGAGTTAAACTATGATATGGGTACTTCAAGTCTTATCTTCTATTTAAGGTTTGTAACACATTTAATTGCTTATAGGTAGAATATACATTGAGGGAAGCATTGTAAGTAGTTGATTATATGTTTATATAAACACATCACTATACTTGAGAAAGACAACCAAATTCTAGTTGAGAGAGTTTAGAATGCAATTATAAGGAGTACCACGTATAGAGATATGTGGGTAGGTATGGGAAGGATTAAATTGTCCATGCAACATTGCATTGTTGAGATGTTTGTAAACCCGTAAGCAAATTTGTGTGTGTGTGTGCATGTGCACGCTGCACTAGACACATGTACATGCGTATATGTTGTGTGAGTGTGTGCGTGTGTGTGTGCATGTGCATGGGTGCGTGCGTGCGCACGCGTGTGAGCTTGTGTGTTTGGTCTCAAGTCGGTGTAATCGGTTTGATGAATATAATATATTATTATTGACAAGTATATTTGGCTATGTATTCGATCCTGACATGATTTAGGAAGTCCTTTCATTAGGACCCCAACTAGCATCACGAGGGACTCACTTAACACATAATCAACTTAAAGTTCTTTTTGGGTAAGGATAAGAATAGTAAATATAAGTCCTAAGCCATGGATTCAATTATATCCCTATACAATGGTGAAGGGGATCTTCTTAGGGCCAAAACTTAATAAAAACAATTTCAACTCTAGGTGAGTTAGACATAGTCACTAATGTTATCTAACTATACTCACCTCATTGGGTTCTCAATATCAACTTTAATCTTAAAAATTCCAAACCAAATTTATATAAAATGGTAAAGGATAAAATCATTATTTTAATAAAAACCAAATATTTTAAATTACATATTACCCAAATCTACCTCTTAATTTAGATAGGTCATAAAGGTATTTAGATAGGTCATACACAATTACAGGTGCACTTTTTTAATTTGAGAGTTTATTTGCTTGAGGTATTTAGACTTTCAGTAAGAACATGTTATTTAAACTTTGATTTTCATATGTTGACATTGGTTTCTATACTTATCTGGTTCTAATGAAATATTGAATAAATTATGCCGATCTTGAGCATTTATAAAGGGTGCAAATATATGACTGCAATATACAAGGACAATTATGTGGAATCTGGATAAAGGACAAATGGAAATGCTAATGTAAAATTTATGAATGATGTGACCCACATAATCCATGCTCTAAGATCAAATTTGTTAAATGGTCAATATCATCATGCATACAAAGCATATAGTTTTCTATCTCACAATTATTATGCACTAAATGATGAAGATTATTGCTTGTATATGTTAGAATTTAAATTTAACTTCATCTTACTATTAAATTTGGTCTACATCTCTATTTCCTTGAGTTTCTTGAGGTCAACTGATTAGCACATACATTTAGTTTTATTAACTTCTTTCACTTTTTCCAAGATATTTGTGATTCTCTTTCTCCCACGTAGTAAAGAAGAGAGTGTTGTCTCTAAACAAACTTCAGGTGGGTTTCAATATTGATTGAAGTATTTATTCATTTGTCCTGTTTATTGCATGTTATAGACTAAAGAGATTATTGTAGAGTGCTTTCATGTTATTTGCTTTTGATTGTTCCATCTATATTTATAGTTGGCTCCAATCCTTTTTCCGAAGTAACATGTGGGGGCATGTGCCTTCGTCAATGACAGGATTCGTTATGTGTTGAAGGGCTTGTTCCCCAATGAGACCATTTTGAAGCGTCCCAAGTTGGACGTTATATTGATCATCGACAAGGCTTTTTAAGTTGCTCGTCATACCTAAGAGCATCTTCTTGGACTAACATACTTCTTTTCCCTCTCCAGTTTAATATGATGCAAACTAGAAACACAATTCCCCTCCCTACAACGGGCTTGACATTAACTAGGTCTCGCTGCGAGGGAGGAAGAGTTTAAGAGTCTTCAATGTGTTGTTAATGTTTTGCATTGCAGGCAACCGAAACCACTACTACTTTACTCAACACTTCTTGTATCCAAAGCGACACTTTGTCATTCAAGGGGTATCAAATGTATTCATATTTACCACAAATAAAATAGCCCACAAAAGGCTACCATTCATGATATAAATACTGCAAATGTATACATGTCTCGTTATGTGTACATAAGTCTTCATGTATATGATGTTGTGATATATGATTTGCAACTTTAAATGTACGAATTTGTAACAAAATTAAATGTACACATACAACCTTTCAATGTAATGTTTCATCTATATTCCTACACTACCACTATCAATCACATGCCTTATCGAGTGTACAATAAAGGTTTTTCCAACAAAAGACTATCGAACAACCTGATGCAACACTAACAAAATTAACCCAAAATAAATACAAACCACATCAACTATAAAAGTAATTAACTATCAAAATGGTATCAAATGTATTCATGTACGAATTTGTAACAAGTTTGAAATGTAGAGAGAACCTTTAAATTAAGTGGTTCATCTATGTTTCGATACTTACAAAATCACACCCCTTATCAACATCAACTACATAAATAATAACTATCCCTCTAAACCAAATAACATATACCGTTCGGTGTTCACATTACATCATACACATGCGATTGCTAGTTTAAATTACATACATAAATAATAGACGTGCTTCAATTCATTGTCAAAAGCTAAGACTTATTCATCCAAAGTGAAGAGGGTGAATTTTATATGAAATTTAGTTAATTTGAGAACCAAAGGTTACCCTTGTGTAGATTTTTGCCGCTTAAGGGTTAAGAGGGGAAATTCTTTCATCTATTTTTATTCTATATACTTGGGAAAATTCTTTGATCTTTTTCTATATACTTCATTAAAGAAGGGTCTTGCGGTGTTTTTATGGTTTCATTTTCGTTGCTGTTTTAGAACATATCATTTGTTTCTGGTTTGCCTCGCGGCCTGTGTGTATTGTAAGCTATATTTTTCAATGGGTTTTTCATGCCCTAGCAAATCAATATCATAGGCTGCTGAAGGCCGTGGTTCATCCCTCTGAAGCAAAACAAGGTATTTTTCCCCGCAAAATATTATATTGATTTTTCAGGTTAAGAACCCTAATTTTTTTCATAGTTTTAGAGGTTCTGTAGTGAATTTTTTGTACACACAATGAAATATGTTATTTAAACAAGAAATGTGTCATTGGTTTTGTTTTTGCAGTCGGCAAAGAGCCGACCCAGAGTTGTTTTTGGTTTCACTCCGAATCGAGGGTTTTTAAAAATTATATATTTGGGTTTTGCGGCATAGTGTATAAATTGTTGTCATTGGTGAATGGGTTTATTTCTTTTGTTACAAAATAATTGTTTGCGCATAAAAATTCCTGTTCAGTGCACAATAATCTTGTAACCCTCGATTTCTTTTTGATTGATTTGTAATCTTGTAACCCCGTTTTCTGTGGATAGAGTCAAGCAACATTTGGAGGAGGAGTAATTTTGGTTGTGTTGGGAAGATGGATTTTGATGAATATGATTATTTGGAGAAGACAGTGGAAAATCCTGAAGGAATTAAGGATGAAGATGGTAATGGCAGGTTAAGGGTAGGAGACCATGATGATGGCAAGGAGCGAGGTAAAATAAGCTCTAAGCATAGGAGAAGTGACGAGGATGGACACGGTGTTGATTATCATCGGTCGAAGAGGGCAAGGTCTGAGGAGGAGACAAGGGAAAGAGTAAGGGCGTCTGATCGTGATAGGGAGCGTGAGAGATCAATAAGAGGATCTTCGCACCGCCGAAATTCCCCCTCTGAGCATGGCCGATCCAGGGATTTAGACAGGGTTGAGAGGGACAGCAGGTACAGAGGCAGCAGAGAAAGGGAGAGATCTGACAGAAATGGAAGGGATAAAGATAGAGATAGAGGAGGAGACAGGGAGAGAGACAAGATTAGGGAAAGCGAGAAGGAAAGAGACATCTCTAGGTCCGTTCGGAAGCAGAAGTCGTTCTGAAAGACACCGCAGCAGCTCTGAACGGCACCGCACGGAGCGAGAAAAAGAGCGGGGAATAAGTAGGGAAAGAGAATTGAAAGAAAGAGAGAGAGAAAGGGAGCTCAGGGAGAAAGACAGCAGGTAATCACTCCACTCCACTTATTAATTTTCCTTAAGCTGTTTTTGTGGATGGGATTCAAGTAATTTATTGTCATGTTTGATTTGCTCAACCTATTTTGCAATTTCAACTATTCATATATCAGAATTTAACACCAAAACTTGGAGCCACAAACTTGTCTTGGGAACTTACCACCCACCCCCTCTCTGGTACTAACATGGCTGGGAGTCTTGGTGTCCTATCTTGCAGGGGCTCTCTAGCTTGTCATTGTTATCTATGTGATGTCTATAAATTTACAAGTGTGTGCTATAATGACACATCCCTATGAGGGGATTTGTTTCCAGATTGATACTCTTCTTAGAGAGTTGCATGGGACATCTTCACAGTACAGGTAGGCAGGGGCCATCTTTTGATGTTATGCTATGCTACTACTGTTAATGTCTCCTACCATAGAAAACTAAACCAAAAAGAAGTTCACAAAACAACGATGTGAATTTGTTACCGTCATTACCTGTCAAAATAGGTAAGTACCCCACAAGCTATTTCTCACCCATTCAAAGTTCAAACAAATGAATGACAATGAAATGTAGAGAACACACAAGATATGACAGTATATAAATGAATTAGCAATAATTTAGGTTTGGATGGCATAAATTTGCAGAAAAGCCTTTCAAATAGTAGAAAGCAATTTAGATGAGCAGCCTTAAATTAATATTCAATGTCTATGGTTCTTTTTTCTATTTTTGTTAAAATTTTGTTTACAAAGCACATCCTGTACCTATGTATTTCCATTCCCTGATTCAGAACAACAGTGCCCATTGCCTTGTATCAATTTCTGCAATCACAACCATGCTCATGTCTCCTAGTGACCATGGAACTTAATGGTTTTGATAATCCGTTTCTTATCTTTAACTTATAGGGTTGCTTACAGTTGATTAGATATCGAGTTGTTTTCCTTAATAGAATGTCTTATAAACTCTTGACATTTCTATGTATTGTCTCTGTCATGCATACCTTGTACTCCCATATCCCCTTTACCTGAACCTGAAAATGTGTCCCTCTCCTTGTATCAGTCCATATACCATACTCGTATCTCTTGGTGACTAAAGAATTCAGCGATTTTGAAAATGGGTTTTATAGTGCTAGCCCACTAGCTATTTCACTAAAAATGAGTTTGTGAATTTACAATTTGAACGAGTTTAAAACATTGCGTATGGTATGCAAAATCTATGCAAAATTGACATCAGGGAAGAAAGACAATTGCTATCAAAAGATTTATTGCTATGCAACATGCCTAAGAACGTGGCGAACAACAAAGACCAAAAATGTTTTAGTGCTGATTTAGATAGAATGGTTTGTTCTTCCTATCGAATAATTTTTCATGGAGAAACATTGAATTATGCCATATAATATACAACTTTATAAGCTACACATTTATGCTCTTCTTGACAAATACATGGCTCCAAGAAGTAAATATCTACCTGAATACCTCCTGACATCTTCTGATAGTAGAATCACCAATGATTAGATGTTTTGTTGATACCACTACTATTCAAGCCAATCCTTTCTCATTGGAGACAATTTCTTTGAGCTAGTTGTAGTCATATGAACACCGAAACAGGTGGAAATAATGTCAGTCTTGTCATTTTTCTGTTCTGTTGTTCGTCAGTCATAGAAGTATTGTTAGTCATTTTGTTATGGATCTGGTACTTTATAAAGTATAATTAAATTAAAGTCTAATCCAGGCTTAGATTGATTTTCATTGTCGAGATAATTCTGTTTGATTATGGGCTCCATTTGCTAGATGGAGAAGCTCTAAAACATGCAGAATGAGAGTCAAATCCATTTTTTTCCTTTTATATGTTCTTTCCTCAAAGGAACTGGTGTCATGTTTTATATGGTGTTCGCTACTATTCTTATACTAATACGCCTCCATACATGTGTTCGGTGAAGAGACATTCAAAGATATTTATGCTGCCATAATTCTGACTACGTTATGTTTAGGAAATGTTTTGTTCTTGTGTATTGTTTTGATAATACTGCCTGATGTTACCTGGTTTTTAGATGTAAATTTTAACTTGATATTTAATTGATGAATAACATCACCTTAACACTATTGGGTTTAGTTGTTGATTGTTTATTGCCACACAGTGATGGATATGGTTATCATGCCTTTTTAGATTCCATTAGAACTCATTTCTATTTTGATCCTTATAACAATATTAGTTTGGAAACAAAGGTAAACTTGATGCGAGTTATTTTTTTGTTATTGTATTTGTATTTTTTTAAAGAAAGATGGAATATTGAATTATAGGTTCTGGAAACGCGCAGATATGCTAGAGCAATCGTGAGCAGTCTCTGGCAAGTGAGCCAGGCCCAGAAACTCAGGTCACGGGTCTTGAAATTTTCTTTGCCAGACATTTTTGAAACCTGTTATTGGGCCTTTCAGCATGATATTTGGGTTGGTCAGGTTGGAGTAGTGGGATGTTGTGGTGATGACATATTATGATTTGAATTATACTGTGGAAGACAGTACAAAGTTGTTTAATTTAACTTATTCTGTTGCAGAAATGCTGGTGGGGTGCTCCTTGGGCTCTGATTCAGAGAACCACATCCATCTTTTTGTGCTTGTGAAGGCAGTGGTTGCTCAATAGACTTGAAATTACAGGCACGACCTTGATGAGTAATTCGCTGTTGCTAACTCTATTTGAGAAAGAAGTTAAATAACGACCATTATATGTCGACCTCTGCTTTTTCACCATTTTAGGGTTTTTTTGTCCTTGACCAGTAAAGTTGTTGATGTTTGAAAATGGTATGCTTGGTCCAAGCAGCTTCTTTCGAGACACAAAAGACTAATATGTAGACGTCTTTGAGAATGCTTGATTCATTTCTGTCCGCATCAAATCTTAATGGTCTACTTCCTCATATGTTTTTAGGCGGGCACATCCTTGTAACATTTTGTATTTCTTTAGCCACGTTCAACGCCATCATGATTATTTTTATAGGTCCTTAGCTTTTGTGTTTTATGCCACAACACATATTCTATATATATCTGCTAATAGTTCTGTTGTTATATTGCAGTATGGTCATGTTGTTAACATGACCATTTTTGGTTTTCTCCTGCCCTGTAATGATTACTGTTCCTCTTCTGCAACTGTGTGTAATGAGTGGGAGGTGACCACGGCTAAAACTTAGCTAAAGATTAGTGCACATTAAAGTCTTGTCTTTTTATTGCAGGGGTCTAAACATGGTTTACTTATGTTTCTAAGGGTGGAACTTCCTTAGCTTATCAAGTGAAGATAACGAGAGTGATCAATAATTCAGAGTGCGTTATAACTAGTGTTGAATTATAACAGCCATTTTAGTAGATAGAATGCTTTAAATTAGTATTAAATTATGATATTAGATAGAACAGGGTTGCCATTTGGAAGTTGTACATTATCCATGCTATTTATAGGAGGTAATTTCCATATTGGATTCATTCAAAAGGTTCCTTGTGAAAGGTTTTCATTTACTGCATATAATAATCTATTATATAGAAGATCAGGTTCATGTTTGCCTTGAGATATGTTTATAAGATGCATAACACAATCCTTATAGAGTTCTTGTAAATGATTTGTGATTGTATTAACAGTATTTCTCAAGTTATTTTCTGGATGGCAGGAAACATCCAGAGATATTGTACTTCTATTGATTCATGTAGTTCAGAGGCTAATAGCGTTGATAAGTTCACTGGTGGTTTTTCTACCTTATGCTGCTGAAAGTTTGTTCGCTTGATTAATTTGTTTACATGTAATATATAATAGCTTAAATAATCCATGTCTTATAGGCGTTTCAAAGAAAGGAAGGAAGAAGCTCCAGAGCCAGAAGCTGATCCAGAGAGGGATCAAAGGACCGTGTTTGCTTATCAGGTTAGATCCTAGCTTTTTTTTCATGAGACTGTGGTTTCTGCTGCAGGTTGAATATATCGGTGGTTGGCAGTCACTGGTGCAAATCTTAAATATTGTTTTGTTCAATTTGTAATATTGTTTGTTTTCATCTTGCAGATATGCTTGAAGGCAGATGAAAGAGATGTGTATGAGTTTTTTTCAAGAGCTGGGAAGGTGAGTAGATACCTGTAATAGATAGTTTTTACTTGCAATTTATTCACTGTTCAATGTTTGTTGTTTGGTAGGTGTGGTGTTGATCATGCTGTTTTATGGGCTATTGAATGTCTTATTGATATTATATCGAGATTATTAAAAGACACTACACACTTCCATATTACCAAGATTTGATCATGTGTTGACCTTTTCCAAAAGTTTGTACAGTAGATGCATGCATTGCAAACATGTATTAGTGCCAACCATTGAGATACATTTGCTTCTTATTGCAGTAATTGCACCCATCTTTCATTGAGGCGTAGTATTATGACTTTTTTATGGCTTCAACATTCTGTGCATGTGGTGAGTTTGAATTAATGGTCTTTATAAGTTGAGTGGGTGGCCTTTAAATTGACTGGCTATCTTGTAGGTCACCATCTCATCTGTCCTATCATCACTTAGCCTTGTCAAGCTGGAGCTTTTATTGATGTAAGTTTCCAAAACTAGTAGGGTTTAGAATTTTCTTGCTAAATCTTATTACTTGGAATTCTTGCAGGTTCGAGATGTGCGGCTAATAATGGACCGCAATTCAAGGCGGTCTAAAGGTGTTGGGTATGTAGTTTGCATCAATTGACTATTGTTTTGATTTCTACACTATGTTGCAAATCAATTCTGAAGGTGCAAATTGATACATGAACTTAGTTCTCCTTATTCTAATTAATTTGTTGTTGTATTAATCTCTATATGATTTGTATCCACTTGCTTTGCAAGATTTATACTTCCTTTGCTCTTATCTGTTTTGATATACCTGTGACACTTGCATTTGTGATTTTGTTCTTGGTACTTTGGTCTAACACACTATTAGATTTTTATAGGTATATTGAGTTTTATGATGCCATGTCGGTTCCTATGGCAATAGCACTATCTGGTCAGCTGCTCCTTGGTCAGCCTGTAATGGTTAAACCATCAGAAGCTGAAAAGAATTTAGTTCAATCAAGTGCTGCTGTTACTGGTCCCGGGGTATGATTGGACCTTACTCTGGTGGAGCTAGAAGGTTGTATGTTGGTAATCTGCATTTCCATATAACAGAAGATCAGCTTCGGCAGGTATACAGAGATTTGAAATCCATGAATCTTTGGGCACAATAAGTTGGTAAAAAATTAAAATTAAAATGCGACCTTTGGATTAGTATTATTTTCTGGTTTTTGGTGTTTGATTTGTTTCTGGGATGTCACAGGTCTTTGAACCATTTGGATCTGTGGAGCTCGTACAATTACCTACAGATCCAGAAACTGGACAGTGCAAGGGTTTTGGATTTGTTCAAGTCAGTCCCTGTCTATATCTTAATGAGTTGAAATGCTTTTGTGGTTGTGCCGAAGAGTATGTGTTAATTAAAAATTTCTTGTGATTGCAGTTTGCACGACTTGAGGATGCTCGAGCTGCACAGAGCCTTAATGGGCAGCTGGAGATTGCTGGTCGAGTTATCAAGGTTTGGACAATTTTTGCTTGATCTTTGATGTAGGGTTATAACACAAACTTGGATGTTAACCTGTTGTCTGTGTTGGAAAACAGGTATCTGCAGTGTCTGACCAAATGGGGATGCAAGATCTTGGTGCAAATGCTGGTGACTTTGACGATGATGATGGGGGTGGCATAGTAAGTTATATCTATCCCTAGTAGTGTTATTTATGAATCATCTTCTATCACATAAATAGTTGTTTACTTGAATATAAGCTACATGACAGTATTAATGACCTGAAAGTTCTTGTTGTGCAGTCTCTCAATGCTCGCTCTAGAGCTATTCTCATGCAAAAGTTGGACAGGAGTGGTGCAGCCACAGGGTATTGTATTTCTTAATTTGCCTTTCTAATGTGAATATGATAATTGTTTAAAATCATTTTTGTGCATATTTTATATCCTTCCCCATCAATGGGCACCAAAATTTGAATTTGTAAAGATTGTTTGGCGAAGTTCTTATTGTGGAATGTAGTGTGGTTTGGTTAATAATAAAAATGTTTTTGTATGTTTACTGCAGTGTTGTTGGATCAGTTGCAACCACACCTCTTGCTAATCCAGCCATGACCATCCCGGGTCGGCTGTTCCGGGTATTTCACCTCTACTACCACCTTCTGTTCCTACTCTTGGGTCAACTGCAATTCCTGGTTATATGGGGCTACAAGGCTCTGCTGCGGTGGCCCCTGCTGTTACTTCTCCCACTGTGGATCCTATTGGAGTTCCTAGTGACTGTTTGTTACTTAAAAATATGTTTGATCCCAAGAATGAGGTTTGTGTCAGCTCAACCTGTTTGACTGCTAATTTTTGGCTCATCTCTATTCCAATAATTCTCATGTGTGAAGCATTGTTCTAAGAAACAGACCATTGCATTGCAGACCGAACCTGATTTTGATGTGGATATTAAAGAGGATGTGCAAGATGAGTGCTCGAAATTTGGCGCAGTAAAGCATATATTTGTGGACAAGTAAGCTTGTTATTGCAAAGAAATACTCTTCATAAGCTCAATTCGTTTATGGGACTGTTCCATTTTAGTTATTTGCAATATACACTCAATGAGGCAAAGGCAAATTTGAAACCCATTCTGTAAATTCCACATTTGTTTGTCAAATTAGTATACGGGATCAAAAATCAAACTTTAACTTGTTGATACCATATTTGTGTTATAGATTATATGTTCTCATTTGATGATCCTAAAATTGATGTGATCTGTTGGGCAGTATAATGCATTTTTCTTTCAATCAGCTACTAATGATCTGTACTGGTTTGCAAGTTTGCATATATGTCTGCCTAGTTTGTGATATCGATGATTAGTGACTATAGTATATCTCCCACTAAATAAGTTCAAATTTTTAGCCATTAGCCAAACTAATTTTTCCTTGTTTTGTTATATAGTAATAGTGAAGTTCTTAAAGTGGCTCTACTGATATTTGTTTCCGTCTTTCTAGCATTTGACTATTTCTCTTGTTGCAGGTATAGTGCGGGTCATGTATACTTGCGTTTTGATAGTGCAACATCTGCAATTGGTGCACAGCGTGCTCTTCATGGTAGATGGTTTGCTGGAAAGATGATTACAACAACTTTTATGGTATGTCTTTGAACCTTGCCAAAATTCAGATTTTTGTTAGATGCCAATTATTATTCTCTGTCATGAGTTTCTCATTTGCACTTTTCCATGTGCAGCCTTCCTATAGCTATGAGGCGAAATTTCCTGATAGCAAATGATTGACGCTGAACAAAATATCATAATTTATCTACGGCAGCATCTATTTTAGATTAGTTTTTACCGAAGTTAAAGGTAAACTGACAGAGTGTAGTTGTGGAACATTAACCGCAAGGTTACTTGATATGGCATCTTTTTGTGGCTGGCTTGCTACTTTTCACTCAGCATTTCTGAATCAATTGGATTATTATTTGTACACGCTGTGCAATCCATCTTATCCATCTCTCCTGTTATTTTTCATGGGAGACCAATTCTTTACATGCCTAGTATTTATATTAAAGATTAATATGACGCATATTTGACTGCATGTGTGTATTTTCCTTATGTTCACCATTTCTTTTAGACTCTACAAAATTTACTTAATATACATTCAATATTGTTCTTTTTCTGATAAAAGCTGTGGGATTAAGTTATTTAGTGCAGCAGCTATCATAGACTTGATACATTTTAGAGTCCTGGATATTATAAGTTTGCTTTAAACCATGGCAGTTGATGTTGTAAACGAGGTTTGTCTTTGATGTCATTGTGAATGTTTTTATTTTTAAAATAAAAAATGGTTTTGTAAATGCACATATGAGACATTAGGAGTGAAATTGGGCTTCAACATTTCAATGTTGCATTTTTCTTGTATGCTGTTAGTTTCGAGTTACTGTGGCTGTTGGACTGAATACATCTTTTGGATTCCTGTTAGAGGAAAGATCATTTCTTATTAAGACAGATTTTTGTAATGGGAGAATGCGTATTTCTAAAGGTTTGAAGGTTTATTTGCAAGGATAATTTTACATTATATGTTGAAAGTTATTTTTCTCTTGAAAAACACATTACATTCTCACATCATCATTATTTCTGTACATTGCATACTTTCTCCTCATCATCACACGGAGAAAGCTCTCCAAATTTGAACCTTGGCCACCTTGGGCATTATATGTTCCAGCTTTACATTTAACCACAGCCTGACAGACTAGGGCAAGTTCAATACGGGCTAGTAGAGGCTTCGTAGTGTAATTTAAGGGCTAGTAAAATCTTCGTAGTGTAACTTAAGGGCACTGTGTAAATACAAGTAGCCATTGTGTCTCCCCTTACTATATGTAAGGGTAGCTTGGCATGTTTTCACACTCTTCCAAATTGTCCTCAATTCTTAGGTGATTTTAATTATTTTGGTGCCTAGTCAATGTGCATAGATGTCACAGAATCGAGTCTTTCATAGTCCCTATTTGAAGAACTTGAAGGGAGTCTTGTTTCGTTGAAGGCTTTTTGTCTGAAATGTAATTATCCCTAAAATGGTGTCAATAACTCCGAAAATATGAAAAAGGAAAGCCATAAAAATATTGTCTAGTCAACGGCACTCATTAGATAAATGCATCCCTTTGTTTATATTTTTGTGTTGCTACCTTTTGTCCTTGCCTATTATATTGCCATTCATATTCATATAGACGAAAAGTATACCATGTCACACTAATGTAGTTGTTGAATTTGGATAATATATTCTTTTACAAACTGCTCAAAGGAGAAAGGGGGTGTGAGGTGAAGATACTTGAAGCAACATATAATGGAGGTAGCTTTGACAATAAGCCCTTGTTCAATATGCCCAAAGTCAATAGTTGCTAAATGCAATGTTAGCCATTTGTCTTGCGGATGGATAGAGGTGATGACATGTCATGGGGAATTTGTTTGTCCTTGAGGGGAATTGTAGAATTAGGGACGTGGGGGACATGAAATCCCATGACATGGTGATGTAATTGTTGAATTTAATAACCATGAAACATGGAAAGTTAGATAGTTTTACGTGTATAGACAATAAATTTAATTTAATAAGACATAAAAAAGACTTAATTGTTATCATCACTACATCTTTTATTCAATGCAACATTTGTCGAGTATTGAAGAATCATAGATACCTTTTTAACAGATTTGAAACTTTTTGGTAGGTTGCAATCACATTCATGTTTTATCAACATAAGCATTGAATTAATACATATGAAAAACGGTAAATACAATAAAAAATGTGTTCTATTAAGATTAAATTTTGACACATTCTAAAGGTAGCATGAAATTCAATGACTTAAAATGTTATTAAAAAGTATACATCGGATGTATTAGAATGTAGGGGGCATTATTTTATGACACAATTAATAAAAAATGGGGTTAATTAATTTATGAGTGGCACTTATGAGGTGAAACAATATGAAGTGGAGATGCAACGTGTTGACAATGGTGGTGGCACTTACATGAATAGAGAACACTTTATTAGCCACGTTGACAAAGAGGTGGGCCCATGACTTTACCACTACTTGCAGATGGGAAGCTTGCATATCTCTGAATCTCTCATGCTTTCAACTTTGCTCATCACTACGACCACCACAAAGGCTATGTTGATAGTATAGGAAGGAAAAGGGAATGCTTGCGGGGAAAGATGGAGAATTAAGAAGAGGCATTACGAGAGGATTATTGAGTATTGTTGAGTTCATATGAACCATGGATACTCTACAATGAATAAGAACAATTATTTTCTTTCTTTCTAGTATGAATTAAATGGGCAAGGTTTAATTTAGTGAAATGTTAGAAAGAGAAAGAAGTATATGTGCAACTTTAATCTGGTGAATAAGGGAAATAATTGTGAAAGTAAATTTTTGATGTTGTGTACCCCTAGTGTCTATAGTTGCTCTAAGCAAGTTTAACTCTTGCACTTGTGGATTGAGAGTGTCCAAGCCATTTTGAGAGTTAGTTGACTATGACATTTTTTTGCTAATTGGGGAGCTTGGTACATTTGAGGGGTGAGTGGATAGTCCGAGCGGGTGCAATATAGTTGTTGAACTTAATAATCTCAAAGCAAGGTAGTTCGAAGGTTTTGAACCATTTTTGTAGACAATAGGGACAATTTTCACAATTCCATACTTGACTCTACCAACTTTGACCTACATGTTTGCAATACACAAACTATTGTCGTTGGAAAAGAAGAATTGTTGGTTGTAGTTGATCGTCATCGGACTATGATGAAGATATGCCCCTTGTATTTTTGCATTGCACTATGCCATAAGGACATTCAATGGCTAACACATCCTTCTTGTGGTGGTCCACTAATCGGTTTGTTGTGAACAAACACGAGGAACAACGAAAAATGCACATTTTTGTCTTTCGAAAGAAAATTTGCTCGAGACATGAGGGTCTCCCAATCATTGAAATAAGCCTTTGCATTTTGTATATTGAGCGAAAAGTTACAGAAATAGACTTGTGCTAGGTTGCTTCTTTGTTGACGAAAGATTGTAAACAAGGTGTCTGAAATGAGAAAGCTTCTCCACAAGGTTGAACCATAAGAGTTGCTAGAATACATTGGGATATCTTTGATAGAGGGTAGTGAGCCAAGTCACCAATAAGAATGATTGACTGCCCACCAAAGGGTTTTTTTGGTGGGGGAACACCTCTCGGAAGCGTTTGTCAATTAGGGAAAACAATTTGGGCCTTATAAAGCTCATTTCATAAATGAGAATAAATTAGACATGTTTGAGAGATTCCTAGAAAATTGCAAGAGGTTGCCCTTCAAGGGGTTTCATTTCCTTGATAGGTAGTAGAAGCATGCATGCATGGGGATGTAGAGATGTTAAAAGCAACAACACTGTTGGAGCCAACAAAAACAATGGGGAGTCATCGGTGTTGGAAGGAGGCATGAATGTGTATTTAATAGTGTTGATGAGGTAAGATTTCCATGTTTGAGTAGAAAAAATCGTTGGGGAAAAGGCTTGAGAAGTCGATCCTTCAATTATATTTATAACAAGCCTCTTGATGTTGATCTCTAACTTAGTGCTATTATTGTCTAGGTTTTTTGCAATTATATTGCTCAAGCTATTCTCCATGCTTTCCTAGTCAAAAATAGATATTAGTTGCAAGAGTTTTCCTTTATGATTTGTATTTGGCACCACATCCTCAACATTCTAGGATCATAATACTCATTAAAATTGAAGCATTTTCATGTGTATACGTTATGCTTGTTGTTTTGAAATATTGGCGTTGTGTGGCTTTGCAGGATGAGAGAGCGGTTAAAGCGGATGAAGGTGGACCAAGTTCTCATAAATTATGAAAGGAATTCAACGAAATTTAATGCAATAACTATAGATTAATTAAATATTATTTTTGATATTATATATATTTAATGAAAAGAAGGGTAGTTGATTTTAACAACATGAATGCTGAAGTCGACCAATATCATTGTTATAGTGTAAGAAGCTTTCATAACATATCCTGCGAAGAAACCAATTTGAATATGATTATTATAATATTATGAATTGAATACATTTTCAAGAGGATGTTCGACTAATGGTAAGCATGGGCATGAACACCGCAATTTTTCTATATCTTGCGACTTTTCAAAATTCCATGCTTTCCCCAACTTTTTCATTGCTAGCGTTGTTATTGTCAAGGTTTGAACATGGGACATGAGATCACTCTTATTATTTTCTCGTTTCTTGGTCTAACTCACTCCTTTGATCCCCGCCTCCTGGACAAGTATTTTTTTGTGAAACCACTCTTGATGGATGGTTTGTCATGTAAGAAAAACGAATGAGAGGTTTTGGAAGAAATATTTACATGATTCTTCTATTTCACACTACTTTTCTTTCTTGCATTTATATTGAGGCGAATGAGGGATTTCTTAAACAAGAAAATGGAAAATGGAAAATGCATAAAGCGCATCTATAGCGAAGGACATGGAAAACATTGTTGACCTCAAGATCAATAATCCATGTCCTTTATACCGCCATTCTTCCTTTCAATAATAAATGACTAAAATGGACTTAAGTTCGTAATGTGGCTATTCATGATATTAGTTGTCATTTTAATATGGGAGTTGAAATCATATGGAGTTGTTTCCTTTATGAGACTTGAAATTGGTTGGACTTGTCATTCGATGCGGCCCTTAAATCATAAGGCAAAATTTTGCGGTCAATACTTGCTGCCTAGAATTTTGATAACAAGAATGTTTAGTCGGTTTCTTTGGTTGTAACGTGAGAACACAAGGTTTGGGACTCATCTTCGATGTCACATATTTTCATCGAATCTAGCAAAGAAAGAAGCGGGAACTTATTAGGGCATTCAACATTAATGGATAAAAATTTGTTGGTGAAAGGTTTGAGAATTTGAGCATTCAACTATATTTACACAAGCCTCTCATGTGTAGCATGAGGCACACACAACCCGATTCAATTCAAATGAGTTCTAACATGCGAACCCAAGGGAGATGGTTAGCCTAGTTGAAATCCCCAAGAAGCTCAAATCCCTCTCACACAATCTCTCGAAGACCAGGTTGTTGACCTTGAGATCAAAAATCCATATCGTGTTCACTTGATGAATGTGGCTATTCATGATAGCCAAATTATCATTTAGACATGGAACTGAAATCATAAGATGGCAATGTTTCTAATATGGGACTTGAAATTATATGGACACATGATTCGATGTGGGCCCTCAAATTGAAATGAAATATTTTGGAGATTAATACATGTTGCCTAAATTTTTGATACCATGAATGTTTAGTTGGTTTCTTTCGTTTGTAACACAAGAACACAATAGGGCTTGTGGCTCATCTTCAACCTCACAAAATTTCACCGATCTAGTGAAGAAAGAAGCGAAACTTATCAAGAATTTGACATCAAGAGACAACAATTTCGTTGTTGAAAGGCTTGAGAATTTGGGCCTTCAATTATATTTTTAACAAGTCTCTCATGTGTGGCAGGGTATGCACATAGTGAGTGGATTTAAAGGAGTTCCAATAGGCAAAGGCAATGGAGATGTTCAACCTAGTTGAAAGCTCCCAAAAGCTCAAATCTCTCCTCCACCATCCTTGAAGACCACACAAACACGTAATCCTCAAGAGAAGACAATAATGTGGAAACATATAAACAAGAGTCGAGGCTGTCTAAATAGGAGTTATGAGGTAGTCTTAGGATACCTTATGCACAAGGTGATTTTATCGATGTCTACATTTTTCTTCTTTTGGGTTTGCGTCTTGCAACGGATATGATGCAATGCAAAAATTGAAGACAAAATGGGGTTCGTTTAACTCTCTAAAAATGGTTTCTGAACATGCAGCCTTAATTGATTGGATGGATAGGAACTTGGAAATACGATCGATGGGCCACTTTAGTCAAAGTTTACAAATGGATTGATAGGTTGATTTTGCAAGGTAGAGATTATTTGGTCAATAAAACGAGCAATTGATAGATTGGTTGTCATGATATTGATAGAAGGATTTGGTGTAGTACCCCCTCATGTGAGAATTTTTGGTGTCCCAAACTACTCCAATGAGGAAAAAGGAGGCAATTAATAAATAAAAAATTTGGGTATGGTGGTGAGAAATGCTTTGGACAGGGAAGAAGAAAATGAAGTGGAGAAGATGATAGAATGATAAATGTATAGAAAGAGGTAGAGTGGAACATGTGTGAGAGTGGATTGAGGAGTGCAAAGCGTGGAGCGCATGCTTGGGTAGACCCGGGAGCACAAGGGTAGAGCACATGCGAGGGTAGATCAAGGAGTGCAAGGTGCAAATCATGCTTATGGAAGTGAATATGATGTAAAGATGTGGTAGAGGCAATAATGAGAGTCTGAATGATGAAGTAGAGGGCGATTTGTTCGATTAAAATATTAAAAGTCCATGTTACGGTGTGATTGACATAAATCTTTGATGTAAAGGTGGTGGTGGTTGCAGTATGAGCGGGAAAGGCTTCCGATAATGTTAGAGGGCCCAACTTAGGTGGTGTGGGAGATTGAGATGAGACCTTAAGGATTTGTTTGTAGGTGAAAAGGAAAAGGGATTGAACCAATCGTAATTGGGGCAAGGCACCAAAAGGTAAAATAAAAAACAAAATCCAGATGGAGGTCGTCTCGGTTGCGGGGGCAATTGGGATGAGCTCCAATGTCTTAGAAAATAAAATAAACATCAACGGGGTCAACCCAACAACCAAGTGAGCTCTAATGGTAAAATATAGAAGATGAGGGCATGTCCTAATTGTGGGTTTGACTGGACAAGCCCCAAAGTCTTAAAAATAAAAATTCAATTAGGGTTGACCCGATTGTAGGCGTGACCAAGGCGAGCCTTAAAAATTAAAAATAAAAGGGGAGGCCCAAAACATAGAAAATGATTAAGAAAAGAAGAAAATGTAAAGACAAAGCAAGGGTTTGAATTTGAAGGAGAGAGATATTACAGGAAAAGGGGTTGGTGGCGGAGGAGGGGTTGTTTCGTGACCTAAGAGGAGGGGTGTTGGTATAAGTAAGACTCGGCTGGAGGAAGTGAAGAGTATAAGTGAGGGATTGTAAGGACGGAGGGTAGTTACGACTGTGACTTCTGGGCAGGAGAGAAAAATTTTGTGTGGGCATGGTGAGTTATGGGTACAACACAAGATAATAATAGTTGTAGGAGGGTGGAGTTGGGGAGACATGTCTAGATTGGGCGAGCCAGAGTTGAGGGAGGAAGGGTAGATCCGGTTATGGGTGCAACCTTGTGCAGGTGAGAGGGTTTGATAAGGGTGAGACTAGTTGTATGCATGAATTGATCTCGCATAGAGGAGTGGGGGAGGGCACAATAACAACCAAGATGGTATATGAGGAAGTTAGGTGCAAGTCAATCACATGAGCAACATAGTTTGGGGAGTGATATGAAGTCCGGATAGAGTGTTGAAAGAGATAGACGGGGGTATTCATGAGCTAAACATGATTGGTTTTATGGTGTGATTTGAGTGTGACCGGGAGGTACAAGTAGGGACCGCGACCATAATGGGGACCCATTTGAACACTTGGAGGACATATAGAGAGTGTGGAGGGGAGAGATATGACACAAATGCGAGAGAGACTAACACCGAGACAGAGGGTTGCCTAGTCGGACGTGTGCTTTTGATATATTGTTTTTTCATTTGTTTTGGAATTTTTACAAGTGTAATAGTACATATGGGGGTTGTTATGACCACCTTGCAATTGCGTTACAACTATTCCAAAATCATGTGGTGGGTGCGATGTAACTGCTATACATTTAATAGTGTTGGATTTTTTATTGAAGTGTGAGGCTAATAAAGGCATGTTTTGGTGGATACAAGGTTTGCCATTGGTTATGTTATGCCACATATTCTTGTCATTTATGTATTGCATGTGGCGAGAGATGATTCAACCCAACATCTGTTGATTCAATGAGTGGGTTATTTCTATATTATGTAGATTGAGCCAATGTAGATGGACACATGTTTGTTGATGGTGCTTTGCTTTAGAGAGATGGGACAATGACATAAACACGTTTCATTTGGTGGCTGGTGAGATGACTATCACCTTGGAGGATATGTGGTGGATATGTAACATCTTGTTTGAGGGGGAACAAGTATTTTGATCCCAAAATTTTGGCCAAGTATAGAGTGGTGTACACAACGAGGTATCAAGGTAAAAATGCACTCGAAGAATTTTGGGTTAATGCACACGGGAGAAGTCAAGTAGAAAATGTGCGAAAGAATATAGCCGAGAAGTCATGCAAGTAAAGGGATACGTGGAAAGCACATGAGATGTTGGATGGAGGAATGGGGCTAAGTATGAGCCACACACGAAGGTGCACATGACAACAAAAGACAAATACAACAAGTATGCGAGAAGGATCATACTTAGCCCCTTTCCTCCATCCAACAACAAAATATGGAATATTAACACATGATTGAATACTTGAATGAATTGAACCCTTGTTTGAAATATTGTGTGTTATAAAGGTATTAATCGCGCGTTCATAAATGAAATGCTTTTTAAGTGATAAAACACAATGCATCTGAAAGTAAAACTGTAAATCACATGTTCATTAGATTAATGCAATTGTAAGTGTTAATGCTATGTGGCCCAGAGTAATGTGTTGTGTGATCAGTGCAAATGTTGTAAGTGTGTATTAAAAAACAACAAAATTGCTAGTTTTTCTGTTACATTTGGATGGTGAAATTATGGGGTGTGATGATTGGTATTGGAGTGGAGGTTCAAATACTTGAACCTCTGGGGTAAATTATAAATGAGTCTTGTGTACTTGTACTTGTCTATTTGTGCGTAGCACTGAGTATCATGTCAAGTCTTGTAGTGAGTTATGCGGAGCTATAGTGATGTTATTTCGTCCACTTATTGTACTATGTATGTGACTCCATACAAGTGTGTTGTATAATCAATCCTCAATTCCATGTTATAGACTTGTACTATGTCGAGAAAACAAGGCGTAGGAATGGTTAGGATCTGACAACACGCTGTGGAAAATCAATGGATGCCCAAGTTGGTGGTAGAGTCCAAAGAGTTGCAGTAGTGAAGATTACGACCTGCGGCCGAGGCGACACACACACTAGAGAAGCATTGTAGTAGAAGCCTACCATCACTAAGGAGGAGGTTATACATGCACAGAGCACTAGATCCCGCCTATCAAAAGGAGGTTTATCAGAAACCATGGAAGTTCTCGGAATCTTCAAGGTGAGATACAACACTTAAAAGAGTAGTCACAAAAGATAGAGCAAAAGAAAGTATCGAGACAGTCAAACTAATGTAAATGACTTAAGGAAGTGTGTAAAATGTTGTGCCAGAAAATATTATTCCACTGTTAGGGAGTTGGTTAAAAGGAAACACTCCGCTTATAAGTGTTGAGACCGGACGATGACAGTTCTCGCATCCGAATATTCCCCCTCATAGCCTAGATTATGACAAGGAAATAAATTTGAATGCTTTGTTGTGGATGGGTGGCTATTGAGTAATATATTGATTGATACAAACATGAAATTCAATGTTCTTACCTTAGATGCATGGGTACAAATGGGGAGACCCCCATTACAGTCATCCTCTAATATATTGTTCATGGCTAATATAACTAAGGCCACTCCCATCGGAGTCTTGAAAGATGCATCCATTACCATACAAGGAGCCAAGTTCACTAGAGACTTTGAAGTTTTAGTGTTGGCAGAGTTAGCTTCCTAGCTCTATTGGGGCATCCTTGGTGCTATGCAAATAATGCCGATCTTCGGTTCAACAAGGGCTATATTAGTTTTGAAAACAAAGAGGAAAGAGTTATTATCCCTTTAACATATGGAAAATTTGCACCCTATGTTGAGCCCTTAAGTGAAGAAGATCTAAATAGGATTTATGTACGCGCCATCCGAGATCCAGAGATAATTGAGCCAACCAAAGAAGGACTAATTCAGTGGGAGGATGCAAAGTCTATTATCGATACTACAAGTGTTGCTTGTGATAATTGGGCTCACAACACTTTTTAATTGGTCAGGCACGAAGTAAAGAGCATATTTCCTAGAGGCAAAAATCACGTTATGTCAGGAGGATAGGTAACAACTCGGTACCTTGTTACACAGGAGAAGGAGATCCCATGGTATTCTTGCACGCCATGGAAGAATAGTGGATAGACCCACTGGAAAGAAGAAATATGCTAGCATATACACTACGTGGGACAACAACATGCTGGTGGGTGGTCCACAGGGATAACATTGTAGGATGGAATGAAATTAGGATTGCTCTTACTACTAGGTTTTTCAAGAGAAATGCACCTACTCAAATCTATACTTATCACGGTAACCAACCTATTTAGCACCACATTCAGAAGTGTGAGAGACTCTGATAGAAGGGCAGGAAGCTTTACCACCTTCACTATGGGTTCACAAGTTTTATTCCACTTTACAAGGCTGCACGCGTGCTTGGTATGTATATGCAGAACTTCATAGAGAAACTGGCAATTGGCAAAATTTAATTGCATGAATGGCCTAGACATTTGACTTCTTCTCTACAAAGCCTCCGGTGGAAGAAGAATTGAAAGTTATCAAGCGCTTAACTATGAGGGATAGTGTCAAGGCTGAAGAACTCCTTCAGGAGTTATTAGATAAAGAAGACTTAGGAGCATGTCTTGATGAAGAACCAAAGGCCGATGCAACATTACTTCAACGTGCTTGCCTTGAGAAAGAGAAAGGAAAAATGGTCTACTTAGTGGATGAAGAAGAAGTAGAAAATTTGGATGTAAACCATTCAACAGGGAGGCGTGAGTTATTAAACAGTGTGGATAAGATCACGCGCACCTATAATGAACCTATAAAGACAAAGAGGGTGAATATTGGATCAGAGGCTGAGCCTAAGGAAGCCATAATTGGAGACTACTAGTTAGACTCTTAAGTGGAAAAAATTATAGAGTTACTAAGGGATTACTAGACTTATTCCTAGGGGATACCATGAACTTAAAGCCATGCATGAATCATTAGGCGAGATGAAGATAAAGCTTAAAGAGGGTGCGCGCCTAGTTAGAAAGAGACCTTACAAAATGAACCCCAACTTGCGAAAAGGTCAAAGAAATATTGACAAAATGTTGACGTCTGGGATTATTAAGCCCCTTGATGAGTCGAATCGGTTAGTCAAATGGTGATCTGGTATCAAGAAGGATGGACAGATTATGATATGCGTGGACTATAGGGAGATGAATGTTGCATGTGTAACTGATCCCTTTCCTATGCCATTCATTGAGGAAATGCTATATAGCATTGTGTTGGTTGTCAAATAAGGACTTTAATGAAAGCAATAGTTAGGGGACAAAAGTCCCTCCTCTTTAATGGGAGAGGTTCCCTTATTTAAAGGCAAAACCTATTTACAAATGTACAACGTTTAGTTTTAAAGAGGAACTCTGATATCATGGAAGTGTTTTGAATGACCGATTATCAATACAAAAGGACAAAAGAACTAGGAAGTGGGAAAAGGAAGAGTAACATTCTCAGGAAATATAGATAGAAAAATAATTCCTTATAAATGCTGAATTAGGATCATATAGAACAAAATCATTTACGTTAAAGCCATAAGATGTTATTTCATAGACACAAAGTTCCAGAGATGACATCCACAAGAATACAAAGCTTCTTGATGCAAAATAGATTAATGATTCAATAATTTTAACAGATAGGAAAGAATGAATAACCACAGATAGAAACAAAAAGAGAAGTCTTCTTGTATTGATAGATTTTTAACTCTTTTACACTTTCAAAAATAGTCAGAGTTCTAGCCCCTTAGAATGGCGTGGAGAGCTCATTATATAGCTTACAAATTAGTTACACTTGGTAACCGTTTCTTTTAACTAAAAGATTAATTAAGGAAATGTTCAATACAATATCCTTAATTAATTTACAAGGAGCTCAACACTTAAAAATAGGAGGAAAAGAGAAGCTAGAAGAAGAAACATCCAATTATGGATGAGGCGGGCCCACTGATTTGAGGATCCGATATCTGTATTTCTTCAATTCTAAAGCTATCTCCATACCTTGTGGGATTGTTGTGTTAGCAGTGAGCGTGAGACAAAGTGCCTTATTTTTCCATATCTTTATCGAACTCGGTATGCTCCAGGTATTCTTTATTTGCCTCAACAATTGCAGATTGAAGGAAGCAAATGTCCTTTATCTTCTCTTTGGTAATTAATTATTCTTTGAACAAGTCTTCTTTGATAAATGTTCTGAACTAAGCTTTGATCTCTTGAAGAGAGAAAGGAACACCTGAGGTTTCATCATGAAGATGGCAATGAATATCTTTAAAGGTAGAGGAAACAAAAGTTTTGAAATATTCTCCTTTCTGCCACATGTTATTTAATTCACCCAGTGCTTCTTCTAGAACCTTCATTTTCCATTCGACACCGAAAACCCATGCCTTTGACAAGTTATTCTTGGCATCATCAAATACACTGTTGACCAACAAGATCTTCTCATCAGCTTGGCCCATAAGGTGAAGATCTATAATACAACTAGTCCAGAGCTTCAACTCTTTATCCATAACCCTTATTGAGGAAGTGAGTTTCTGCTATAGATTAATCACCTTCTCGTTGGCCTTGAAGGCTTCCTCAATGAAATTCAAGCCAACTATAATCATATCATCAACCATGGCTTCCAAATCCTTTCCATAAGTAGAATAATTATGTATATCTTTGATGCTTTGAACTTCATCTTGGATGAGAATCATGGGGGCGGAAGAGTAGCCAGTGGGGTAGGATCCAAAACCTTATCTTTGGCTAATAATGACTTGATAAAGTTGGAAAGAACTTGATTATGTTCTTCCAACTATTCTATAGTTTTCTTTCCCTTCTCTACTTGTTTAATAACCTTTGTCACTTTGTTTCTTGAAGGTTATGAACCTCACTCTCAGGAGTGGATTCCCCCATTGGGATTCTAGAAAGCTCTAAATTAGAGACCAAGAGATCCTACTCTGCCTTATCAACCTTGGGATTTACAACCTCCAGGAACTATTGGCCTTGAGCATCAGTTACTATCCTTGAAGTGGTCTTGGCTCTCTTAGATGGAGGGGGAGTAGTTCCTAGCAGAGCTGCTACAACATCAAAATCAGGCCTTGTTATCTGAGAGGAATATTTCCTCTTCCTGTTGTCAACCATGGGTTGCACCCAAGCAAAATTAGAAGAAGAAGAGGAAGGAACAAGGGGCCCAAGAGCAAGTGAACTCATGACACTTAGAGTATTGACCACTGTTTCCGCCTCTAGCAAAGAAGTGGAGGGAGTATCAGGGGCTTCCTTTGTAGAGGAGTCTGCGGTACTAGGAGGCTCTGCACTAGACATTTCCTTCTCTTTTCAATAGTAACTTTAGGAGCCCCTACAGGATTTGGCACTTCACCATCATCACTCTCACTAAGAACAATAATGTTCTCTCGGTCCTGAAGGTAGCTCTGGATGCTCAAGAAGAGATTCTTCATCAATTGGTTCCTATTTAACCTCCTTGATCTTCTTTTGATATACTTGAGTAGAAGGAGTAGATGGCTCAGGCTCTTTCATTGAGGAAGAATGAGGGGTTTGCTCAAGAACCTCGGTACTAGTTGTATGTGCTTCCTTCCCTGGTGTAGAGGTGTCTCTGGAAGAAGATCCACCCTGATTCTTCTTGAACTCACGAACCTTCCTGTCAAACCAAACTTTAGTTCTTACAAGAACAGGGGCCATAATCTCAACCAAATCATCTCTCTCTTTTTGTACCAATCCAGATCCTCCAAAGGAGTGTGTTTGATTGTTGTCTCATATTCAAAGGACTGTAAGTCCTCATCATCCTCCTTAAGTCCTTTAGGAACTTGGTAAAGATTGAGATCTCTAATGTGTTGTAGAGAGAGTCTGCCATAGTGCCTCCGTCTGGCTTCAAAATCATCTACACAATCATCCCAATAATCCTTAGTATCTGGCTTGTGATGATAGTTTATCCTGAGGTTTTGATCAATAAATTTCTTCAGATCAAAGCAAGTTCTGGGTCTGAAGAAATGAATAGTGATAGAAGTAATAGCCCTTTCTACATTTTGGGCATCCAAAGTCTTTTTACACGTATAGTTTCCCAAAGAGATAGGGAAATACAAGCTAATGATTTTCTTAATGAGATAATCAGAATTCTATTAGATGAATTCATGATTGCACACCATAAGACTACACCCTATCATCCTCGGGAAAATGGAGCTATTTGAGGTTTTTAACAAAATTTTGAGTTAAACATCGACAAAAATCATGATGTTGGAAAAAGGATTGGGATGATAAAGTGTCTGCTGTACTTTGGGCATATCAGACAACATATAAAAGGTTGAACAAGGCCACACCATTTCAGTTAGTGTTTGGTGTAGAATCCATTCTTCCTATGGAATTTATGTTACCTTCTTTACGTATTGCGCATGCTTTGGAGGTCTTTAGATGAGATAGTATTAGAAGAATGGATGGAATAGTTAATCAAGTTGGATGAGCGATGAGCCATAACACATTGGAGTCAAAAACAAGAGAAGGCTAGATATAAAGCATGACATGATAGGCACATGAGGGATAAAAAGATCTGAGATGGGACATATGGTGCTCCTTTATGATTCTAAATTTTTGTGCCATCTCGAAAAACTCAAGGTACATTGGTTGGGGCCATATGTTATCACTCACATACTTGAAACTGACACTTTTTAGTTAGAAGCACTTAATGGAACATGATTACCTAGTTACTTTAACAGGAGTAGGCTGAAGCCCTACTATAAATAAGTCTTCTTGGTGTTTGTAATAAGGCAATATTACCATTTAGATTAGGTTTTCAATTACTGCATTTCCTTAATGTGTTTCCTTCTTTTCGCTATGCTTTTTCAATTTAGTTGGTGTGTTTTGTGTAATAAGCGTGTTTACGCGCCATAAGCTAATTACTATTTGAAGAATTTTTATGCGCAAAGGACTACACATACCCTTAGTGTGGGGTAGGTTGTTGATATCCAGGTACAAGACTATTGAAAATAAGTCCACATGAAAGGAACAAATTGGTATGGGTGTTATTCAAGGTTGGAGAATTGAAATAATCTAAACAGAGATTGCTTCTAGATATGGGGACCATAGAAAGAGATGAATGAAGAAACAAGTATAACGTGAGGTAAGCAAGAGGCTAGGAAGACTACCAGTGGAAGGCATAGTGATGAGGTACTCAGGCACATGGAAGCGCGTTGAAGAGAAGTTTACAGCTAAAAGGTAGGAGGGCATGTTAGAAGGTTATAGCTTGGGCACGAAGATGTACCATGCGGAAATAATGAAAATGGTCAATTAATGAGAGGATTGTTGGTAGGTGGAGGAGTAATCAATGCACTAAATTTTTGAAATTCTATATAAGGACGGGATGCGAGTTCATTTTTACCGTTGCAATTGAGAGAATTTTAAAAGGATTAAGTGTGAATGAGATGAGAAATAATGTTGAGGTGCGAAGAGTCTAAAACCTAACATGAGGAGAAGGGTTATGTGCAAGAGAAGCTTGCATTCCCATAGGAGAAGGGTTTGAGCAAAGTAGACAAGTTACAAATGAGTGAGGACACACGATTCCCACTAGGGCATAAATATTTCAACTAGGGTTTTGACTTGCTTGATTATAGAATGGGGAAAAGAGAGATTTTTTTTAGATGGCACCAAAGAAATCACCCACAACAGGAGATAAAGGGAAGAAGAAGGTTGACATGGAAGAAGAAATTACTCCCGAGAGAAATTTTTAGAAATGCACGATATCAGAGGGCATGATTGTGGGACAAGAATAGGATTCCCATATCCACCAATGTAAAATCAATGATTACAACCATCAGACATCAAATATAATGAAGGAGATTGATGCGTTCTTGAGCACAAAATAAACAAGCGAATGACAAAGGATATGCCAATATATGATGATGTGGGAGAGAAATTGCTGAAGCGCACCGAATGAGTCTACCGGTTGTATGAGTTGACATACTTCGGAAAGTATGAGCCATTGTATCGGTGGTTGATGAGCAGAGTCCATGAGGACTTCTTCTACTTTTCCAGACGGAGGGTAAGAATCACAAGCTGCCTTAATTTCAATGGTGATAGGACTAGGGGCCTTAGGGTTAGATCTGGATAATGATTTAACTGATAAATCCACAATCCTAGAGATGAGGAAGGAGATGAAGTATACCAAGGGTCACCACGACATGGATATTGAAAAGCTAAGAAGTACCCGTGAGTGCGGACAACTTTACACACAGTGACAAAGCTGAATGACCAAGGAAGGTGGTCGTAAGTAAACACAATGTGGTTGCATGTCGCCAAAAAGATGTCTTAAGGAGTGGTCTACAACATTGTAGATCACATAGAAAATGCAATCATAAAGAAGCATGGACAAGTGATAGAATAAGTTTTGGCAATGTATTATCATCCTTAGTATTCATGGAGATTGGGGTGCCTGATGGGCCAAAGGAGAAGATTTGGGAGTACTCCACGGAACACAAGTCACCTGTGGAGAGGTTTGACAAGTACTTGCATGATGGATCAATGAGTGGACCATTCAAGCAGAGGGAAAGGATGTGGTATGATAGAATCCATGTGGCGTTTGAGGAAGAGTGGCACATACCCAAGGATTTTCCTTTAATGGTGGGTAAGGTAGTTCAGTTTTTGTATACCAACACTTTTGCATCACAAAATTTGTGATGAAGGATGAGGCTTGGAGCCCATGGTACAAACTTCCGTATTCCTTCACAACAAGGTATTTTCAAGCATCAGTTCATTGGTTTTCAGATGCGCACCGCTTAACCTTCAATACAGACAAGGTAGATTGTGACTACCACACTCTAAGGAAGAAGTATGTATATACAGGGCACAATGCATACATTGAAATAATTATTTGAGATATTATACACATGAAACCTATAAGCTTGGCAGTTGGGGACACTGGAGCAGCACTTGTGTACTTGCAACTCAAACCCAAGTTGGAGAACACAAAATATGTGGAGAATGAGTTCACACTCCTAGGGCCGTCAAAGGGTAAGAATACAATGGAAACTATTCTAGCACCAAAGCCCACAAAAATAGTTCAAAGTTGATGATGAAGAGGAGGAGCATGAGGATAGTGGTGGTTTGGAGGATAGAGGTAGAAGACATCCTCCAAATAAGGGTGAAGCCGAGCATGTGACTACACCACCGTAACCACAAGAAGGGGATGATGAGGGCTTGAATGAGGTCCAAAGAGAGTTCGATTCAAGAGAGTGTTCGGAGAACAAGGAACCAAGGTGTTACTCTGTAAATAGTGCGCACCCGACTCTCTCCACAGAAGGAGACAATTGAGAAAAGGAGAAGGAAATTAAAATTGAATGAGGAAGCGGAAGAGTCTAAGGAAAGTGCACCCAATTCTCCTACACCTTGAAAGAATGTAGAACAAAAAGACAAAGAAATGAAGGATGGAGAAGAGCAAGAAAAAGGAACAGATGAGACAACAACCGAGATTTCTCAGGAAGTAGAAGCACAAGTCCCAAATCTAGAAGCCCAAGTTCCTAAACAACCTAGGTCAAGAAGAACAAGTGGGGAATACATTCCACCGGATATGGGCTATCTTTGAGGACACATGTAAAATTGTCGCTCCAATTTTGAGCACACTGACACAAAAGGAGTTATATGGCTGGGAATTAATGGATGTAAATATGGAAACAATGCGCACAAGAAAGCAATTGTCATGGCCAATGCACACGCACATGGATGAACTGGATTTTGATGTGTGTGAGGAGTCATGAATTTTGAGGAGGTTGAAAAGGACACATCTAGGCTAGACACATAATAGTAAATCCTACTGTTATGTCAGATGAACATGTGAGCAATACATTGGTAAAAGTATCAACAGAGGTCACACGTCAGAATATGGATAAAGATGCCACAATTAGGGTGCTAAGGGAAGAGATCAAGACTAAGGATGAGGAGATAGTGTGCCTAAATTAGGAAAGAGACTTGGCGCACAAAAGAAGAATGTTGTGTTTATCAGCATTGCAGAGGAGATTGGGGACAATGTCATGAAGGCTAGGCCACACTTAGAGCCAAAGGTACCAAAGACATTTCCTTTGGCAATACATTATGTAAGTACATTGGTGGACTTAGTGCTTGAAGATGAACCTTTGTGCATGCCAGCGCCAAAGGATCTAACACAAGATGCAGTGAGAAAAGGCTTCAGTGATGAGGAAGATTGCATCATATGATAGACTGTTGTAAGCACCGCAGAAGAACTAAAGAAGGCATACCAAACCTTGAACATCTGTACAACTCCAGAGGTTCTCATCAAAATAAAAACCTTGGAGGAGGACAATGAGGTCTAGAAAGTGATGAAAGATGACACATTGGGCCACGTAAAAATATTATCACCGGATAAATAGAAGCGTGAGGCATTGGCAAGCTGTCCCAAGAACCACATAAGGATCAGCTAGAGGAGCTTGGGAGACTCATCGCATAGAAAATGGATTTGCTAGAGGGAAGGATGACTGCAATTTCCAACATTGTGTTGGTCTTATAGAATGAGAAAGGAGAGATTGCACATGATGAACTGGAATCCATTGCTTTGTGGAAATTCCAAAAAAAGTAGTGGAAGCACTCGTTGAGTGGCAGACCTTGGAGGCTGAGATAAAGGAGGAATATCCCAAATTGATTATTCCAGTTGTAGAAGAAGATACGACAAGTTGAAGGCATTCTTTCATTCATCCAAATTATTTCTATTCTTCTATTTATATTCTTTGATTAGTTTTGGAGATAACCATTGCCAGGGTAATGAAACTAGTGTGGGGTAATGTTGATCAGTCAGACTGGAACTTAGTGAAGAAAATACTAAAGGTTTGTGTGGGAAAGAAGAGTACATTCAAAGGCACGGAAGTGTCAGAAAGGATCACATGTAAAGAACATAAACATGTTTGGGAATTAGCCATTTTCATGAAAAGGATCTATTTTTGGAGATAGCATGTGAAGCACTCAAACCAAATAAAGACATACACGTCACGCGTTGGCTATTTTGGAGGATCAGCACTTTGCTTTGCATGGAAACATGCCGGAAATAGATCTACTACTATCAACTAACTAATTGTATTCTATTGTTAGCACTATTGCATGTAAGCCTATTTTTGTAACGACATGTGGCTAATAATAACATGTGACCTATTTTGGGATTAGATAAGCCGTGAAGGGCAAGTCCCCCCCTTATAAATATGTAGTGAATTACGTAGTAAAAAAGAGAGATAAAATATTAGTATTACAGGGATGAGTAGAGAGACAAATATACGTATGTGTGCAAGACTAGACTATTGTATCAGATCTATGTGTGTATGGGCATAGAATGCCATTATTGTAAGAATCTTCTGTTATTATCATATTTAATATAATGGAGGATATTGGCTGAATCTAAGTGTTAGTTATGTGTGTATCTTGGATCTAGTATGTTCTTGATTTCATCATGGTTAATACTTAATTATGTTCTCCCTTAGATATAGATATGGCATGCTCTATAGAATGATGTATTAATAATGGAACTGCATGTGTTAAGTCTTCATCATGCTAACATCCTACAACAACAACCCTAAAGAGGGACTTGGTACCTTTGCACGCTTCGGGTGAGCACTCAGTCTAGGCTGAGTGATGTGCCAGCGTGCCTAGGGTCTTATTGGGATTGTATTACTAAATTCTAGGCTGCATCATTAGGCTTGAATCATCATAGATCCTCCTTAGAATTGTTATGTTGTTCACATCATTGTGACATAATTTTGATACTTATGTCATCGTTTCTTGCAAACATGATCTAAGTGTCCATATTGTAATGTTACGCTGCCCACATCATTAGCAAATCCTTAGTATAATTTGATGTGGTTTGGTGTTCAAACATTACCTATATCTTGAAAAGGTGTTGGTTACTTTGTTAGGCATTGTATCGATATTACTTGTGGTACTAATACCTTGCTTTCTCGTAAAGCTTGGGTAACGTACCCTAGTAGTGTGGTTACGTGGCTCACACAAGTAACCTTCATTTTTTTAGGGTTTTGGGTCTTTCTTGGCTCTAAGCTCACCTTTAGTATCCTTTGATCGAGAGATTATGTTAACATTTTGTTAATGCTTACGCCTTGTTCATTTCAAACTTGACTTAAACATTACCATTGTGTTAATCATATAACGTCGAACTATCTTTGAAAACACTAGCATAGGGTGTAGTTTCTTGATTAATTGATTGGTTTATTGGAAAATTGCATGATTTTTTCATACATGTTATCAAACTCATAGCTTTGATTGATTCCTTATTATTTTGGTCCATTTATTGACATACTTTGAAACCAGTAGAAAATGATTGTTACACAATACACCTAGGTTTGTTATACCCTTGAGTACATTAGACAAAACCTTGTGTAAAAAAACTTACAACGGTCCATATCACGACAATGGAATCCAAGAGGTGAGAGTTAAACCCTTTTCTAGGACACAATTTAGGTCCTCTCTTCTCTAAAGTAAAGGAAACAAATGAGTTAGTTTATCATAGTGGAGACAAGAGTGATTCATTTAAATATATCAACAACGTTGATGTATCTCAATTGGATGAATTCCTATTCCAAAATAGAGATCAGTGCTTACATAAGTTCTAGAGCTAGGTGCTACAATGTCATAAGAACGAGAAGCCCCAGTTATCCAAAATGTGCCCCCTACTCATTTTGTGGCTAACTCCTCTCATTATTCCCTCTCTTGTGCCTCAGTCACAAAATTTTGATTTTCAGGCAACTCAAAACCTTCTGGAAATGACACCATTGGATAGATCTCTTTCTCAGCTTTCCAGAAAGGTAAAGTTTTCCTCCTAACTCCATGTATTTTTCAAGTTATGGCTCGGCGGAGTTTTTGTGGGAAATTTTCCCCTAGAAGGCCCGCAGCCAATCAGGATGTGCCACGTGTCCAAAGAAGTGGCGGGGTTGGAGGAGAACTTGGTTTTTTACCAAGTGTTTTGGAAAAGGTTTCAAAAGGAAGAATTTTTCCCGCGGGCCCGCCGACCAATCATTTGCTGCCACGTGCCCAGGGGAGAAAGTTGGAAAAATCGACTAAGTGTTGGTGCAAGAAATTTTTTTGAAGGATGGCCCCGCGGCCAATGAGATGCCACCACGTGGCACCTAGAGTGGCGAGTGTGGGAAATTTTGGAAAATTTTCCAAATGACCAAAAAGGTGCAAAAATTCAAATTTTTACCCGCCAACCCGATTTGGCCTATTTTGCCCTAAAACTTCAAGTGGCCATATCTTTCGATCTAGAGCTCGGTTTTCACGTTATTTATATCAATGGAAAGATGGTGAAATTCTCTACAAGATTCCAGGGTTATTTTTGAATTTTGGTGGATTTTGAGAGAGAAAATCAAGAAACACCTCCTCGCACGTGGTCATGGAGAAATGATGTTTCAACCACCGTTTTTAATGAAGAATGGCTCGCATTCTCTCCCAGCATGGTTAAAAATGTTAGGGAATGGGTCTGTCAGGGAACCCATGTTGTTTTGATGGCATTTTGGTCAATGGTTGAATCCCTTCCATGTTTTCCCATGTTTCTCTCTCCTGGGCTCGTCCCTTGCACTGTAAAAGCCAAATTTGGCTCATTTTCAAAGGGTTGAACATTTTTGTGTATTACAGGTCCCCCTTCTCACCTTGGAAGTGATTTTGGTGGAATATTAGACCTTTTCTAAGAATTGCAACCTATTTTTTCCTCTCAGGTGTTGTAATGCAAGTGATTTTGATGTTAAAATAACAATACAAACCCTGTGATTAACTTTCCATCCTCTTGCTTGTGTTGTTTGACTAATTCGATTCTTCATTACGATTATCAACTTGTGCATGTTGTTTTTTTGTTGCATTTTATGAATTGTGTCAATCTGCAGAAGTAAAAAATGCTCACCACTCCTTTGGTGCATCACCTATTAGCATTAGTTCTTTCTTTTTTGCATTCTCTATCTCTGTCTCCTTGGAATTTAGAGAAGACTTAGGAGTTTAAACCTCTACAATTGTACAAGTGAATTAGCTGATCAGAGGAGTTGAGGAACCAGCCTCTAATCTAGAGATTCCTCTTCCATTTTGCAAGTCCCACACTTGGGAAGAGGATTCAATGTTGTGCAATCACACTGGATGCTTAGAATGATCAAATTAGAAGCCTGATCAACATCCAGGGGTGCTGCTGATTTGCAACAACAACCCCTAGCCAAGATACTAATAGAAAGGAAGAAGAACCACAAAGACCTCCCATGGATGAGAGCATTTAAGGAAGACATGATTCTACCTACGGTACTTGCATGTAAGGTGAGAGATCAAGACAAAGAGGTGGTTCTCGACCACCACCCATTAAATTCCACTGTAGGGCCAAGGTAGAATGAGAACTTCAAGATTTACATCCTCCAAAAAATGATGATGAAGAGGACCCTAAAGACAAAGAGGTCACTTTAAAAGTCGATACAAACCCTTAGCCAACAATTGGCACATCTAACATCCTCTGTAAGAAAGGATCCAAGAAAGGGTACATGTAGGGAAAATCCTAGGATGAAAACTAGAAAACTTCACATTGAACCATAGGAGGATGAGGCCTTAAAAAAATCAAATACCTGGCCATCTTATCCTACCAAAGAGAAACTCTTTATGTAAGAGTTACAATCAATGAAAACCATGCTTACGACCCTCCAAGAAAGTAACGTGGGCCATAACAAGAAATATCAATATGAGGAGCTATGCCCATATCCTTTCAAAAGAGACATGTTACTAACACCATTTCCAAAAAAATTTTTATCGTCCTTAATTCAAAAATATAAAGGTAAAGGTGATCCTCATGATCATATCAAATACTTCTACATGGCTTGCCAGAAGTAGATTTTAGTGAAAAATATCTAATACATTTTTTCTCTCGTAGCTTAGGAGGACAAACATTAGAATGGTTTCTACACATACCCAAAGGGACGATAGTTATATGGCCTACGCTAGCTGAGAAATTTGTGCGTCATTTCTCATTCAATATGGAGAATGACGTAACCATGCTAGATATATGTAACACCAAACAAAGAACAAATAAAACCTTTACCAGTTTCTTGCAATGATGGTGAGGGTTAGCTATCTACTTCCCTTGTGTAGTTTTGAAAAAATAGTTGGTTAGCATATTCATACCCAATTTGAATCTAGACATTGCATTTCACTTACAAATGCATTGCGTCAATAACTTCAAGAAATTATTGAGAAGGGAAGCCAAATCGAGAAGGATTTGATAGAAAAAGGAATGCTAAAACCCTTCACAAAATATAAATACGAGTCCAAACCTATAGACAAACCTAAGTTCTTTAACAAGAACAATAATGTCATAGGAGATGGCATCACCGACTCCAAATGAGTCCAAACAACAAAGTGGTCCTATCTTAAAACTTACAAAAGGACCTACTCAAAATCCAATTAAACAACATGTGTTCACTCCCCTTAGAGACTCATTGTCCACAATTTTTAGACAACTAGAGGTAGTAGACATGTTTCAGTATCCAACCACGGTGCCCTATGCAGATGACACACCTAAACCAGGATGGTACAAAGATCATGAATATTGTGAATTTCATTTCATCAAGGGACACAAGACCGATAAATGTTTGAAACTGAGACACTTCATACAAGATCTCATTGATGACAAAAAGATTGAAGTGGACTCACTTGAATCAGGTCATGGACCTAATGAAAAAATGGGGATCTTCAAACAATCCTTCCCTAAACATGATAGAAAAGGGGGAAAAATATGGATCAGGGTTAGTCTTCTAATGACTATAGAGCCACAAACTATGTATATATGCCAATGAATAACTCATTCGATTATCTTATAGGTTATATTCACTCATCAGATGAGTAGGTAAATACCATTAGGATCATTAACAATGATTGCACTATAACAACATGATGTGCTCATCTAGTAATCCCACAACCTCTTTTGCCTACTCCTTGAGAAGGCCAATATGATCTAATAGATCAACTTGAGAAGACCACAACCAAGATTTCAATCTTGGATCTTCTCAAAATATCAAACATCCACAAATACATTATCTATAAAACCCTTCAAGGGTTAGGAGTGTCAACTGATATTGAGCCTTCACACCTCCAAGCAATGGTCGCAAACTTTATTTATGATGACTACATTTCCTTTAACCGGTGAAATCCCACTCAACAATCCCAAACATAACTTGCCCTATATATAGAGGTAGTCATTACTCATCGCAAGATCAAAAGAGTGCTTATGGATAATGATCAGGTTTGAACATCTGCACCTTAAAGCTAGTTAGACAACTAGGTCACACTGAAGGAGATATGGATTCTCATGTAATCATGATCACAACATATGATAATGCTGAGAGGGAATCAACTGGTACCATTGTGTTGCCTATGGAGGTGGGGCCGAAAAATCACGACACAAAGTTCCATGTCCTAGACCTAGATCTTCCTTACAACATGCTCCTAGGCCGCCCATGGATCCATATGATGCGGGATGTACCCTTCACATTCCATCAAAGTATTAAGTTATATCATGGAGGATAGATGGTCACTATTTTTAGTGATCCCAAACCATTGGCACATTGTAGGGCGCTACATAGTTTCTCTTGAGAAACATATGAATGTCCTTCAACGGACATTGTCATGCCATTACAAACAAACACCTTAAAATCTTTAGAGTTGATCCTGACACATTATATACAACTGATATGGAATTCCCTTCCACATCACTCTCTCCCTTTTCCAATGGGAGATGAAGGTGGGATCAGATGGCCCAATGGAATATTTTAATCTTTAACAGGCCCTTTTGGTCTCTCGACCTTTCTTTATCACCTAAAACACGGGGTAGGCCCAATTTTTAGTTCACAAGTTCTCAGGATAGTTTTCCTAGTCCCTTTGAGAAGTTTGTTTACAGAATATTATCGAGATGAGAAGATGCTAGATACACCTACAAGTTAGACACCTAAAGGAATGAAATATTCATGTAACTAGGCTCCATAGTACACCAAAGCACATAGAATGATGTGCGTCATGGGCTATCGTGGACTTGGATGCGCACAAATGGAAAATTTAGACTAGATCCTCCCCCAATCCTCCCTTGGAAAGTAAATAAGCACAACCTTGGCATTAAGCCTCATAAGGCTCTAGCCTCGAAATTGATGAAACTTCTTTGGAATGTGAGGATGATTCACCTCATTTAGAAAATGATGTGGAATCCTATTATAGCATGTATGAGGACCTTGCCTCTACCAACTTGTTCCTAGAATTTTCCATCTTTACCCTTTCATAGTCCAATCCTCATGCTAACTCCTAGATTACCCTCATATATCCCAACCTCATTAATTGGTACCAAAAAAATCATGTGCCAGTCTACTTCTTTGAAAATGATGAGGTAATTATAGAGTTCATGGGCAATCGAGATACCATCTAGATAAATGATCATAAAAAGGCTTCTCCATCAATTTGAACACATGTTCATACTTTAGGGAGGAAGATGAGATGTGTGGTATATAAAATAAAATTGAAAATGAGGGAAAAAGTACCACTAAAAAGCCTCGGAAAAAGAAAAATTCCAAGAGGCACAATGAAAACCTCTTTGAGGCACTTGCAGAAAAACAAGTTGAAAAATTAAAGAAAAAAAAAGGTGGCCACACCAAGGGTGAAAATATAATTAAAATTCCCTTGGAGGAAGACCTCAATCTCCCCCTTGATCCTACATAGGTAGAAGATACATCTAATCAATCGATTGAGGAAACTATCAACATTAACATCAAATCGAAGAGGATCCAAAAATGGTCAAATTGGGAGCTTCACTCTCAAAGACAAGAGAAAAAAACATTTACAACAATGCTAAGGAATTCACAGACATATTTGCATGGTCATACATAGATATGCCAGGTTTGGACCTAACACTAGTCACACACAACCTTGTTGTGCACCCAGATGCCAAACCTATCAAACAAAAGTTGAGAAAGATGTACCCAAGAGTAGTGCTTCTCATTAAAGAAGAGTTGGAAAGACTACTAGAGATAGGTTTCATCAGACCTATCGATTACTTAGATAGGATATCCAACATAGTGTCAGTCCAAAATAAGCCAATTAGTATTAGAGTATGCACAAACTTTAGAGATATCAATAAAGCATGTCCTAAGGATGATTTTCCTCTACCTAACATTGACATAATCATCAATTCCAATGCTGGTTATGAAATTTTGTCCCTCATGGATGAATTTTCAGGTTATAACTAGATCAAAATTGTAGAGGAAGATCAACATAAGACTGCATTCATAACCCCTTGGGGCATATGTTGCTATCAAGTGATGCCCTTCAACCTTAAAATTGTTGGGGCCACTTATCAAAGGGTGATGATAGTCATCTTCCATGACATGATGAGTGTTATCATGGAGGATTATGTAGATGATATCTTGGGAAATTCCAAGACTAGAGAATAGCACCCAAAGTGCTAAGGTGTATCTTTCAACATCTTAGAGACTACAAGGTTTGTTTGAACCCTAAGAAGTGTGTCTTCGGCGTACAATCAGGTAAACTCTTGGGTTTCATCATTTCAAGGAGAGGGATTGAGGTAGATCCCACAAAGGTTGTAACTATCACTGAGATTCCTCCACCAAAGAATCTTAAACAACTACAAAGTTTACAAGGTAAAATTTAGGCAATCCACCGATTTATATCACAACTTACGGATAAGTGCCATCCCTTTACACATCTTTTGAAGAAAGATGTTTCTTTCAACTGGGGTCTTGAGTGCCAAAAGGATTTTGAATTACTTAAGAAATATCTAACCAATCCCCCAATTTTCATGCTGCCTACCCTAGGTGAACCTCTACTATTGTATATCTCAGCTACCCAATGTGCTATTGGTGCACTGCTTGCCCAATATGACCTGAGCCAAAAAGAAAGAGTTGTGTATTACCTAAGATGCACCTTAATCACCTATGAGATGAACTATCCTCAAATTGAAAAAGCATGCTTAGCCATGGTATTTGATTTTTAGAAGCACCATTATCTACTTAACAATAAAACCAAGTTGATTTCCAAAGTTGACCCTCTCAAATACCTTTTATCAAAACCTGTGCTTACAAGATGAATGGCTAATTGGATCATCCTCCTAAGTGAATTTGACATTGAGTTTGTTAACCAAAAGTCACTTAAAGGAAAAGTACTTGTTGATCAACTGGCTAAATCTCCCCTACAAGGACAAAGCCATTATGTCTGGATCTCATCCAAACGCATCTATAATGTACATTGAGGAATCCATCGTATGGAAGATGCACTTCGATGGGTCATTCAATTATCATGGTTCAAGAGTTGGTGTGGTGCTCATCACCCCAATAGGAGACTTCATTCCACATGCTTTTCGGCTAGGTTTCTCATGTACAAATAACATAGCTGAGTATGAATCCTCATTGTTGGTTTAAAAATTTCCATTTGATGGGATATAAGATAGCTCAAAGTCATGGGTGATTCACAACTAATCATCAAACAAGTCAATGATGAATACAAGGTCAAGGATGACAAGCTCATCCCGTACAAAAAGATGGTTGAGACCTTAAAGGAGTACTTTGTATAGGTAAATTTTGAACATATGCCACGTGCATAGAATAAGTTAGCAGATGCTATGGCCACAATTGGGGCTTTGTTTCACATTCCGATTTAGACAAAGGAAATTTTATTTTTCATTGAACATCTGCAAAAATCACGTATGACATGCTAGAATCATGTATCGTATGTGAAGTTGTTGGTCCTTTTTCCCCCTGTATGATCCCATTTACACCTACCTAAAAGACAACACCTTCCCTCCAAAAATTACCCATACTGAGAAAAGAGCCCTCATTCACCGAATAACCCTTTATACCCTCCTAGGAGGCACCCTTTACCATCGAGGTTACGATGGGAATTTTTGTCTTGATATTGATATGGCTAAATTGGTCCAAGTGATCAAGGAAGCACATGAAGGAGTTTGCAGGGCACATACAAATGAGATGGTACTTTCTAAAAATGTTGAGAATGGGTTACTATTGGCCCACAATGGAAGCAGATTGTTGTAATCATGTCAAGAAATGTGAACTATGCCAGAAGTATGGAAACCTAATTCATGCACCAATGCAGACTCTGCAGATGATCACAAATCCATGGCCATTTTCAAAATGGGGTTAGATCTCATAGGGAAGCTCACTCCCACATCCTCAGATGGACATACACACATAATAACTACCACTGAGTACTTCACAAAATGGGTAGAGGATGTGCCTCTCACATATGTCACCGGTGCACAAATTTCCAAATTCATTATGAATCCTCATCTCATTGTCATGGAACAAGACTTCTTAAAAATCAAAAATACAGTTCAAGCCATAATTTGGGTTGCCTTCTCACCTACCGCCATGATTCGTTGAAGTTAGGTGCATCTTGGAGGTATGACATTCCATCCGCCATTGTAGGTGTATTATTGAAATGGTAAGTCCTTTGAAAATTTCTCTCTCCTGTCAAGATATTAAAGTGTTGTGTCAAAATTTTAAAATCCACCTAAAGTGGTCTACTCCCTATTACCCTCAAGGTAATGGACAAGAAAAAGCCACTAATAAAACCCTTGTTCACATCATGGAGAAAATGGTAAGTAAGACAGGCCGTAATTGGCACTTGCAAATCCATCCCGCCCTCTGGGCCTATAGAACCTCCATCCACACTCCTACTGGTGCTACCCCCTATTCATTAGTCTATGACACTGAGTCCATTTTACCACTAGATATTGAGATTCCTTCCCTAAGAATATCCCTCGGGACTATTCCAGAAAGATGAGGATTACAGAGTGGCTTGAATATTAGAGTTAAAGATACTAGATGAGAAACATATGAGGTCCCTCAATCATTTGAAGGTATACTAGAATCAAGTGTCAAGAGGATACAACAAATGGATGATACCTCACCAATTTGAGGTAGGAGATCTAGTATTAAAAGAAAATCAGTTCAACACCACCAAGGACCGGGAAAGAAAGGAAAGTTTGAGCCTAATTGGTTAGGACCATATGTGGTAATTGCTAAATATGGTTCAGGGGCCTACAAACTTGCTCATTCAGATGGTGAGGAAATCAAGGAACCCATGAATGCAATACATCTCAAGCGGTTCTATGCTTGAGTATGGAGTTTCTTCAAAAGTATAAAAAAAAAAAAAGTATAAAAATAGAAAAAGTAAAGAAAAACAAGTCATCCAAGTGTGAAAATCATGCAATTGTGGCACTTTAGACAGTCCTGGTAAAACCGGTTTCAAGCCTGAGAGGATTCATTATTCACAAGCATGATTCATATCTGGAGAGAGTAAAATTGGTTTAAATATGAGTTAGGTTTCCTACATTTGTAAAGTGTTGTTGAACTTATCCTTCTTGGCCTTAATCCGACTAATATACTCTTGAATATATGTGTGTGAAGAGTTTGATTTTGTACATTCCCGTCTAACGCTAGGGGAAAATTCACACCTTTAATTTCTTACACATACACATGGAATTTTTCCTTTGTATATTCCCGTCTAACACTGGGGGCATCCATGCTTCTTCATGTATTGTACATAGTTTTAGAAAACCTTTCGAGAAAATTCAAAAATGTTCAAATGTGTTAGAAAAACCCTAAACATTTGATAAAACCCTTTTCAGGGACAAAAACTACAAATGCAATGTGAATAGTAGCATTGATAATTGTCTTTGAGATAACACCAAAAACAATAGAAAATGCGTTTCAAAACTGTCTCGCAAAAAACAAAGTAGTGGTTTTCTTACTTTTAGTTGTCGGTTTGTAGAGTTTTGATTACATTATCTTTCCATGTTGTATGCTTTAAATTGGATTCATTTTCTTAGTTTAAAGTGTTACTTTAATCTATTGTACATAGGCATTGAGTTCATTTTATCTTGCATACTTGTATATAGTTGTGTTGTGTTAATTAGATTTGATTAAATTGTGTGTTTTGTACATTTGTTGTCATCTCATATCATCTACCATCTATCATCACATATATACATCATATATCAATAAAATATAAGCTACATCATCATGAACATGAAAAAAAAACATGTATGCTAAGCTAACATCATATAATATCACCACGAGGGGCAAGAGGGACCGCCTTCTATCCCCCCTCAAACATAGACCATAATAAAAATGTGGACAATCATAAGTGTCACATGCAAAACAACATGATATCATCTACTGCTATCTCATACACAAAATGTGATAAGTAGAACATGAAATATCTCATCAAAACATGTGATATCATCTATATGCTATCTCATAAATCAAAAAACATGTGATACAATCATAAACATCATAAAAAAATCCATAATCATCATAATCATCATCATCATATATATATATATATATGTCAAAATATCAATGTCCATATACAATGTGTCTCTGTATATAATCATCTGGATACATAGTATGCCATCATGGGCATCAATAAAAATGTGCCTTCCAAAGCGAGGCATAGCCAAAAATAATACATATACATTGATAAAAATGTGCCTTCATATCAAGGTGTACATAAAAATACATACATCTATAAATACATCATGCAATAAAGAGTCATGTCTGACTCGATCCATCGTGGGGATTGCTAGGCCTCTAAGGTAGTGGTGGAGCCCCATAACTTGTGGCCCCTGTTGTGCCTTATGGCTGTTCTACTAATCTAGTTGAGGCTGATCCTCTATGAGACCGCAAAGATGACTTGCTCATGGAATGTTGACTATAGTCAAGAACCCCCTATCCTTATGAGATGAAATCATAATATAGTATTATGCGGCCTATCCAAAGAGCTGCAACTAAATCCATGTGTACCCAAGGTGTAATGGCTGCTTTGGATGTTTGATGCGAGGATACCACCTCTATTGAAACTCTAGTACCTTGGCTCTGTTATAGTCCACTCTTGGCTAGGAGCTGATCTCACTCTGCTATCACCGCTATACATATGCCCCCGTGGCATGTAATTGATCTCTTTCTATCTAGAGCTGATCTTGCTCCACCGTAACCTACTACAAATGTACTACTAACCGATCTCTCTCATCTTGTAGTTATGTATTATCTAGTACTTCTTGATCCCTCTCAATGATAATCCTATCTCTCTCTGAGGTGACCTGCAACTTAAGATATATAACCTACAGTAGCTACTTCCACAATGTAGCTAGCTCACATGTGCCCTATGGAATCTGCTCCCATCCCCCACCTTCGGGACTCTGTGGTGGAGTCCCCCATCCATCTCCTCCACCTCCTCTTGGGCTGTGTGGAGGGATAACAATGGAATCTTGCTCTGCTTTGTACATGTGCCTATGGAAGTACCTGCTATAAAGGAACATCTAGACCACTTGCATACCCACCTAAGCCAATTTGAATGTGTGCATGAACATGTGGCTATGTATGAAATTTTCTCAGTACTCTCTATGTCCTTGTGCCTACCCATGGCCCTATCCCTATCCACCCCCACCATCTCCATCGATCCATCATCATCATCACTCCCATCCTCACTCTCACTACTCTACTGACCCCTTTGCTATCCTCTATGTCTATGGGGTGGCCGATATGACACTCCTACATCCCATGTAACCTATGAGATAATGATCCCCTAGTAAGAACTATACCATACCATACGACATAGGCCATTGTAGTTCTTGGATTGATAATATGTCATAATGAAACCCATACCAACGAAACCTTTAGCTTGAAAATATCTCTAGCCCACTCGAGACCTAATCAAAGGGCCAATGTCAAAATTCTCCTTACACGGTGCTCATACCACATTTCATGCCTAGGAACATCCTGTACTACCCAAAAATTCCATTGTAATTGGTCAATCTTGTAGTACTCCATGATATATCCATGAATGTCAATCATAAAGTGCTCAACCACATAAACACTGAGCTCAACTGCATCCTCTGGCCATAGATAATGTCTATAAGGCCTCTAAAAAAGCATCAATAGCTAAATGTCATCGAAATCTCAGCAATAGAAGTAGGTATCTCCCATGTGTCCTCAAACATCATCACATACAGAAGCCCAACCCATGATTGAGGATTCATATGGTGCTTGAACCCATAATGCTCCTATAGGGCAAACCAATGGCTATATGGTCCCATGACCATATCTGGAATAAAGTAGTTGACCCAACATCTTTTGACAATGGTAGGTAATCAAATGTAGATCCCAGTATAAATGTACAAGAATGCACTGAACCTAACAATATCTCTCTCCTCGAGATCAATCCATGAATCATAGTAATCACGCCCATAGGAAAGGATGTGCTTATCTTGTCGAGTGATCAAAATGCCACCGACAAGTGCCATGAGATAAACAGAACACAATGTAACCTTAAATCAATGAAACACTAATGCATATGTGTTGGTCACTCGAGATGTGCACACATGTCTCGAGATCTTTGAAAAGCACCAAGGTGTCTGAGACCACAATGGAACCATCCCCAAGTTTTGGGACCTTATACTTGGAGACAGATCTCTGAGAGAAGGCTGGTTCCTCTACCTACCTCTAACACTACTGCTACTCCTAATGCTAAAAGAAAATCCTAGACTAAACATGCCAAGGGACCAGGATAGAAGGATGTGTAGAAAGGGGAAATCCTAAGCTAAGGAAGGCGATAACGCACCGAAGGAAAGGGTCAATCTCTCTCATGAGTAGCAAAGGAGACTCAGAGAGGTACGGGAGAAGAGGGCGGATGACACACACGTAGATCAACACACGGGCTCAGCCTTCTAGCATGCACAACACATGAACATGGGAAATACAAGCAGAGGAGTACACATAGCATGCCATAAAATGTAAATAGAGAGGTGAGATGTAATGAAAATGAGAGACAAAAGACAAGATTTCCACAAAACATGATTTTATTACTTATGGGATGCAAAATCATTTACACTCATGTCGGGAGCAAGAATACATTATAGAGACCATGCCAAGGTCTGAGACCCATGGGAAGTTAGCCACCATTTTGGCATGGTGCCGTTACCAAAGAGATGATTTTACAAAGCAGAACTCTGCTATTTATAGAAGGAGAGAAGAGAAGGAGAAAGGGAGGGAAACTCGGATTCAAATATTCAACCACAAACAACCAACAATGATAAATGCCTACAAATCTGCTTGCTTCATAGGCTATCAAATGTACTTCCCCATGTCTTTTTAGCGTGTGGAAGAAGGAATAAGGCAAGATATGATGAAATATGGTAGTTGAGGTTGATTGGATGTGCATTGATGAGATGAAAGATGTTTCCCTATTTTTTCCTAACAAATCCCACCCAAATTTTAACTTGAATAGTCTAATGTGTAGCTTGTGTCAACAGGTGAGCTCTCTACAAGTCCAAGTGCATGCCGATCCGAGCTTGTAGCGTGAAGATATAGTTGTCGAAAAGATGTCGAGTCATCAATCCATGCAAGACACGTGGCATGTGCAGGTTGGTTGAATGATGGCCAACTATTCATTTTTTTGTCTTTTTGCCATGTGTCATACACTGGTTGGCTGTCCAAATTTGGTGCCTTGTTGGCTTACTTTGATTGGTCACATGTGACACACTCAAGTTTGACAGAAGATGACTTGGCACAGAAGGGCATAAAGGAGAAGGCACAAGGGCGTGTGTAGAAGAAAGAGGTGCATGAGGAAAGCAGAAAGAGGTGAATGAAAGCATGCGTGACACACATGAGTGAGAAGCAAGCACACAAAAGGGAAATAGAGGGGAGGCGTGCGTGAAGGAGGAAAGGAAGAAAAGAGGGCACGTGAAGGAACTGAGTCTATGTAAGCGTGCAAGAGAATGCAAGGTACTTAATCGATTAGAAGGTAAGTCTACGAGAGGTGTGCGCAAGGAGTCCACGATGGGATAAGAGAGAAATCGGTGTGCGGGGAAGGCATGCAATGGAAAATGGAAGGAGATAGAAGAATGCAAAGGGGAGTAGGAAGGCATGCAAGGGCATGCAGAGGAACTCTTTTATGCCAAGATGTCCAAAGATCAATCTTGAGTGTGCGTACCAAAATATGAAACACCAGAGTCAGGATGAAAATATAAGTTATCCAAATAACTAGGAGAGTTATTTAGATAACAATATGTATTTTCATGCCTCGGTGAGGTATCTCATCTATGCCAAAGAGCTCCACCAAACTATATATTAGCTACACTACATCAATATCATACTCAATCAAGCTCCCCATGATAGGCACTCACAAGATCCTCCACACATCCTCAAGGGTGATCATCATCTCACCAATTGGGAGCTAGAAGCACTGGATCTCGTTGTGCCATCTCTCGACTAATGCTATCAGGAGGATGTGATCTCGTGACATCTCGTACCACGTAAATAAGCCCTATCACGTATATAAAGTGATGTCCAAATACTTCCTCTCACGTCGTGAGAGGGTCACATCAAAGTTGGCCAATCGGCCATGTCACTCCCACACCTACAAAATAGGTAGTTGCCTCTGTAAAATCAAACAACACACTTATTATACTTTCCTCTATCTAACATCATCTAACACTTAGCCTAACATGTCCTATGTTCTTGTATCATTTCCTAACTACTTCTACATTCCTCTGAAAAATTTTCCCATTGTTAAAAATTTTTCCCAAACACATCTTTGATGCATACATGCCCCCGGTGACACATGCACACCCTTGTTGGCATATTCATGCTCAATAGCACATGTGCTAACTTTCTAGCACATGCACACTCATCCTAGTAAGTACACGCTTAACCATTTTATCCCCTTCTTCCCAACACATATGTTCCCCGATGACGCATGGATGTACCTTTTTGCATGTGTGCCCACATGCATTTTCACTAACCCCTCGACATTTGCGTACCCATTTTGACATATATGCCTTCAAGTGCACATATGCATTTTGAACATGTGTGCCCACATGCATATGTCTGCTATGTGATTGCACACACACTCGACCACACCCGCACACCCCTAAAGGCGCGCACACATGTGTTTGTGACTCCCTAAAAACCCTAATAAATGTAGTTAAATGCCTAAAAATTAAAATATGGATAGGGTACTCACGTAGGGTCCATCACCTTGCATATGCACGCGCTCTTAGATAGTGTCTTCTCACCTCGTACACCTCTAAAATAGTGCCATCTCTCCTCGGAGTCGAGATAAAGTGAATAGTAAAACAACAAGAGCTCGTAATGCAAATGAATTACATGGGATGATTTCCCCACCTCATCGAGAGGGGTATATGTGGTCATTTTGACCCACCATGATGGCCAAAATGCGTGATTTGACCACCATGATCATTCTAACTTCCTCTATTACCCGTCGTGATGATTATTTTTATTAAATAATTATTTTTGACCCGTTTTCTTCCCACTAGGGCATATTTTTACTACTTGGCACCCATTTCTTCTCCCTGGGGCATTTTTCTTGCTTTTAGGCAATTCCCTCATCTAAATTTTTCTAAAAAAATCAAAAATCACTAAACAATAGAAAAATCAATATTTTCAAAAACATTCAAAAATGATTAAAAATCTAAAAAATTATTATTAGAAATAAAAATTTTGCACCAATTGGTAAAACATCGATATACAACCAAAATCTATGTCAAATGAATTGTATTCAAATTATATCTTTCTTGCGTTTTCACTTGTTTCTATAATAATGACTTGTGGATCATTTGGATCTACCTCATTAACAAAGTTAGTTGCTTTATGTCTCCTATACTCTGGGGCACAATGAGTTTCCTGGTACTATTTCGTAGCGCATGAATGATTTTTCATTAGACCCCTACATCCACCATATTTCCCCTCACATACATATTTTCTTGGGGCACCGATTTTAACCCTTGTCATTTTACACGAACATTTGGGAACTACAACTCAATAACAAAACATTTGTGTAACTATCTTAGATATTGTTGGTTTAAGTATGTGTGTTTGTACTTGTTTCCCTATTAGGTTGGCTTGTTTACTTTCTCATATTACATTGCATCCTATATGTTGCATGGAGTTGGTATTTTAGCAATGATAATTTTTTATACTATGGATTTTCATGTCATTCTACACTTTTGTCATATGCTTACATTTTTAATAAGGACCGATGATGAAGATCACTAGCAATATGATGAAAATAAAGTTGTTTAAAATACATTAGATGGATTTTAGCTCAAACCCCCTTTCTCATACTAATTTTTATCCTCTCTCCATCGCACTCAACTTTTTTATTCTTCCCATCTACACTCTCAATATAAATCTACATATTTGGTGTATCTCCACTCGAGCGGACAACTCCCCTGTAAACTCGGTTATTTAGTATGACATGGAATATGACCAACGCCAATGAAGGTAGGAGAGTTAGATTTCATGGGTACTTAGTACTTAGTGTTAACAAGACTAATATGGCTTCCCTTTTCTCTATTTTCCTTCATATTTTTGATCATTGATTGACATCTTTCATCACCCCATTGACACTCGAGGGGGCATCCTTCACTCTACTAATTTTTCTTCTACCCCTATCAAAATTTTTACTTGTTTATGCTTGTCTACTATCTTTGAAGTGGCATAGCTTACACCACCCCAAAGAGGGAAAATGTAGACACCTATAATTTGATCAAAGAAATGTTATCACTAAAATTGCACTAACTATTATATTCCCTACAAATTGATGACACTTCATCAATTAGGCTCATTTTCCCCTTCAATTCCTCTTAATTGACCATTATACATTGATTAAGCCTCTTATCTTGTAATTGACTAAAAAAAATTCTTGTTGGATGAATCCCACTTCCAACACTCCCAAAAACTATTGAAACCTCCTCCAAATGATCCCAAAAACTTTTAAACCTACTTGGGATCCCTAATTAATCCTAAAAGATTAATTAGCCTCTAAACCTAGTCAAATCTTGCTTTGACTTGCTAAAAGTGCTTTTTGACTTACCCTTTATCCTACATGCACCAAAATCATTCCACTCTTGGAATTGGAAACCTATAAATAGAACCCTCCTCCTCATTTCTAAAAACACTTTCTCCCCTCTAGCATAAACTATAGGCAATTAGGATCTTGAGCATTTCTTCATTTCTATTGAGCTATTATCTTCACCATTGCATCCTCAACTCAAGATTTGAGTAATATGGAGAGAACCATATGGCCTTGTAGCCATTAATGGTGAGACTCCATTCTTGAAAGCTTGAGAACCATATCAAACAATCACATTTGATTGCTAGGATCTTCATAGGTTCATGTTTTATTAGCATTCAAAGAGTAGAGAGTAACTTAGACATGTTAGTTTGATGTTTTTCAAAGTTATATGCATTGTTAAAGAAGTAGCTCTCTTTAAGCTCTTATCTTGATGATTCTTGTTAGGTTAGTTAAGCTTTGAAACTTCTTAAGTGTTCTAGTTTCATTTCTTAATATTTCTAATTTACACAAGAATACAAAAACAAGCATGATGGTAAAGGCAATATGCAGGCTAAAGAGACAATTTTCATGCAGGGAATATTTTTGCCAAAAACACGCTTCTAAAAAAATTTTCACTTTGATTTGAAAAACATCTTGATTAAAAATCAGAATTTTTATAAAAATATTCACTTGCTTTAAAAAAAAGAATAAAAAAAAGAAGACCCTACCTCTAAATTTGGTGGTGCCTCCAAAGTTGGTCATGTAACTAGCTAAATTTGATTTCAAAACCCCTAAAACCTACACATACGCAACTAAAAACTACACAAACTTCCAAAAAACTAGATTATCAGATTTGTTAGCAAGATTCCAAATAGTAATCAAAAATAATTTGTACAAAAAGTGACAAATAGAATAATGAAGCAATCAATAACCAATTCAAACAAGTGCATGTTTATTGAATATCCACTTTGATACTCCACGAGGATCAATGCTTGAACCTTGTGCACATCAAAGATGCGTTGCACTTCTAATGGAGATGAGAACACTTCGTAATTAGCAAGAGCAAAATCACAAGGAAAATCAAGTAAAAAGATAGTAGAGTTTCTAGCATGCTCATAAATCAGAATGAAGGGGTACATACATGAGTGTTGTGTAAGTGCATGACATGTGTACATAACCCTATGACCTATTCAACTATGACTAAATCAACTATGACCTATTCTCACTAAGTGAGATGACTAACCAACTAGGTGGACAATATGTCGAATGATGATAAGTCTAGTCATATATGTAGACACATGTAGTTTTATCAAAGCACTATTATTCCTAATATTACACTAACTATTCCCACTCCCACAAATATACGACATATAGTTAGTTAGACCTATCTAACTCCCCTCTTACGACACTCTTTTGGTTGTATTCCTCTTGTAAATCAATTAAGCATGCTAATATAGCCTTTTATTGACTAAACCATCTTCTCATTCCCTTCTAGACTACTTTTACTAGCTTTAGACTATCAATCCATTTCATTGGATTGATTAGACCTCTCAAAACCCTAATTCCTCTCTAAACAAGATTAACTAGCCTAACCTAGTTTAACTAGTCCTAACCATGATTAACCTCTTCTAAACCTAGTCAAATCTTACTTTGACTCCCTAATCAACTTTTTGGCTTATCCTTTAGTCCCACATGCACCAAAATTCCTCCACTTTCCCAAATGGAAAACTATAAATAGCCCACTACCCCCTCTCATTTCTAATAACTCTCTTCTTCCTAACATAAACTATAGTATTATTGCTAGGATTAAGAGCTTATTGCATTTGTTTTATTGAGCTATTGATTTTCCATTGCACTACACACACAAGCATTGAGTAAATGGGAAGAACCATTGGCCTTGAAGCCATTAATGGTGAGCTCCCATTCTCATAATCACAAACTAATTGCTTAGATCCTTACTAGGTTCATTTATTTAAAGCTTTCAAGAGTAGAGGATTACTAAATATGCTATATTTTCTTGTTTCTTTCAATATTAATGTATGCAAAGTGATGAATCCTTGTTTATCTCTTATCTGATGGTCCACTGACTAGTTGTTAAGAGCCTTTGGGGTTTCTTTAGAGATTCTTACCCCATGTCCATGGCTTTTGCAACTTTTCATTGAACACATTTGGCACGCCCAGTGGGACACTTAGTCCATCCTCCATTAATGGGGTCATTTTGAAGCTTTTATTTTAGTTTCTAACTTTTTACATGTTTTTGTAGGGTTAAATATTTTTCCTTGAGCTTTTTAGCTAGGTTTTATGTAGTTAACCCTCATTTTCATGCTTCTTTGTTAATTTTATGCTAGAAAATGTATTTAATGGATAATTTTAACTTGTTAACACTTTAAAATTTCATTTCCTATGTTTTTGGTGGTTTTTCAGGTAGGGGCACACATACCTTTCTACTAGTGCTATTAGCGCAGGTGCCCTCAAACTGTCATTTTTAGTAGAGGGGTGCAGGCACCAAAACCATGTGTAGATACCCTAAAGCAGGTGCACACGCCCAAATCATGGCACACATGCCTTTCGCCACCGTCTAGAGAGATGCCCTTCCAACTATCATTTCTACTAGGTGCGCAGCACCCAAACCCACGTGCAAGCACCTATGTATTCTCGGCCCTTTATCAAATTTTTTTACCAGCACGCACATGCCCAAACCATGGTGCATACACTCTTTTCTAGTGCAAGCAACCCTCTTCCAATGCACATGCACTTGTCATAGTTTTTACCATTTTTCTGCATCCTAACGCAGACACATATTCTCTGGCACATGCACACTTATCCTAGTGCATACATCTCTCGGGTAACACAGCACCTGCAGATCCACTAGGTTTACACAGAGGGGTGCATGCACCCAAACCCATGTACACATACCCAAAATGGTGCACACACACCCTGAGGGGGTGTAAGTATATCTGTTTGATCCAGATTTGTTCACATAATTTTTGGTGCTCCTAGTTTTGGTCATATCTTTTGACCCGTTGACCCATTTTTAGAGTTTGAATAGGCGTCGAAAAGAGAACGAAGTGAAATTTGTGAGGGAAGTTCCAAAAGTAATATACCTTTGGTATCATTAATTTTATCATAAAACTCCCAAAGTGCCCCGAGAGACCTCCAAAATGCAAAATACTAAAAACCATTGAAAAATTGCTAAAAATAGATTTATGAAATTTCCTAATTTTTCTTGGTTTTCTAACTTGTTTGTAGGTTCTAACAAGTGATTACAAGTTTCTTTTTGGTTTTATTTGACTAAATTAGTTTAAGTGTTTCATTTTCTTAGTTAAAAGGTGACTTTCAAGTGTGTATGCTCTTCCTTGCACCTTCTAGGTGATCTTGGGAATAAAAAACACTTCTAAAACCACCTTGTCACTTTTAAAAACACTTACTTTACGTTTAAATAATTGGATTAATCTTTCAAATTTGGCTAAAATAAACTCTACCTTTTGAATTATTTTTCACAAAGGATTATTTTATTAGGGTTTTCATGTTGTGTATGCTCTTCCTTCGCACCTTTTTGGTGATCTTAGGAATAAAAAACAACGTGCAAAATCTCTTTCTTATTTGATGGAAAATTACTAACTCCTTGCATGTAGGGCCTAACACTTGTCAAAGAAAGGAGGAGTCAAGAAAAAACAAAAACTTCTAATACATGTGTTTTCATGCAGGTTGCCAAATGGTGTGCTACTTAAAACCACATTAAGTTAAGCAAGATAAAAAAACACCATTTCACTTCACATTGTATTACATGTTTGGAAAAGGGTACATCCCTATCCACTCAAATGGAACGTAATTCCTTTGGCATAATGCCTTAAGCTATAACAATGGGGGTGGTTCTAGGAACCCTAAAGTAATCCACCAGTTGAGTAACCTCGTGGATGAAACAGAAGCGCTCCGCTTACCCACTTGACTAGATTTCACATTGTAAGTTAGAGTCAAAGTTGTCCATATCATGACCCTAGTGACAGTACAACTGAATGCACTAGTTGTTCATTATATTAGAATGGGGTAAAGTAAAGCCAAGATACTCCCAAATCAATCAGTGTAACTCTTTGGGTAAATCGATCTCACTCTTAGAGAACTTGTGACACCTAGTTGAGAGATCTTATTAGGGAGGCCATTCTGCCTTGGAGCCCACTTTGCTAGTCTATTGTCATGTCAAAGACATCATGAAGTGATGAATCACTTGGAATCGAACCTTTTTCTCAAACAAGGCAAAGAGCCCACGTAAGTTAGATCTAATTGTCTTTTATCACAAAATTAAATGACGTCTCACTTAGCTTGGTTTCAATTTTGCCTTCAGACTAGGTGAAACTCTACCTAAGTGGCACTTAGTTTATTATCATCTTTTGATCTATACCCTTGTGTTCTCGCCACCCATTTGGAGTGAGAAGGAAGCATACCTCATGTGTTTTGTCAAAGATACTACTCAGCCCTTTCTAATCTGCTTACACCCATCCATGTTTCATGGTTTAGGTTGTTAAATGTCTAAAGTGTGTAGGTACATTTTCATGTCTTTGATAGTTCTTTGATCTTGATTTCAAGATCATCTTCACTACTACGATTTCGGTTCATCATTTATCTCTCCTTAGGTTGATAGTTTTTTTCTCGCATTCTAGTCACACAATTTTGGTACTTACATCATGTTTTCAAGTTTCTTGAGAACTTGATATAAGTCCCTTTATTATCGGTTACTGCTTTGCTCATGCAAACTAAAAATTCTTGCTATACTCATACTTCATTTCAGTTTCGACGTCATCTAAGTATTTTTTGAGAGTGTCGATATTACCTTATATATACCAAAATAACATCATCTTGATACTAACACCTTGCTTTCTTAGTTAATATATCAGGATAGTGTTGTTACGCTATACATACTCGCAACTTGCATTTTTTAGAAAACTTAGCTTTCATTGGCATTCAAATTAGTTTTAGTATACCTAGTCGAGCGATTCGTATCGTGTCAATACCACTTTAATATCTGGGACTTGTTAGAATTATAACTTAACGTACGTATTGATACGATATTGTCACATTCCACGTTGGACCCTTAACCGAAATCATAGTTAGGGTATAAAATTGGTAAAACAGAAATTCAATAGACCATTGCATTTGAGTGTTTATATGAGTGTTCTTTAAATCATAAAAACAACTACATAACATTACTTCTAGAACACACTAGGTTATTTCAACATCACATCGAGTGACTTACACAAACATATGCCTAGGTTTCACATAAACCTTCAAAATCATTTAGACAAAATCTAGTATCACTTTAACTAGTAATGCCTAGAATCACAAAAATGGCGTCCAAACCAAATGATCGTGACTTAGGAGAAAATCCTTTTGAGTCCTTCCCATTTAGCGGAAACAACTTAGCACCTCTATTTTCATAGCTCAAGGACACAAAGACATTGATTGGTCATAATGGAGAAGAATCGATTCTTCCAAGAAGACATCAATTAGACCTAGGTCACTTTGACAAACTCCTTTATTACAAATATCAAGTACTCGTAAGAGTATTAGAATTAGGGGCTAAGCTTCCACAGAACATGAAGTAGAAACCAAAGTCATTAATCATAAAATAGAAGAACAAAGGTCCCTCTTAGACATGGATAACCCCTTTGACGTAGGGTACACTTCTACTTCTGTCAACATCACAACACCGCTAAAGGAGACCCATCAAAGCCACTTGGTGATCCATGACGACCTTATTACAAAGCTTCACGTAAAGTGAAGATTGAGCACAAAGCCTCACTACCTCCCAAGTTTGATGAGGAAGAGGATCCTTTAATTAAAGAAGATATCCTTCAAAAATAGATCCTGAAACTGAGCCAAAAATTAGCAAACTTAGGCTCTTCAAGTAGGAACGTATACAAAGACAAACTCAAAATGAAATCTAGCGAGTTCCACTTTGATCCATATAATGACATAACTTTTAAAGTGGCTAAGGCACAAAGACCAATGTCACCGAACAAATAACAACTTATTGAACGAGAATTACAATCAATAAAAGACATGCTTACTATGCCACAAGAGGGAAACATAGGAAATAATAGGAAATATTTTTATGAAGAACTATTCCCTTACCCCTTCAATAAGGACATGTTGCGAAACCATTCCCAAAGCATTTTACCATTCCTAAATTTGATAAATATAAAAGTAAAAGTGATCCTCATGATCACATCAAATAATTTTATATGGCTTTCCAAGAGGTCGCATACAATGATAAATTATTAATACGACTCTTCCCTTGTAGCCTAGGGGCACTGGGGTTAGAATGGTTCTATAACATACCCAAAGGATCCATTACAACATGGCCCACGTTAGAAGAAAAATTTTTATAGAATTATTCATACAACATAGAAAATGATATCACAATGAATGACCTCTGCAATGTAAAACAAAATCCCAACGAGACATTTGCGAGCTTTTTACAACGATGGTGAGGGTTGGTAAGTTATTTCCCTTGTGCCTTGCTAGAAAAGTAGCTAGTAAGCATATTTGTGCCTAACTTGAACCCAGAGATAGCCTTCAATTTGAAAATGCACTTTGTGGATCTAACTTCAAGAAATTATTGAAAATAATTAAATCGAAAAGGCCCTCATCACAAAGGGAACACTTAAACTAGTTGTCAAAGAAAAACATGAAGCAAAATCCTTAGATAAACCAAAGTTCTTCAACAAAAACAAACATGTCATTGGAGATGGCATTACAGACTCCAAAAGAGTCCAAGCCATGTAGATTGGTCCAATTTTAAATCTCTCACAAGGACCTTGTCCTAAGGCACCCACCAAACGTGAGTTCACACCATTAACAAAATCCCTATCTGCCATACTAAAATAGTTAGATAATGTAAACATGGTGGAGTACCCAACCGCAATGGTACCATACCTAGAAAATGCTCCAAAACCCCATTTGGTTTAAAGAACATGAGTACTGTGACTTGCATTGTGTTAAAGGGCATAAGAAAGATAGGTGCTTGAGACTATGCCATTACATACAAGACCTCATTGAAGAGGGTAAAATCACTCGTAGATTCTCCCCTTGACTCAAGACAAGGGCCAAATGAGAAAATGGGTATCTTTAAAGAGCCCTTTCCTAACCATGTAAATAAAAATAAAAGGAAGCTAGATCATGGAAAAACTTCCAATGACTATCGACTACTACTTATATTTATCCCACTAATGATAGTCCCTTTGATTCCCTCATAGGATGTATCCGTTCATCTGATGAACATGTCAATACTATCAGGATCTTAGAAAAGAGTTGTGTAGTAGGGATGAGACGTGCTCATTTAATCATACTAGAACCCTACCTATCCCTCAGGAAGGTCAGTACAATTTGATAGACTAGTTAGAGAAAACACCTACTAGGATATCAATTTTAGATCTCCTCAAAATCTCTACTTCCCATAAAAATATACTTTATAAAACACTGCAAAGTTCGGGAGTCTCAACCGATGTAGATCCCGTGTACCTCCAAGCCATGATTGCACACCTTGACTCTAATGATCATATCACTTTTGATCATTCTACAATCCACGTAATGATCTAGAGCACAACTTACCCTTATACCTAAAGTGGTTGTTACCTATCGCAAAATTAAGAGATTACTTGTGGATAGTGGATTTGGTCTAAATTTTTACTTTGAACCCGGATAATTAGCTAGGTCACTCAGAAATGGATCTAGGGGCCAAAAATATTACAATCATGGCCTATGATAATGAGGAGCAAGAGTTAGTAGGCACTATAGTAGTTCCAATGGAAGTAGGGCCGACTTGTCATGATACAACATTCCATGTCCTTGAATTGGATCTACCATACAATATGCTCTTAGGATGCCCATGTATCCATGCCATATAGGACATTCCTTGAACTTTCCATCAATGTATCAAGATGTGCCATAAAGGACATATAATCACCATTCAGGGTGATCCAAAACCATTTACACATTATAGAGGCTTACATAGTTTTTCTTGTGTAGCTTATGAATGCCTTTCTGTAGACATTGTTGTTCCTTTCCAAACAAATGCTATCAAGGAATGTGTAGATCCAGATTCACTCACTCCTTGCAATCAAGAATTTCCTTTGTTGGTCAAGCATTTCACATCATGGGAGGCAACATTGGTAAAATATTGTTGGGCCCTTAGAATATTGACCAAGTATAGAAGGTGCATAGGTGTGTAAGGACAAAGTGCGCAAGGAAGGGTTTAAGGAAACCTATGGCATGCATAGACATAACCAAGGGTTTGAGAATAGTCAAAATTGGACATTCGGAGTAGAACACGTGAAAATCATGACCTGACTATGCGTGGATAAGGTGCCACCGACAACAAAGTTGGCCTGTGAGGAAGGAGTATGCTTGTGGTAGAAGCTTCTATAAGCACATCATGGTATAAAGTGGAAAGCTCAGTGCGGAGGAGCATGCTCACATGGAGGACCACATTCAAAAACTTGGCATCGATCATGAGGTGCTTTGGAGGATGAGTTGGCAGTCCAGAAAGGCTATAAATACAAGTCCCTATAAAGTAAAAAGAGATAGAGGAAGAGAGGAGAAGAGAACTAGAGAATGGGTAGAGCTCTGTAGAAATACAACAAGAACCCCGTTAGTGGGTAAATTTATTTGGGAAAGGATGTATTGGGCAAGGGGACTGTAATTTTTCCTTTTGTTGGATTAGCTACATTAGTTTAGTTGTAATGCATGACTACGGTCTGCTTCTCTGTGACATTCTATAAATGGCTCCATGGATCTAATGAGGTTACTCGTTTATATATATGAATATCAATGATTCTGATGGATACATCTTTTTCATAGGCTCTCTTTCATTTTATGATAAGTATGGATTCTTATATACTTCTTTATGTTGTGGTATAAGTTATATAATCATTAAGTACTACTGTCTGAGATAACCTGTAAGGATCTTGAGGCCATTCTGAGCTCTATGGTTCTTGTATGTCTTAAATCCTTTTAAAATCTCTTAAACACTAATCATAGATGATGTTTCCCACTTAACTCACATAAAAGAGGAAATTGATACTTGCGTGTGCCTTGGGTGAGCACCCAACATCCATCGGTGATAGGCCGATGCACATGGGGTTCCTTTTTTGTGATAGGAGTAAAAATGACTACATCTTGGTTCTTTTGCCACTAGGTCCCGAACCACTAGATCCACTGAGACCCACATGTTCCTATTCCTCCTAAACCACCCCCACAAGTTTTCTTTGAAATGTCTCTACATTTTCTTGATTATAGAGGTATTGAGGATGCTACGGAACATGTTCACAAGTGTGAACTACTATGGCACGTAAAGGGTATCACAACCTCGAACGGAAGGCTAGTCAGTTTGCAACCACGTTGTAAGGGCACATGCATAGCTGGTATAGGAAATATGACCCTCATCAAATAGTGGTGGACTATACTGCTTTAAAGAACACATTCTTGGAAAATTTCCACATTCCGAGTTTGAGCAGAAGAGCATCAATGCTTTTAAGGAGATTCAACAAGGAATGACAGAGAGTGTGTGGGAGTATGATGCATAATTTAAAACTTTCTTATCTAAATTATCATATGATATTCACCCTTTGCAACATGCTCAATGGTTTGTTGGAGGATTGATCACCCCTTTTAGAAGGGCCTTATCTCATAAAACTTTTACAGACTCCGCGAGGCATTGGAAGTTGCTCTGCGCAGCCGAGGCTATTGGTAGTGTTGATCTTTGTGTTGCTTTGTTCATGGAGGCTCAAATTGCTGTTATGGCCAAGTAGTTGGAAAATTTGTCTGCAAACTCAGCCCATGAGACTCGCAGTGGTTTGTGGTGCACAAATTGTGAAGTAGAGGGGCACATTAAGGATAGTTTCCCCTAGAGGACAACATGTGCTATGGCGGTAGATTGTGAAATTTTTCATGGGGACCATGATGCAAGTAGATGCCCCTTGCTACAATGTGCAATCTAGAAGAATGTGTCTTGTTACTACAAGATTTGCACCTCTACAACCCATGATACTAAGGATTGTAGGCTCATTGATCAGATCCATGAGGCCATTGATCATGGGGTGTGCCAAACCAACATTGCCAGTAGTTCCAAGGGTGATGATCACCGTTATGAGGAGCGCGTAGATGGAGGTGTGCATGGAAGGGGTTTTTACGGAGGATTCCATGGTCATGGTAACTATGGAGGAGGAAGGAGTGAGTTCTGTGTGGAACCTATTTTAATTGTGGATCTACAGAGCATTACAAATGAGAGTGCTCGGACCTGTTGCAATGCTCATGGTGTGGAAAGAAGCATAAGTATGAGGAGTGCCTGAAGTTGTTTGAGCACATGAATCAATAGCACTCGGAAAGACAAGGGTGTTGCAATGGTCAGCATTAAGAAGGAAGACACACAATGGATGCCTCGGGTAACACGGGATGTAGGTTTGGAGCCTATCTTGGTAACAACAAGGGTAGAAGCCACACGCGTAAGAGAGATACCAAGACAAAAGAACCTGGTTTCAAGGGAGGAAGTAGTTCATGGAAAGTACCTAGACCCCTGCACATCAAAATGAGGTATATCAGACACCATGGATGTCATTCGAGAGTTTACAAGGGGAAATCCAGTGTCTAAAGGAGAAATCTAGGAGGGAGGAACAAGGGAGGAGAGTTGAGGTGCCAAAGGATGACCTGGATGAGGTCAAGGAGGTGTGTAAAATGCTAAGGCAAGAGAATATCATTCCCTTGCTAGGATCATGGTTGAGAGAGAAGGTACCACACGCTAGAGGAGAGCACGAGAGGTAGGTCTTGCATGTAAACCTTCCCCCTCACAACCTTGACTATGACAAGGAGATCACATTGAATGCAATTGTGGATGGATGGCTCCTTAGTAATATCCTCATTGACATTAGTGTGGAGGTTAATGTTCTAACTTTGGATGCATGGCATCAGATGGGAAGACCTACATTATAGCCATCTTCAAATGTGTTGTATATGGAAAACAAGACTAAGGCAATGCCCATCGTGTCTTAAAGGATGTAGCTATCACTATCCAAGGAGCTAAGTTTACTGGGGACTTCGAAGTCTTGGCGCTCATCGAGGTAGAAAATTTCCAAACACTACTTGGGTGTCCATGGTGTTACAAGAATAATGTGGACCTTCAGTTCAACAAAGGGTACATCAAATTTGAAAATAAGGAGGAATGGGTCATTATACCCCTGGCTGATGGGAAGTCAACACCCTATATTGAACCTTTGGGGGAAGAAGTTCTAAACAGGATATATGTGCGCTCAATCAGGGACCCATATATAATGTATCCTACTGACGAAGTTATCTAGTTTGAGGTTGCTCGATTTAGTAATTCATACCATCGATCTAGCATGTGACAATTGGGCACATGGAACTTATGAATTGATGGGATGACAGTTGAGAGGGTCGGTGACCAAGGTGACAAAGGCACGCATAGTTTGGCACCTAGGAGGAAAGGAGCTACCTAAGTATTCAGGAGGAGCCTTCCTTGAGATCTTTTTGTAGGAAATGGAAGCTCAGTGGAAGAATGAGAAGGAACAGAGGGGGATGTTAAGTTATGTCCTACTTGGCACACTAAGCGGTGGTGGGCTACACATTAGGAGAGCCTTTTGGAATGGCGCGAGGTAATAATTGCTCTCTCTATCAAATTCTCTAGGAGCAACGTGCCCACCACCATCAAGGACTACCATGGGAAGGAGCCTACCTCTTTCCATATCCAGGAGTGTGAAAGGATCTGGAGAGAAGGCATGGAAGATTTTCCACCATCCCTCTAGGTGCACAAGTTGTACTCTACACTGCAGGGTTACGCACATGCATGGTACATTCATTCGAGACACGCCGCCAGACAGGGAATTGGCAAGAGCTAGTGGCTGACCTCATTCAAACCTTTGAGTATCGGAGTACCAAGCCATCTATTGATAAGGCCTTACGAGGTACTAATCGCCTTACCATGGGGGATAGTGCCATGGTGGAAGATAGGCTGTTAGAGTTACTGAGTTGAACTAGGTTTGGAGGCGTGCTTTGAAGAAGTAGAGGAAATAAAAGAGTTACATCTTGAGTGCATGTGTTTGGAAAAGGAGAAAGGGAAGTTGGTGTATGTAATTGATGGGGAGGAAGTAGAAAATTTTGATGTTAACCATTCTTTAGGGATGCGCGAGGTAGTGGATAGTGCTTGATACTTGCGTGCGTGCTTACCATGAGCCCTTAAAGACAAAGAAGGTTAACATCGGTTGAGGAGAAGAACCTAAGGAAGCTATTATTGGAGATTACTGGTCGAGAGAAGGAAGTCTCTAAGATCATTGATCTATTGTGTAAATTTGAGGATTTATTCCCACACAGGTACCATGAGCTCAAAGGCGTTCACCATTCCTTGGGGGAGATGAAGATAAAGCTAAAGGATGGTGCACGCATGATCAGGAAGAGGCCCTACTAGATGAATCCCAATTTATGCATAAAGGTTAAGGAGGAGATAGAAAAATGATAGCTTCTGGGATCATTGAAGCAATGGAAGAATCAGAATGGATAATTCTGATGGTAATCAACATCAAGAAGGTGTTATCCAAAATTCACCCCCAGGGTAATTTTGATAACATGCATTAAATTCTCAAGTCCCAGGAAAATAGATTGATTCAAGGAAAAAATCATGTTTCTAGGGTCCCCTCAAATTTTTTCTAACTCCCCTGTCCAAGAAGAAAAGAGCAAGTTCTGAGAAAAGGTGAAAAATTTGCAGAAAACAAGCTTGGGCCAGAAAAAATCATGAAAAATGGCTAAGTCCTAGTCCTCACAACAGTCGGGACATGAGGGACATCTGGGCGCGAATCGGCCGAAAGGCCGCCAGGCAGTCTGTAGAGCAAAGGGACATCTGGGCCATGAGGACGCGTGGGACGGGAAAAAGCCGGTTCGGCCGGAGGAGAAGAAAATCGACTAACTGCTGAGTGGCACAGTTGGGACATTTGGGCCGTGAGGACGCGAACACCCGGATCGGCCGAAAAGGAGAAATTTTACACTGGGATAGTTGGGACAAAGGGACACGGATAGCCAAGAGAAAATCAGATCGCACCACGTGTCATCGGTAGAAAAGGGACAAGGAAGCCCATTTCGGGCAGATCGAAAGTTTTTGTCCTAGATAGCACTGGGACAGCCAGGCCAAAGGGACGCGAGGGACGCAAAAAGTTGCGCACACAGAGACCAATCAAATCAGGACACGTGTCCAATGAAATAGGGAAGCACGGAGCTCAAGGAGTTAGAAAATTTGGCCAAGTTTCGGCCAAAAAGCTAAAAGTAAAGGAAGCCCCCACGCCCCTGTCCTCTAATCAATGCATGCCACGTGTCCTCAGTGGCGGGGGCGCGGGAGAAAAGTGAAAATGTTCCAAAATAAAAAAGGTAAACCTTTCAAGGAAAACCCATGGGACAGGGAAGGAGAGAGAATTACGCATCCAATCAGTACTTGACACGTGTCATCCAGGTGGCGAGAATGCGAGAAAAATTTCAAAACACATTTTTGCTTGTTTTGTGCCCTAAATCTTCAGATCTCCATATCTTTCGATCCAGAGCTCGATTTGCACGTTCTTTATATCAACAAAGCTTATGAAATTCTCTACATGATTCTGGGGTTAATCTTGAATTTTGGTGTAGTATAGAGAGAAAATTTAGAAACGGCTCTGACGCGTGTTCATGGCCAGAAGTGACATTTCAGCGACCAAATTTAACGCAGAATGGGTTGCATTCTCCTGCAATTCGGTCAAAAATGACAGGGTATGGGTTTGTAAGGTCTCCCATGCCATTTTAATGCATCTGTAGTCAAGGAGGAATGGGCTCTCATGTTTTTGTATGTTTCTGTCTCCTGGGCTTGACCCATGCAATGTAAAAGCCAGATTTTGGATCATTTTCAAAGGGGGCAACAATTTTTGACATAGCAACTTCTTGTTTCACCTCCAGCAAGTGATTGTTTGAAGAACAAGACCTCTCCAAAGACTGTAATAGTTTTTACCTCTCTGAGGTTGTAATGCGGTGATTTTGACACTGAAATGATAATGCAAGCCTTGTGAATGAGTTTCAGTCCTTTGTTTGTATTGTTTCCTTCATTTCAGATCCTAAATTATATCTTATCAGCCTTTATGTATGTTTTATGTGCAATCTCTAGTTTGTCTCTATTTACATGACAAACTTGTTTCACCGCTCCTTTTGGTGCATCACCACCTTTAGTTAGTTTTATTTTTTTGCATTTCTATCCTCGTCTCCTTGCGGTTTAGAGTAGGATTAGGATCTCAACCTCTCGTAGTTGTGCAAGCATTAGATCTAATCGAGAGGAGTTTGAGGAACCACCTCTAATCTGGAGATTCCTCTCTCGCCACAAGTCCCACACTTGGAGAGAGGTTTCCATGTTGTGTAATCACACTTGGATGCTAGAGTGATCAACCTAGAAGCTTGATCTACATCCGTGGTGCCGTGAGTTTGCACCAACAGTTTTGGGCAACGCCGTGGGACACTAGAGGTCTCATTTTTATTGCAGCAAGGTTGATGTGCATCTATTGTAATTTTCTTACTTAAAAGAGCTATTATTTTCATATCTCGTGACTCCAAGGGGAAGAATCGATTGGTTTCAAAGTGCAGGCCTCGAAAACTCATGAGAAGAATCACAAGGTCAAGAGTTGGAGAAGAAGAAGTGCTGTTTGAATACCGCAATTATCTCCAAGAAGAAGGCAAAGAGGAAGAAGGATTCAAAGGTCTCCATCTCCACCAAACAGAACTCTCTCAACTCCTCCACCTGGTAGGCCTTTCATTCAGTCAACAAGGGTTTTAAGACCAATCAGAATGGCTCAAAACAATCCCTACATCAACTTCACAGTAGTAGCCCACTTGCCCTCAATGCACAACATCTAGTTCCTATTGCAGCCTTGAAGAACATTCCCTACTTCACTGGAGAAAATTAGACTACTCCAGGTGATCATGTTAAAGATATTGCTAACCTTTGTGCAATCCATGAAATCAATGAAATGCAAGTGGCTGTCAAGTTACTGGCATCTTCATTCAAGGGTAAAGCATTGTAATGGTTTAGAAGCCTTAGAGTTGGTTCTATCACAAATGAATTAGCATGTATTGCACTTCATGAGTAGTTTGGAGAGAAGGGAGACAAATTGTCTCTTTTGAGCAGTGACAACCATCAAGAGAGCTCCCAATGAGCAAATTGACCGATTTCAACTTCAGATTTCAAAAGACTTGGGAGAGGATTCCAAGGCGGTCAAAGCCAACAACAGTAAGGTGATTTTCTCTACTATCTCAAAGCTTTAAATTCTGATATTTCTATGTTGATTCAGTCCATGGGAGGCATAACCATCCCTATGGCTTATAGCGTTGCCATTAGGGCTGAAAACTATTTGATCCAAGTCGGAAAACTTGCACCTAGACCTCCTATGCCATTGTTTCCAAGCTTAGAGAATCCAAACACCCATCAAGCACCTAGTTTGGCTCCTTCTCCCACTCCTAGAAATCAGAGTTCAAATGAAGCTTCCACTTCATCTCCGAGTGCCCCAAATGAGCTTCAAGAGGTCATGAAGCAATTGCAAAACTTAGGCAATGAGTTGGTTACTCTCAAAAGGAAACAAGCCCAAAGTTTTAGACCTTCTTATCAACCCCAAGCTCAACCTAGTAGGCAACCTTACCAACCACAAAGACCACCTAATCCAACCGGAAATATAAATCAAACAAGGCCTCCCGCCAATGAGACCATTTCAGCCCTATAATCCAAATGCCATATTTGCCTCTAAGGCATTGGTGCCAACACGTAACAACATTGCTTAGGAGTATGATTGGTGCTTTCCATGCAATGAGCCTCATAACCAATCCATGTGCTTCAATGGTGCTTTGAATCAAGCACTAATGGTGACAATCTTGGTGTGAGGGTGAGGGCAATCGGGGAAACAATAACAACAAGAAACATTCCAACAATAATCAACCCTAAATGACACCACATTAGTGAACCGGTAAGCGAAGATTTCTATGGCATGAATCAAGCAGTTTCTCAAGGTGTTGCAGCCAACACAAGGTCAAAAGAAGGAATTTGGGTGAAGAACAACCATTAGCCCCAACCAATCCACAACCTTCCACGGCTCCACAAATGGTTGGCAAGCAAAGTCCAGTTTCAAATGCACAAGGGCAGCCAAGAACAACCCCTAGGCCAACTCAAATACCAATTGTTGCTGCCCACATGCAAGGAGTGAATGTGCAAACCAAGGGACAACAAAGATATCCTTCATCTCCATTCAAGATTATTGATCGATGAAGAAGACAAACGTCAATATATCAATGTGGGAATCCCTATCCATTCCAGGCCAAAGAGATTTACTGCAAGCTGCCATGAAGGACTGGCCAACTTCGAATCAGCAAGTTCAAATGCAAGACAAAGTGATTACAAATGTTGCCCAGCCTGAGGGAAATCATGAAGGACAACAAGGTAAAATGTTGAATCCCCCTCCTTTCTATGTTTCATTGATCATTGGAAATCAGCTAGTGCACAATTGCATGATTGATTCTGGAGCAAGTAGTTCTGTCATGCCCAAACAAATAGCTGATCAGCTAGGGCTCCAGTATGAAACAATATCCAAAGGGGTAGTGCAGCTAGATGGGACAAGTGACAACGGTTGGAGTAATCAAAGGTTTGAGCCTCACATTACACGCATGTCCCAACGTAATAGTGTTACAAGATGTATCAGTCATAGACCTTCCACCACTCTTTGCCCTTTGCTTGTCAAGGGACTTCACAGCCAAGATTGGAGGATATTTGTCTGCTGATTGGTCACACATGCTATTCAGAACGAGGTATGGAACTAAGGCTACAATCAGGTCAGAACCTATTGCAAACTTCCACATTGAGCCTTACACTCCAAGTCAGATTAATGCCAATTGCTCAGCATTTGATCAAGAGGATCACCCAAGCACTGATGAGGCTGACACCAAGGTTGGAAGCATCCTAGATTTGACTCTTGATGAATGGGCAAGCAAGGTGCATGCTTTTGATCCTTATCAAGAAATAGAAGAATCTGAGCTAGGAGTTTATTGTTTACATGAAGAGAATCAACCTCTCCCCAGCATCACCAAGCCAGATCATAAGGACAAGAATGAAGTATGGCAATTGTTCTTTGATGGGTCAAGGAGTAGACAAGGTGCAGGAGGAGGGGCTATGCTCATTTCACCACAAGGTATAAAGTATTACTCAGCCTTCCGTTTTCAGTTTTCTTGCTCAAACAATACAACTGAGTATGAAGCCTTAATTCATGGACTGCACTGGGCAAAGAAGAAAGGCATCAGGAATTTACAAGTATTTGGTGATAGTGAGCTGATCGTAAACCAAGTCAAAGGAAAAAATGCTGCCAAGAATGATCTACTCAGATGCTACAAGAATCGGGTATGGGATCTTATTGAAGATTTTGAAGCTTTTAGCATCAATTCCATCCCAAGAAAAAGAATGAAGCCGCTTAAAGGCTAGCAGCAATTGGGGCTGCGTTTGATGTTGTAGAAAGTATCAAAAGTGAGAAATCTCACCTTATATCAAATTGGTTGTGAGACCAAATTGCTTCTGGATAACAATACAAGTTGGCAAGTCTTCGAGAATGATAAGCAAGTTGTTAATTTCCTACAAGAAGAAGTTGAGTTCTCACCAAGAATCAAGAAAAGCTGAACGGTAATATGGTGACCAAATGGTGCAAATGAAAACTAACAAATTACCAAAAGGCCTCCTAACCTTGGAGTCAATATTCAACCCGAATGATCGGGCCCTAAGGAGAAAGTGAACATTCAAGTAAAGGGTGAAGATTCGTGAGCCTATTTTAGTGGAAGAAGGCAAAACATTGCAAATTGGCAAAGTAAGTACCTCACAAGAGAAATCTGATTTTGTTCAGCTTTGTCAAGAGTTCCTAGATGTCTTTGCTTGGACTTACAAATATCTAAGAGGTTTCAACCCAAAGTTGGCACAACATACTATTGAGTTGGATCCGGAATCCAAGCCTGTCAGAAAAAGCAAAGGCCAGTCAATCCCCATATTGAACCTCTCATGAGAAAAGAGTTAAGCAAGCTTATTGAGGCTAGTATCATCTTCCCCATCAAACACTCAAGCTGGGTTGTAAACTTTGTGCCAGTAAGAAAGAGAAATGGAGAAATAAGATTATGTGTGGACTTTTGCGATCTAAATAGAGCATCACTCAAAGATCATTATCCACTTCCATCAATGGAACAAATATTGCAGGTTGTAGCTGGTTCAGAAAGGTTTTCATTGCTAGATGGATATTCAGGCTATAATCAGATAATGGTGAAGGAAGAAGATCAATTCAAGACGGCCTTCACTACAAAATGGGGCACATATGCTTACAAGAAGATGCCATTTGGACTGTCGAATGCCGGAGCAACATTCCAGCGAGCTATGGATATGGCATTCAAAGGCTTGATCAACAAGATAGTGCTGGTATACCTAGATGATATCACTGTCTTCTCAAAGAATGTAGTAGACCATCTCTTTCACCTCAGGCAAGTGTTTCAGAGGTGTAGAAGGTTCGGAGTGTCTTTGAATCCTAAGAAGTGCATCTTTCTTGCACATGAAGGAAAGCTCCTTGGCCATATTGTCTCCAAGGAAGGATTAGCAATTGATCCAGAGAGGGTTGAAGCCATAAGAGCACTACCATTGCCAAGCCACAAGAAAGCCCTTCAGAGTTTCTTGGGAAGGATAAACTTTGTTCGAGGTTTGTCCTAGATTTTGTAGCCCTGGTCAAGCCCATCACCAAAATGTTAAAGAAGAGCATGGCTTTCAAGTGGATAGCAGAAGGCAAGGAGAGTTTTGAAGCAATCAAAGAAGCCATCTCCCAAGCACCAACTCTCATCAACCTAGACTTCTCCAAGGATTTCATCCTCTATGCATTTGGAGGTAATGACACTATCTCTCGCCATTTTGGTACAAAGCAAAACAAAGATAATGATGAGCAGCTAATTGCCTTCTTTAGCTATAGCCTAGATGACTATGAGGTGAGATACTCTTTTATTGAGAAACATGTGCTTGCAGAATCGAATCGAGCTTGAAGAAATTCAAGCATTTAGTCTCAAACAACAAGGCCCAGCTTGCTGGTCTCACATGTCAAGGGTTAAGGACTTCCTCCTCAACAAGGATTTTAATGAGAAAAGGGCAAGTTGGATCACCCGTGTCATGGAGTATGACATTGAGATCAAGATCACCAAGATAGTAAGAGGGAAAGGATTGTGTGAGCAGCTGGTTTTGGGGAAGCAAAAGAAGTATGCAATGAAGAAGAGGCTATTTTGACACCAGACAGCCATGAGCCAAGTGACAAGCAAGAAGAAGACAATGCTGCCCCCACTCCTTGCTGAACCCAAGGCATTACACACTTCCTAGGTACATGCCTATGCCCTTCTGGAGATGAACAAGACTCAAAGAAGACACTTCAGATTGCAGGCTGTCCCGTATGCCATTGTTGATGGAGTTCTGCACAAGAAAGATGTGAATGGAGTGCTGCTAAGATGCATTAGCACAAATCAGATTCAAAGGGTGTTGGAAGAGTTTCATGGTGGACCAGCTGGTGGTCATTTTGTACCAAGAGTGACAGCTCTAAAAATCATGAAGGCTGGTTATTATTGGCCTAAGATCTTCAAAGGATTGCTATGTATGGATCAAGAGGTGTAAGAATTGTGCATTCTTCACAGAAAAGAGAAGCTTGCTACCCTTCCATTGCATCCAATCTCGCTTAACCAGCCATTCATGCAATGGGGTTTGACTTCATTGGAGTCATTAATCCCAATTCAAGCCAAGGGCACAAATGGATTTTGACAAACCACGTACTACTTCACCAAATGGACAAGCAATAGCACTCAAAGAGGCAACCGAGTCTAGCATCTCGAGACTTTTATGAGGGGATAACAACCAGATTTGGTGTACCTGCCACAATAATCTTTGATAATGCATTGGCATTCATTGGATCTAAGGTGACTGAGTGGGCTGTCAAGAACGGTATTTACCTAAGCACTTCATCAAACTATTACCCTCAGGGTAATGGCCAAGCCAAGTCTACAAACAAGAACTTGTTGAGGATCATTAGGAGGACTCTTGACGAGAATCAGAGGTCTTGGCATACCAAACTGAAATCAGCCTTATGGGCTGATAGGATAACTCCCAAAAGATCCATAGGTAACTCTCCATTCAGGCTTGTCTATGGAAGAGAGGAAATCTTGCCCATGTCACTTGAGTTGCCAACATTGGAACTCATGAAGCAGCTGGAGTTGCTTGAATTTGAGCCCATGGAGGTGAGGTATGCAGAGTTGATGGAGCTGCAAGAGATCAGAAATCAGGCATCCCAAGCAATGGAAAAGGATCAAGCTTTGATCAAGAAGACCTTTGATAGAAAGGCCAAGGATAGATCTTTTCAAGTTGGAGATCTAGTGTTGAAATGGGATGTGGACAGAGCAAAACCGGGAAGGCATTCAAAATTTGATGCCATTTGGAGTGGCCCATACATGGTCACGAAGTGCAAGAACAACAATGCTTTCCAATTGGCCTCATTAGATGGTGAAGAACTGTAGATTCTAGTCAATGGAATCTATCTCAAGCGTTGCTTCTAAAGGGAAGTTCACTACTTTGTAAATATTAGATTAGATTTTCATTCCTCCAAGTGCTTTGTGCACCTTGTTTTGTCATTGTAGGTTAGTTTTGTTTTCCCTAAGTGCTTTGGCACAACTTGCTGTCCATGGAGATGTTTTGCAGTCCTTGCTTTCATCAGGTGATATTCCATCTTCCTCCTTACACATTCTGAGTCAGTTGGGGTTCTAAACTGAATATTTGATGACTCCATGCCCAATGGACTGCTTATAACTGGTATCTTCTACCTAGCAGTGCGAGTAACCCCATTTAAGTCATAATTGTTATCCAAAATTCACCCCCAGGGTAATTTTGATAACATGCATTAAATTCTCAAGTCCCAGGAAAATAGATTGATTCAGGGCAAAAATCATGTTTCTAGGGTCCCCTCAGATTTTTTCTAACTCCCCTGTCCAAGAAGAAAAGAGCAAGTTCTGAGAAAAGGTGAAAAAGTTGCAGAAAACAAGCTTGGGCCAGAAAAAATCATGAAAAATGGCTAAGTCCTAGTCCTCGCAATAGTCGGGACATGAGGGACATCTGGGCGCGAATCGGCCGAAAGGCCGCCAGGTAGTCTGTAGAGCAAAGGGACATTCGGGTGTGAGGATGCGTAAGACGCGGAAAGCCGGTTCGGCCGAAGGAGAAGAAAATCGACTAACTGCTGAGTGGCACAGTTGGGACATTTGGGCCGTGAGGATGCAAACCACCGGATCGGCCGAAAAGGAGAACTTTCACACTGGGATAGTTGGGACAAAGGGACGCGTGGGATGCGGATAGCTGAAAATCCGAGAGAAAATCAGATCGTGCCACGTGTCATCGGTAGAAAAGGGACAAGGAAGCCCATTTTGGGCGGATCGGAAGTTTTTGTCCTAGACAAAGACTTGGACAATAAAGCAAAGGGACGCGAGGGACGCGGAAAGCCGCAGACACGAGACCAATCAAATCAAGACACGTGTCTAATGGAACAGGAAGTGTGGAGCTCGGGGAGGAGTTAGAAAATTTGGCCAAGTTTCGGCCAAAAGCTAAAAGTACGCCCGTCCTCCAATCAATGCATGCGCCACGTGTCCCAAGTGGCATGGGGAGGGGGAAAAGTGAAAAATGTTCCAAAATAAAAAAAGGTAAAAATTTCAAGGAAAACTCGTGGGACAGGGAAGGAGAGAGAATTACGCATCCAATCAGCACTTGACACGTGTCATCCAGGTGGCAGAATGCGGGAAAAAATTTCAAAACACATTTTTGCTTGTTTTGTGCCCTAAATCTTCAGATCTCCATATCTTTCGATCCAGAGCTCAGATTTGCACGTTCTTTATATCAACAGAAAGCTTATGAAATTCTCTACATTATTCTGAGGTTAATCTTGAATTTTGGTGTAGTCTAGAGAGAGAAAATTTAGAAACGGCTCTGACGTGTGTTCATGGCCAGAAGTGACATTTCAGCGACCAAATTTAACGCAGAATGGGTCGCATTCTCCTGCAATTCGGTCAAAATGACAGGGTATGGGTTTGTAAGGTCTCCCATGCCATTTTAATGCATCTGTAGTCAAGGAGGAATGGGCTCTCACATTTTTGTATGTTTCTGTCTCCTGGGCTCGACCCATGCAGTGTAAAAGCCAGTTTTGGCTCATTTTCAAAGGGGGGAACATTTTTTGGACATAGCAACTTCTTCTTTCACCTCCAACGCAAGTGATTGTTTGAAGAATCAGACCTCTCCAAAGACTGTAATAGTTTTTACCTCTCTGAGGTTGTAATGCAGTGATTTTGACACTGGAAATGATAATGCAAGCTTTGTGAATGAGTTTCAGTCCTTTGTTTGTATTGTTTGCTTCATTTCAGATCCTAAATTATATCTTATCAGCCTGTGTATGTTTTATGCTGCAATCTCTGGTTTGTGTCTATTTGCATGACAAACTTGTTTCACCACTCCTTTTGGTGCATCACCACCTTTAGTTAGTTTCAATTTTTGCATTTCTATCCCTGTCTCCTTGCAGTTTAGAGTAGGATTAGGATCTCGAACCTCTCCGTAGTTGTGTAAGAATTAGATCTAATCGAGGAGTTTGAGGAACCAGCCTCTAATCTGGAGATTCCTCTCTCAGTTTCACAAGTCCCACACTTGGAGAGAGGTTTCTATGTTGTGCAATCACACTGGATGCTAGAGTGATCAACCTAGAAGCCCTCGATCTGCATCCGGTGCTTTGTGAGTTTGCAACAACAAAAGGATGGGCGGATTAGGATCTACATGGATTATAGGGAGCTAAATGTAGTTTGTGTCATTGATCCTTTTCCAACCCCCTTCACTCAATAAATTTTGGAAGGATTCACCGGGTGTGAAATTTATTCCTTTACGAATGGATTTTCAATGGGCAATCGTCATCACCAATCCGCACTATGATAATTCTTCACCGGGAACTCCTCGTGCTATGATTATTTACTAATGCACAACCTTTAGTTTGGTGGATGTAATCTAGAAACAAAACAACAACATAACACAAGAATACCATCGACTATGATAAGACGGAATGATGACAAATCTGAAATATCAAAGTAAATGATAATATTAACATGAAATTGTTACAATCTCACCCATGAGGTACTTCAAGTGTTATTGACTTCACTTGCCTTACACCAAGACTATGGGAGAAACTTTACAATTACACCTCTTAATGGCTTCTTCAACACACCTTTAAACTGATGGCTTCCTTCGCACACTTCTTACAATATTTCTCACTACTTCCTTCTATGCTAAATGAGGGGGGTGGCCTCTCTATTTATAGAACTTCCAGGCTTATCCATCTTATCTCTAAGATAGGATAAGAAATCCACTGACGAATCATATTCCATACCTTAACTCTTATCTGTACATGTAAGCTTATCTTTTAAGATAAGATAAACCTTATCATTTTACATGGGTTCCACATTTTTAGACTTTTTACAAATAAAATACACAAAATATTTATGACCTCACTCCTTGTCCTTATTACCAATATAATATTTCTAATTCCTAATCATGTAGACCCTACTTCTCTAATTACCCAAACTTTGACATTTTAACATTACCGGACCACTTACGACAAATATTTACTTTTTACAACATTCCTATTGTACTTTGACTGTTACTGTACTCCACATTATTGGCGGCACCATACTGACGGCGCCGTTATCTTCTATCAGATGATACTACTAATTATACTTAACAACATCCTATTCCTAATACATACATTAATGAAATAGAAATTATGGAGGAAAATTTTAGTGTCGACATCTTCCCCCTTCCTAGCTTCTACTCCATCCTCGGAGTAGACTCTTCCGTGCTTGAAAATCTTCAACTTGTCATGGTTGACCCATTTCGTAATGGGAGTGCCATCCAATTCCTCCAAATGCAGTGACCATTTTCATGCACAACTGCTATTTTGTAGGGCCCCATCCATTTTGGAAGAAATTTTCTCTGTCTTCTTCTTTTTATCCGAATCATATACTAGAACCAAGTCATTCACATGAAATGGAGACCACCGGATCTTTTGATCAAAGTATTCCTTCTGCTTCATTTTCTTCTTATAGCTTGTATCCTTGGCTATTTCCCTCATTTCCTCTAGCAAATGAAGATGTACCAACCTTTCTTTTCTTGAATCACTTTCATCCATTCTTTCATTTTTCATTACTCGACCGTGGGAATATCAAACTCAATAGGAAGAAGCTGGATCTATGCCATAAGCCAACTGGAAATGGGGAGTATCCTGTTGCTGATTTTGATGTTGCCCTATATGCCCACAATGCTGCATGAATCCTTTTATCCCATTTATGTACTGCAAGGCTGCATCTTTGCTAGAATTTGACACAACACAAAATTTGTTCGCTCCACCTCGTCCATTTGTGCTTGGCTTGTATGTTGTTACCTTCCGTGCTTAATAGTAAACTTATTGACTAGGGCTTCTACCACCTCATTAATGAAGTGGCTTCCTTGATCTGTTACAATTTCTAATGGACAACCAAATTTGGTGATAATGCGTTCATATATGAACCTTGCCACTTCATCCATGGAAGTTTGTTTTGTTGGCCTAGCTTCAACCCACTTGGTTAAATAATCTGCTGGGCAACTACAATATACTTATTTTGGCGTGAGGTAGTTGGAAGTGGACCTCTGACAATGTATATTCCCACTTTTCAAAGGGACTAAGTGGAAGAATAGGACATAATGGAGTGATGAAGTCTTACGGTTACCATGTGTTTGACAAATATCACATGTCTTACAATAATTATAACAATCTTTAAAAAGAGTGGGCCAATGATAACTGCATCCAAGACCCTTCTTCTTGTAAGTTGTCCAGAGAAGTTCCCTCCACATGTACCATTGTGGAATTCTTCTAGTAGCTCCTTCCCTTGATCACGTCCAATCGCCTGCTCTTGTATTGTCCATCGTGTCCTATTTGAAATAATACTCCATGCGAGAATAGAATATGGACGACGGACTTGAGTAATCTTTCTCTTAGTCTTGCATTGGCACCATCGAAACTTGAATTCATTCAGATAATTCCAAATATCTATGTATTCACTAGGGATTGTGTCAAGGGATAACAATGCTGCATCGGGGAAATCATCATCATCACAAGATGATCCTAAACCATCATAGGCTTGAGAGAGTGCATCTGCATTGACATGCTTCTTTCCTGGCCTATCTATAATATCAAATTCAAATTCTTGTAGAAAAATTATCCATCTTGCTATCCTCCCTGATGGGTTATGCTTATTTACAATATATTTTAGAGCCCGATGATCTCAGTTAAAACTAGAAATTTTTGCCCTAAGTAATTTTTAAACTTCTTTCAAGACAAAAATGATAGCCAGAGCCTCTTTTTCAGTTACAGTATAATTTACCTCAGCACTGCTCATTTGTCTGCTCCCAAAGTAAATTGGATGTTCATTCCCATTTTCATCCTTTTGGCTCAAAGTACTTCCTAGTGCTACATCCGAGGCATCGGTGTACACAATGAATGGCTTTCTCGAATTTGGATTCTTCAAAATAGGTGAAGACACGGGGCTTCCTTCAGATTGTCCAAAAGCTTCATGCGCCTTATTTCTGGTTCATAAGTAACATCCTTCTTCAAGAATCAGGGTTAGTGGGTCATGTAATCTTTGAGAAATTCTTGACGAACCTTCTATAGTAACCCACATGGCCTAAAAATGATCTCAACTTACTTCTATTCATAGAAATGGTAAATCTTTGATTTTAAAACTTTATCGGATCAATTACACTAATACCATCTCTAGATACAACATGCCCTAACTAAACGCCTTTAGAACATCCAAAGACACACTTTGTAGGGTTTAGTGAGGCTTGTGCTTCATCTAACCTTTGAAATGCCGTCTCCATCTCTGGTGCAGGTGGTCCAAATTGCTCCCATAGATGCAAAATCATCCGAAATACTCTACGATTAAGGTCCCAATGTAGGGTTCAAACACCCTATTCATCAAACACCTGGAATGTTATTTGGAGCATTACACAACCCAAAAGGCATAACTCTATGAGAAAACGTTCCCCAAGGAGTGGTAAACGTGGTCTTGGTGATCTTTCTCTATATGAACTTGGTTGTAGCCACTATATCCATCATCAAAACTATAGCACTCTGGCAATTTACTACTTCATCCAAGATCTGATCTGAAAATGGAAGAGGGTAATGATCCTTCTTTGTTGCCTTATTGAGCTTTCGTAATCAACAAAAATGCGTAGCTTCCCATTCTTTTTATTTAGATCACAGTGGGAGAAACCCATTCCGAATTCTCCACAAGAATATGAATCCCGCATCAAGAACTTATCTATTTCTTCTTTTACGGTCTTGGAAAAATTAGGATTCATTCTATATGGCATTTGCTTTATGGGCTTAACACCATCTACCACTCAATAGAATGTTCTACCCAAGTTACTTGACGGAGTTCCTTGTAATCAAACGTGAATAGGTGTATGTACCTTCGAAAGAGCTGGAGGTAGGATTCCTTCTCACTCTCCATCACAACATCACCAATCTTTATTTGTTGGAGACGATCATCAACTTCTTCTTCAGATAATTTTATGGGGTCATGAGTTGGTGTGACTGGAAGGATATCCATGACTGAAACATCAACCTCACTTTCTTCATCTTCAGTGTCCACTTCACTGGTACTAGAGTAATCAGAGGATGTCCAATCATCAGTTTCATCACTTGAATCCACAGGTTCTGCCTTATGATGTCGAGGGATCACATTTATCTTCACCCTCTCTCTACCACGTCCAAGTGTCATGAAACCTTCATTCTAGTAGTTTCTTGCATGAACTCTCCTTAGCCATGGTCTTCCCAACAGCATTGGGTACGCAACAATACCATTTTTCATCACCTGAAAGTCTACCACACATACAACACCCATAACAGATATTGTCACATTTGAAACTACACCTTCTAGTTTAGTTTTTCCTTTATTTAATGACCTTAACATAAGTGTTGAAGGGCGATCAATTTTTAAACCCAACATATTCATTACAGACTTGGTCATTACATTAACTGCAACACCTCCATCAACTAAGACATCATGAATTGAAATACCATTACATAATACCTCAGCTTGTGGAGCATAGGGATCTGCCTCTGCCTCCAAAACTAGGGACCTCAACCTCCTTCCTTCTTTGAGCATTGAGTCCACCTCGCAACTCCCGCCTCTTCTTAGAAGACATAGCCAAGAGTTGACCATATGTAATATTTGCAGGCCTTTTAGACAGATCTTCCAAGATGGAGTATGGTCCTTGCCCCTGTGAAATTAGAAAATCTTGCACACCCAACTTTCTTCTCCTATGTTTCTTACTAGTTTCTTCTTTCATCTTCTTAGGATCATTTCCATCTTGATTATCTTTTTCTTTCTTTCTTTTTGTTACAAACACATCTACTTCATTATTTCTGCTCTTATCTACTACATCAAAAGAATTCACAGGTGCTTTTCCTTTATCATTATCTCCTTTACCAGATGTAGAAGCTCTATCTAGACAATTATACTTATAATGACCCTTTTTATAACAACCATAACATACAACTTCAGAAATATTTCTTTTTGGACCTCTATCTCCTCCCTGAGAACTAAATTCCTTTCCTTGAAGAAGATTAATAGTTAACTGACCCATCTTTTTGAGAAAATCTTCATACTCAGTAGATGTACTAGGAGAAATATTTGTGCTCACCGGGAGTGGTTGTGGATTCTGGACCAAAGGTGTTGGTGTAGGCTCTACTTTAGCAACAATTTCTTTGGGCTCCTCTTCCATGCTTTCTTCTTGCCTTCTTGTAATCTCCTTTGCTTGTTCAATGGTAGCTGGGTGGTCATACTTCACTCGTTGTCTGATCTCTGGCTTCATCCCAAGAATGAAGTGCTTACAGAGGAGATTATCCATGCCATTCATCAACCCATCCACTAATCCTTCCAGATCTGGGCATCGAGCTTCCTCCTTAGCTCTAGAACACGAGCATGATAATCCCTTATCTTCTCCTTCTCTCCTTGGGATAGCTTTGTGATCTCAATCATGAGATCTACATATTTCATTGTTCACCAAATCCTTCAAGAAAAATTTCAGTTAATAAATCCCATGAATTTTTCACATTATCACCTAGTGTTTCAAACCACCTAAGTGCTGAACCATCCAAAAAGGTAGGAAAAAATTCAGTCCATTGTTCCCTTCTTATAAGGCCATTACAAATACAAGATCACTTAAACTCTTGAATGAAAGAAGAAGCATCTTCATTAGATTGAGCTGAAAAAACAGGAATCTTTCCCATTTTCAAAAGTAACCACCGTGAAATACCAACCCACAAGTACAATCAACAAGACTTATGTGCACAAATAATTAGAATCACTATACTAGAAAGTGACTTTACACCTTTCTATAGTAAAATAGAAATGACCACGGTAAACTATGGTAAAACTTGACTTACTGCAGTAAAAATTGACTTTACTGTGGTAAACACTATTCACGGTAAAAAGTGAAGTTACTGCGGTAAATACTATTCACGGTAAAAAGTGACTTTACTGTGATAAATACTATTCACAGCAAAAATGACTTTATCATGGTAACTACTATTCACGGTAAAAATGACTTTACCATGGTAACTACTATGCACAGTAAAAAAACAAGGTTACCCTCCAATTGATTTTTGACTAAGTGGGAATATCTCTCCAGAAAATCCACCAACGAGGAATGGTCCCGGCAACGGAACCAAAATGTCATCACCAATCCGGCACTATGATAATTCTTCACCGGAACTCCTCGTGCTATGATTATTTACTAATGCACAGCCTTTAGTTTGGTGGATGTAATCTGGAAACAAAACAACAACATAACACAAGAATACCATCGACTATGATAAGACGGAATGATGAAAAATCTGAAATATCAAAGTAAATGATAATATTAATATGAAATTGTTACAATCTCACCCATGAGGTACTTCAAGTGTTATTGACTTCACTTGCCTTACACCAAGACTATGGGAGAAACTTTACAATTACACCTCTTAATGGCTTCTTCAACACACCTTTAAACTAATGGCTTCCTTCGCACACTTCCTACAATATTTCTCACTACTTCCTTCTATGCTAAATGAGGGGGGTGGCCTCTCTATTTATAGAACTTCCAGGCTTATCCATCTTATCTCTAAGATAGGATAAGAAATCCACTCTGACGAATCATATTCCATACCTTAACTCTTATCTCGTACATGTAAGCTTATCTTTTAAGATAAGATAAACCTTATCATTTTACATGGGTTCCACATTTTTGACTTTTTACAAATAAAATACACAAAATATTTATGACCTCACTCCTTTTCCTTATTACCAATATAATATTTCTAATTCCTAATCATATAGACCCTACTTCTCTAATTACCCAAACTTTGACATTTTAACATTACCGGACCACTTACGACAAATATTTACTTTTTACAACATTCCTATTGTACTTTGATTTGTACCGTACTCCACATTATTGGCACCACTCTTGCATTTTGACCAAGCCGTTATCTTCTATCGACGCTACTAATAATTATACTTAACAACATCCTATTCCTAATACATACATTAATGAAATAGAAATGATGGAGGAAAATTTTAGTGTCGATAGTACCACCAAGTCCGGATTGCAAAGGAGGACTAGGAGAAGACAAATTTCACCACTGAGTGGGGAAGTTTTGCATATATGGTCATGCCCTTTGGGTTGAAGAATGTGCCTACTATTTTTTCACGCATAGTGGTGCAAGCATTCTAGGACTTCATCCATAAGTTTCTTCAGGTCTATTTGGATGATTGGACAGTGTATGGTCTAGTCAAAGACCATTGTGACAATTTGAGGTTAATGTTTGAGAGGTGTAGGCAGTTGAGGATATCCCTCAATATTAAGAAATGCATATTTGCTACACCCTTTGGCATGTTATTGGGGCATATCATATGTAAGGAGGGTTTTCTGGTAGATCCCACTAAAGTTACAGTTATTGTGGGGTTAGGGAGCCTACTAGAAGAGCGTAGCCCGCATATTCCTTGGGCATACGGGTTATTATAGGAAATTCATCAAGGGGTATACCAAGATCACTGTGCCTTTAGAGGAGCTTCTCAGACATAAAAGTGCCTTCCATTGGGGAGAGGCGCAGAGGGTGTTTGATACATTAAAGGATAGGCTTGTCACCACACCTATATTATGTTTTCCCTCTTGGGACAAGCCCTTCCATGTCCATGTAGATGCCTTAGGAACCACTATTAGAGTAGTGCTTGCATAGCCAGGTGAAGGAATTGTTGATCATCCTCTATGTTTTGCAAGCAGGAAGTGACACCAGTAGAGTAGAATTACACCACAACTGAGCGCGAGGCATTGTCAATGATCTACGTGCTTTTCAAGTTTAGACAATATCTGCTGGCAACACCCTTCGTGTTTTACACCGACCACATGGCATTAAAGTATTTGGTGAACAAGCCCATTCTACAAGGGCACATATGTTGGTGGGTATTGTTATTTCAAGAGTTTGAGTTCACCGTAGTAGTGAAGCCTAGGAAGAGCAATTGTGGACCTGATCATCTATCAAGAATTGATTTAGGGGAGGATGCGTAGAGTATTGAGGAGACAATGCCAGATGTGTAACTATTTAGGTTACGACGCATGCCCTTGGATTTGGAGGAAATTGTAGTATTTTTAAAGGAAGGTGTGGCACTGGAAGGAATGAAGGCGTTAGAGAAGAAGCAACTAGCCATACGTGCCACACCCTGCTACATGCTGATCTATGGAGACTTATACAAGTTGTGATTTGATGAATTTTTGTGTAGGTGTATATTAGAGAATGAGCACGTTGCCATCATGGAGGAAGCACATAGAGGAAGTGCGAGGTGGGCATTATGCAGGTGATGCCACCATGTGAAAGATATTAATGGTAGGTTTGTGGTGGGAAACCTGTATATAAAGGATTGCAAAGACTATTGTAAATTGCATGTGACCATTGTCAGTGCATTAGCAAGCCAGGAAGGAGAGATGAAATGCCTTTGCACCCTATCCCTAGCGTGAAGCCTTTTGAAAAGTGAGCAATAGACTTTGTAGGCCCTATTGCACCGGTGGTGCGTGTAGGGCTGGGTCACACTATGTCATCACTTACATGGATTATCTCGACAAAATGGGTGGAGGAAGCCCTAAACTAAATGTTGCACAAAGAGCCACATTGGAAAGAATCTTATGGAAGAACATTATCACAAGGTATGGATGTCCTTTGAGTTTAACCAACGATAGGGGTACACATTTCTTGAATGAGACCGTGAGGATCCTATTAGTAGAGTTCATGGTGGCTCATCATAAGACTATGCCCTATCACCCACAAGCAAATGGAACCATAACAAGCATTCAACAAATTACTTGAGTCATACCACGACTAAAATTTGTGATGTCGAAAGACAAGACCGGATGACAAAGTATCAGTAGAATTATGGGCTTATAGGACAACTTATAAAAGGTTGAACAAAGCCACACCGTTTCAATTGGTGTTTGGTGTGGAAGCTATTTTTCTAGTTGAATTCATGTTACCTTCTTTGTGAATAACACATGCAGGAGGGTTGGTTAATGAGAAAGTGTTGGAAGAAAGAATTGATGAGTTAATGAAGTTGGATGAGAGATGATCACTCACTAGGTGGAGCCAAACAATAGAGAAAGAAAAGTAGAAGGCTTGGCATGATCACCACATAAGAAACAAGAAGTTTGAGGTTGGGCAGATGGTCTTACTTTATGATTCTAAATTTTTGTGCCATCCTAGAAAGTTGAAAGTCCATTGGTTGGGTCCTTACACAATCTCGTACATCCTTGATTCAGGTGCGTGCTAGTTACAAGTGCTGGATGGGATGAAGTTTCCTAGACACTTCAATGGGAGTAGGCTGAAGCCCTACTATAAATAATTCTTCTTGGTGTTTGTAAATAAGGTAGTTTTTCCAGTTAGTTTAGAATTTTCCTTTATGCATTTCTTTTCTTGTGTTTCCCTTTCACGTTGTTGTTTTGTTTTGCACCTTGGCGCCAGTAACCTTATTGCTACTTTTTGAGAATCTGTGAGTACATAGAGGACCGCACATCATTTTAGTGTGGGGTGGAGTAATGTGAAGGAGTGCATGGTTAAATTACCAAGGAAGTTTTGTTAAAAATCCCAGTTGAATGGCCTGTTAAAAGAGGTGCTTGAAAAGAAAAGATGGAAAAAGGATGGTTGGTGCCAAGATAAAGCTACTTATAGATCCCACGTACAAAGGAGGAGAAAGTGCATCAAGCAACATGAGGTAGGTGAGAGCAAAAATTAGGACAGAAGAAGTGCCTTTGGCGCTGGTTACACATGTGCAAGAGTCTCCTGTCATGTTGGATTGGTTGCACGCCAGAAGGTTGGAGGATTGTCCGCATAGGTTGGGCATGTAAGGGAAAGTGCTTAAGTTAGGCTTTGTTTGAAAAATCCGCATTAAATGAAAAAATTACGGTGGTAGGTGAAGTAGCACTTAATGCTCAAAAAGGGAAAAAATATAAATAAAGGGGTCAAGGAACTTCATTTTTCACTTTGAGTATAAGAAGAACAAAGCACTTTTTGCACCTTTACAAACTAGGGCTTCCAAAAAAATGATCCATGTGAAGAAAAATTGGAGAGATTGAAGCGTGGGTAACTAGTTTGGATTTGTGAACCAAGAGGAAGGGATTTCATGGGTGTAGGAGAATTTGTGAGAAGGCACCATCTTGTGAAGGGAGTATCCCAGTTAGGGTTTGAAGAACTAGGGCATGGGTTTAAGAAATTTTCTTCACAAGTTTGAGATCTAAGGTTGGAGAGAGTGGAAGAATAGAGTAAGATAGAGTGATTGAAGTGGGAAGAAGACCTAGATAATGGCACCCAAGAAACTAGCTAGTACACCCAAGAAGGGAAAGGAAAGCAACAAGAAATTGAAGCAAGCACAAATGAAGAGTGGTATGCAGAAATGCAGTACCCAAATGGAGTGTTGTTGGGGAAGGAGTGGGAGTCCCATCTTAGGGACATGTCTGTAAATAATTATAATCATCGGATAAGCACAATTGAAAAGGAGTTGGTGCTGGAGTTAGTACACCCAACAAACAAGAGGACACTAGAGGGTTTTCCCATTTATAATGATGACGTGAAGGTCAAGTTGGAGAAGGCAGGGTTATTATAACTCTTTGAGTTGCCCTACTTTGGGAAACTTGAGCAACTGTATTAGTGGCTGATGTCATGTGTACATGAGGACTATTTCCACTTCACGGGGCACAATATGTGCATAACTCCTCAACTAATTTCACATTTCACATGCCTCATTTGTGAAGGAGATGGGTTGGAGGATGACTTGACTGAAAAAGAAGCGATTAAGGAAACTATTGCCACTTTCACATGCAAAAAGGGGTCAAGGTATTATGATGTCGCAAACATCAAGGATCTAGTAATGAAGATGGCTGCACACCTAGTGTCAAAGCTAAATGGCTAGGAGAGATGGACCCAAGTCAATAAGCCATGGTTGAATATTTGCAGAAAGATTTTAGAGGGCACCATCTATAATTTTCCACATTCATCGCGGATGAAATTATTAACTGCACGAAGGAAGGTGATAGGATCCTTTTTGGAAATGTGCTTTGCTAACCATCGTGTTCTCGAGATCGGGGTACCAGATGCATTAGATAAGTTCATATGGGAGTACCCTACTAAAGACCCCTCACCCGCCAAAAGGTTTGAGAAATATGCTTGTGACACTATGACAATAATGCACAAGGCACACTTGGAAAAGTGGTATACGTGCCTAAGGAATGTGTTTGGGGCAGAATGGAGAATTCTTGAACAATTACTAGCTGCCACCAGGGGAGAAGCATAATTTTTATGTACCAACATTTCTATTTAGGAAGATTCAAACTATCAGATGGGACATGGAGCCCATGGTGCAAGATCCCCTTTTCCTTCATAGCTCAATACTTCTAAGCGAGAGTAAACAGGTTCAAGGAGTCCAAAATTTTAAGTTGGACCTTGGTAATTTGACCAGGACCATAGGGAAATGTGCAAAGGGTTGGTGTACCCCAACAAGTGTGCGTACGTGGAGCGGTACGTATTGCATGAGGTATAAATGATAAGGCCCATGAATCTTCCCATTACAGAAGGATCTGCGGCATGTGTATACATTCGCATAAGACCCAAGTCGAAAAGGGCACATATCTGGAAAATGAGGTATCCATACCTTAAGATCTAATTGGGAAGAAAATACCCACGCCCAAATCGGAGGAAAATAACTAGAGAATAAAATCCCAAGTGTGGTGGAGACACAGGGAATAGGTTCCCCAGGACAAGCACCAGAACTAGTATGTATGCATGCAAGAAAAAGCCCTTAGTAAAAGAGAAGAATCCAGAGCTAGAAGAGCCATTAGATAAGGAGTCATCAGAAGAAGAAGAAACAGAGTCACCTACACTGGAATCTCTGGTTAGGAAGAAGCAGAGGGTAGAAGAGGAGACCACCTCGGAAGAAGTTGGAAGTTTGGACAAGTGCATAGGAGGAAAGGAAAATAGTGAAGAAGAAGTAAGTGGGGAGGAGGACCCAGGAAAGATCAAGGGCTACCTATTTTTCAATGTACATGATTTAGAGGAGGAAGGTGGAGAAGAAGAATAAGGGTTCCTTTTTGTGTGGTGCAAGGATAGCTAGGTAGGAGGAAGCACCCATGGACATGGGAAAAGATGAAGAGGCTAGTACACGTAAGAAAGAGGTTCCAAGCTTGGCACAAGAGTAGACAACTAAGGTGGCAGAAGAAGAGGAGACAAGGGACATGGAGACCCTGGTGAAGGAAAAAGTGGAATGCGGTGCTGAGCCAGTATTGAACAAGGAGGAGGAGAGCACATGAGAGGAATGCGGTAGCACTAGAGGCCCCATTTTAACTATAAGTATACCCAAGGGTATGTACATGGGAGGAAGGTGCATGTAGAGGGGGGAGGCCGGAGATGGGTTATATTGATGACCCCAAGAAGGTGTTTCATGCATGGTTCCAGAGTACACTTTTAGCAGAGGAGCTTGTAGGCATGTCATCTTTTGACAAGGAGGCTACCTATCCGTGGAAAAGGAAGATGATCTCATGGGAAATTGAGTCCCACCTTGATGAACTAGAGTTTGAGGTAGGCCACGGGAAATAGTAACATTGCCAGGACTAGGAGAAGATAACCCAGTGGTGGATACCTAGTAGCTCTTGGATGAACAACTGTGCAATGCACTTAACAAAGTCTCTATTGAGATAGAGGCTAGAATCTTTGGGTGAAATGATAGGATCAGGGATTTGGAAGGGGAGATGAAGGAGAAAGAGGAAGAGCTAGCTACTTTGACCAAGGAGTTGAGCTAGGAAAAGTTAATCAGCGCCCAGTGGCAGTGGGAATTGAAGGATGAAAAGGCCAAGGTGAGCACTATGTACAAGAAAGTAGAATCCATCAACAAGGCCATACTATTAAAGCATCCAGACCTAGCATCACCCGTGTAGAAGTATGGATCTTCCTTGGGATGCCTAGAGGATTTAACAAGGGTCCTCACCATGGAAAGATAACTGCTAGCCTTGGAGTCTGTAGAGGAAGTGGCCATGCCTAGAAAGAGAAGACAAGTTTAAGATCGTAGCACTTGTCGCAGAGTACAAAAAGTGCTTGCTGATGTAAGGGCCACTTCTCGGACTACTGAGGCCATGTACGACAATTGTGTAGATAGAGACAAAGTGGTAGGCACCTTGGTCACCACTCATGAGGTAAAACTCAAGGAGTTCCAGGAGAAAAACAAGGGGAATAGGGTGGAAAGAGACAAAATCCTTGCTAAGGTTGAGAAGAAATCTGAGGCCATTAAAACCTTAAGGGTTTTAATCAAAAACTAGTTGAAGGAGCTATATCCACGCATTACACAAAGAATGGATGCATTGGAGGATATATGCAAGGAATTGGAGAAGATCACAGATACTATGAGCATGCAAGGAGATGGATTAAAATTTGAAGGGGTGAGCACCCTGGTCGGTGACCTCTGTCGAGAAGCGTAGGATGAAGGCGGTGCTTGGAATAAATTGGAGGCCAACTTGCAAAAAAGGATTTTCCTAGTCTATTGTAGTGATTCTTTCACTCTCCCATTCTTTCTTCTTTCCCCATTATTTCATCCCCTTATTATTTTTCCCTAGGTGTAAGCCTATTGTATTCTTTCTCTCACTAAGAGAAGTGTTCTCGCGGATGGAGAACATGCATAGTGTGGGGTGATGTTGGGCCCCTAGAATATTGACTAAGTATAGAAGGCACGTAGGTGCACAAGGAAAAAGTGCACAAGGCAAGGTTTAAGAAAAGGGTTTAAGGAAACATGTGGTGCACGTGGTGTGTGTGGACAAAACCAAGGGTTCGGGACTTAGTCAAAATTGGACGTTTAGGGAAGAACACATGAAAATCATGACTTGACTGCACGTGGATAAGGTGCCACCTAGCCTCGAGTTGGCCTAGAAGGAGCATACTGTGGTAGAAGCTTCTAGAAGCACATCATGGTATAAAGTGGAAAGATTAGGCCTGGAGGAGCATGCTCACATGGAGGACCACATTTAGACACTTGGCATTGGATCTGAGGGCATTGGAGGATGAGTTGGCAGTCTAGAAAGGCTATAAATACAAGCACCTGTAGAGTAAAAAGAGACAGAGGAAGAGAGGAGAAGAGAACTAGAGAATGGGTGGAGCTCTATAGAAATACTGCAAGAACTCTATTAGTGGGTAATTGCATTTGGGAAAGGATGTATTGGGCAAGGGGACTATAATTTTTATTTTTGTTAGCTTAGCTACATTAGTCTAGTTGTAATGCATGACTGCAGCTTCTCTATGACATTCTATAAATGGCTCCATGGATGTAATGAGGTTACCAGTTTATATATATATGAATATCAATGATTTTGATGCATACATCTTTTTCATAGGTTCTCTTTCATTTTATGCTAAGTATGGATTCTTATATACTTCTTTCTATTATGGTACAAGTTATATAATCTGTTAAGTACTCTGTCTAGAATAACTGCAAGGATCTAGAGGCCATTCTGAGCTCTATGGTTCTTGTATGTCTTAAATCCTTTTGAAATATCTTAAACACTAATCATAGATGATGTTTCCCACTAAACTCACATAAAGAGAAACTCGGTACCATGCGTGCCTTGGGTGAGCACCCAACATCCGCTGGGTGATAGGCCAGCATGCATGGGGTTCCTTTCTTTTGTGATAGGGGTAAAAATGACTACAAATATGGCCCAGGTGAGCCATTCACTCTTGAACAAGCTTTATTAATATCAAATTTATTAGTGTCACCCAGGACACGTGGAAAACCCTATTTTCAGTTCAAAAGCACTCAAGATCAATGCCCTAAACCATTAGAGAAGTTCATTCCTAGTGGTTTCTTATCCAAAGAAAATATGTTAGAATATTCCACCGGAGAGTACCTGAAGGTACCATGGCTTCATGCCATCAAGCCTTGCTATATGTCAAAGGCCACCGTATGATGTATGTCATGGGTTACAATGGGTTTGGATGTGGTATCAATGCACAAGGGTGATTAGAACCCATTCCTATCCCTCACTTCAAATAAAACAAGCATGGTCTTGGAATAAGACCACATGAAAATCCACCATTTAATATTGATGCCACCTCTTCCAAACACGAGGACGACTCATCTCATTCCGATAACGATGTAGATTCCCAGTATAGCCTCTACGAGGATCTTGCCTCTACTAACCTATTCCCTAATTTAGATGTCCTTATGTTATCCAGGTCCAATCCTCAAACTAATTACCAACTAACCCTTGTATACCCCGAGCTTGTAGATTAAGATCAACAATTTAACATACCAATTGATTTCTTTGAGAATGATGAGGCATTTATAGAATTCATGGGTCTTAGGGATTCTATTCCAGCTAGGGATCATAAGAAAGGATTTGCAATTCAACTAGAAACCTATGCATAATTTGGAGAATAAATAGAGATGTGTGGATGCTCGAGTAAGAATTCTCGGGAGCAATAATAAGATTACTTCTAAGAAACCTTGTACAAAGGAATAAATGAAAGTCTCATAGCAATAGAATTTTTGAAGCACTCATAGATAAACAAAATGAAGAGCATATGGGAAAAATGATCTATATATTCAAGGATGATGATGAGCTACCTAGGGAGTTTGACCTTACTCTTCCCCTAATCCTACTCGGATGGAGGATGCTTCTAAGATGCTTGTGGAAGAAACCATTAATATCAATATTGGCTCAAAAGAGGAACCTAGAATGATAAAGTTGGGAGCTTTACTCTCAGCTCAAGAGCAGAAGGTTTTTGTAGACTTATTAAGATAATATGGAGATATATTTACATGGTCATACATGATATGCCTGGTTTGGACCCATACTTGGTTGTGCACAACATCGTTATGCACCTAAACGCCAAACCCATCAAGAAGAAGTTGAGAAAGATGCACCCTAAAATTGCACTCCTTGTCAAAGAAGAACTTGAAAAGTTATTAGCTACTGATTTCATTAAGCCCATTGACTATTTAGATTGGATATCTAACATAGTCCCTATTCAGAAGAAACTTGTTGGCATAAGGATCTGCACCGATTTCTGCAACATCAATAAAGCATGTCCCAAGGATGACTTCCCCTTGCCTAACATTGATATGATCATTGATTCCACTCACTGGTTATGAAATGTTGTCCTTAATGGATGGTTTTTCAAGTTATAACCAAATCAAGATTACGAGAGGAGGATCAACATAAAAAAATTTCATCACCCCTTGGGGGATTTTTTTTTACAAGGTCATGCCTTTTGGACTCAAGAATTTCGGGGCCACCTATCAACATGCAATGACAATCATCTTCCATGAAATGATGAATGAAATCATGGAGGATTACGTTGATGATATCTTGGCAAAATCAAAAATTAGAGGAGAGCACCCTGAAGTGATGAGATGTATTTTCCAATGTCTTTGGGATTACAAGGTATGCTTGAACCCCAAGAAGTGTGTCTTTGGTGTTTTTCAGGAAAACTCCTAGGTTTTATTGTTTCACAAAGAGGGATAGAGGTAGATCCTACCAAGGTTACAACTATCATAGAAATTCCTCCACCTACAACTCTCAAAAAAACTAAGAAGTTTACAAGGGAAGATTTAGGAAATCTGCCATTTTATTTCACAACTTGTGGATAAGTGCCACCCATTTACACATCTCCTCAAGAAGGATGTTGCATTCAACTAGGGACCAGATTGTCAAAAGCATTTGTACTACTTAAATAGTACCTTGTCAACCCACCTATACTCATGCCACCTACCCCAGTGAACCTCTCCTCTTGTACATCTCTGCTACCCAATTTTCTATTGGTGCACTACTTGCCCAATATGATCTAGACCATAGAGAAAGGAAAGTTTATTACCTCAATCGCACACACGATTTCCTATGAGTTAAATTATCTATAGATTGAAAAATATTTCATGGTAATTGTCTTCACCTTTAAAAATTTCACCATTATCTCCTTAATAGTAAAACCAAGCTAATATCCAGAGTTGATCCTCTCAAATACCTTCTATCCAAACCTGCCCTTACGGGACAAATGTATAATTGGATCATTCTCCTAAGTGAATTTGACATTGAGTTTGTGAATCATAAGTCCTTGAAAGGATAGGTTTTGGCTAATCGGTTGCGAAATCTCCTTTACCAAGGATGGAACATTTGTGTTTGGACCTGCTAGATGCATCCATGATGTATGTTGAAGAATATGTGGAGTGACAAGTTCATTTTGATGGCTCATTCACCTTCCATGGATTAGGAGCATGAGTGGTGCTCATCACTCCCATAGGCGAGGTTATTCCAAGAGCATTCCATTTGGGATTCCCTTGTACTAATAAAATTATAGAGTATGAGGCACTCATTGCTGGCCTCAAGTTGGATATCACTTGGAATATTAGACAACTATGAGTCATTGGGGACTCCCAACTCATTATTAAGCAAGTTAATGATGAGTATAAGGTTAAAGATGAGAAACTTATTCCATACAAGAAATTGGTTGAAACCTTGAAAGAGTATTTTACACAAATTATCTTTGAGCAAAAACCAAGGTCACATAATAGATCAACAGATGCTATGGCTATAATTGGATCTCTCTTACGTATTCCACCTCAGGAGAGAAAATTCCTTTCTTTGTAGAGCATTTACAAATACCCACATATGACATGCCAAAATATTGTTTGGCATGTGAAATTGTTGGTCCATCCTCCCCTTAGTATGACCCTATATTTAGATACCTACAAGATGGCACATTTCCCCAGGACATTACCCATTCTAAGAAGAAAACCCTTATTTTCCGTATAGCCTATTATACCCTCCTAGGAGGCACCCTTTATCATCATGGCTATGACGGGAATCTGCTTCATTGTTTGGATGTTATTGATTCAATCCATGCTATTAAGGAAGTACACAGTGGTATTTGTGGAGTGCATACTAGCGGTATGGTCTTGGCTAAGAATATCTTAAGGGTAGGTTATTATTGGCCCACCATGGAAGTAGATTGTTGTAATTTCATCAAGAAATGTGAGCTATGCCAAAAGTATGGAAACTTGATACATGCACCAACACAGGATTTGTAGCCTATCGTAACACCTTGGCCATTTTATAAATGGGGCCTAGATCTCATAGGGAAGCTCCATCCTTCTTCTTCAGATGGCCACACCCACATTATCACTGCCACTTTGAGTATTTTACTAAATGGGTAGAGGCTATGCCTCTTACTTATGTCACTAGTGCACAAATTTCCAAATTCATCATGAACCATCTCATATACCGTTATGGTATCCCTTCCGCCATTATCACTTGATAATGGTAAATCCTTCAAGAACAAAATGGTTAAGACATTGTGTCAATGCTTCCATATTCAACTCAAGTGGTCTACCCCTATTACCCCTAAGGTAATGGACAAGCCGAAGCTACCAATAAAACCCTTGTATGAATCATGGAGAAAATGGTAAGTAAGACTGGCCATAATTGGCACTTACAGATACATCCCGCCCTTTGGGCCTATTGAACCTCCATCCACACTCCTATTGGTGTAACCCCATATTCCCTAGTTTATGGAACTAAAGCCATCATACCCTTGGAAGTGGAGCTTCCCTCCCTGAGAATATATCTCGGATTATCTTGATAAGGAAAAAGACTATAGAGTAGCTCAACTAGTAGAGTTAGAGATATTGGATGAAAAGTGGATAAGAGTGCTTAATCACCTCAAGGTCTACTAGAACAGTATCAAGAGGATATAAAAATGGATCATTCATCATGAATTTGATGTAGGTGATCTAGTGTTGAAAGAAAATCAAAAGAACACCATCAAAGACAAAGAAAAGAAAGGTAAGTTTGAGGCCAACGGCGATTGCCTTATGTGGTGGTTACTAAGTATGGGTCGGGAGCTTATAAACTAGCATATTCAGATGGTGAAGAGCTTCTAGAACCTATGAATGCCATGCATATCAAGTTCTTATATGCTTAAGTATGGCATGAATATCAGATAACACCTAAAGAAAAACAAAAAGAAAAAACAAGCAAAACATGAAAAAATTAAGAAAACAATAAAGAAAAAATAGGTTGTCCACATGTGAAAACCATGCAATTGTGGCGCAGTGGGCAAGTCTTTGGGTGAAAATCAGTTTTGGAACTCAAGGAGGATTCTCCGGTCACAAGCCACTCTTACATCAGGATGGGTAACCCTCACCACTTTCTAGAAATAACTTCCTTTGCTAGGTCTAGGAACCCTACCGAATCCATCTTTGTCGAGCCATGATCTGGCTTATTTATTCTTATATCTGCGTGAAGGATGTGCCTTTGAATATTCCCATATAACATTGGTAGAACCATCACATTCCACTCTCTCATATATATACACATAAAATTCTGTCCTTTTTATATTCCCACATCATGTCTTGATCCATGCTTCTTTGTCCTTGTACATTGCTTTCAGAACACTACCTTAGAAAATACAAAAACATTTAGAAAAAGATACACAAAAACCTAAACATTCAGAAAATATCCCTTTAGGGATGAAGCTACACCAAATTTGTAACATTGTCTTCTGGAATCCCCAAAAACAATGTAAATAGTATCCTAAAAAACTTATCTTTCAAGATAACCAAAAACATTGGAAAATATATCAATGTTGTCCCGCAAAAACAAGGTAGTGATTTAATTAATTTTAGTTTTTGGTTTGTATAGTTTTGATTGAAAGTGCCTTTTTGTGTTGTGTGATGGTTCATTTTCTTACCTTAGATTGAATATTGTTTGATTTAATTGTGTGTTGCATTAGGTTCATTCATAGCTTGAGTTCACTTGTAAAAAAATGTTTTCTTTTTCATCATCTGTTGTGTGCATCTTTTAGGATTCATTTTACTTAGATTGAATGTCAATTTAATCTATTATTAAAGTTTTCTTGAGTTCATTTCTAGTTGCATATTATTGTGTTGTTTTGTATATGTATATTTATTTAGTTTTGTTGACCCTTTCTTGTGTGTTTGTTTACCACACCTTTGTTTGTTATCACATCTATCATTCATCATTCATCATATATAACATCATCTACTACATCATATATACAAAAATGCTAAGTTTTACATCATGCATGTATACTAAGCTAATCATCACACATCGTACTATCAATGGGGGCAAGAGGGGTTGCACATGATCACAAATCTATCCCCCCATACCAATATCATCTAAATCACCCTTGGGCACTATTTTCCACCTAGCGCTTATCTCTTCACCCTAGGGATTTTTAAATATTTCCAGGTGCTTCTTGTCTTCTATTTTTATCTAGCACCATGATTATTTTTAAATAATTATTGTTGGCCCATTTGTCTTCTCACCGGGCATTTTATTGCCACCCGACGCCCGTTCTCTTTGCCTTGGGAATTTTCATGTGCTTTTAGGTGACCTTCCATTTCCTAAATTCCTCTGACTAATAAAAAATTTAAAAATTATAAAACCATTCAAAAATCCAAAAAAATCGTAAACACTTCGAAAATGGACTAAAATTGGTAAAAAGCTCATTTGTAGCTGAAATCATGTCTCTCACATGGCACTCATCTCGTATCTTGCTGGAATTTTCACATGTTTTGAAATAATGACTCATGGATCACCTAACTCTACAATCATTTACAAAAGCTATGCTTCTTACTTTGTCTATACTCTAGGGCACTATCAGTTGCCTGGTACTATTTTCATCATGCACATTGCTTTTCCATTGGACCTAAGTGTCCTCCATCCTTTCCCTGGAATATACAAATTGTTTGGGGCATAATTTTCAACCTTTTTCATTTAGTAGAACATTTGAGACTGCATCTCGATAAAAAATTATTCATGCAACTATCTTGAACATTTTTGGTTTGAGTGTGTATGATTGTACTTATTTCCATGTTAGATTAGTTTGTTTACTTCTCGTATTGTATTGCATGTTTGTATGTTGCATGGAGTTGCTGTTTTAGCAAGGGAAGATTGTTTGTATCTTGGATTTTCATGTCATTTTATGCTTCCGTCGTATGCTTACATTTTAATAAGGACCGATGATGAGGATTATAAACAAAATGATGATTACAAATTGTTTATGTAAGCATTGGTTTTGGATAGCTCAATATCCCCTTTTCTTGTTGTTTTCTCATCTTCTTTTCACACTTTTTTCTTCTATTCTTTTTTCAATTGTTGATCGATTTCTTCCATCACCCCATCAACACTTGAGGGGGAATCCCTTTAGCTAACTAATTTTTCTTCTACCCCTTCAAATTTTTCATTTGCTTATGTTTGTCTACTTTCTTTGAAGTGACGTAGCTTACGTCACCCCAAAGAGGGGAAAATGTAGACACCTGTAGTTTGATCAAAGCACTATTATTCCTAATATTACACTAACTATTCTCACTCCTCGCAAATTGATGACATATAGTCAGTTAGACCTATCTAACTCCCCTCTTATGACACTCTTTTGGTCGTATTCCTCTTGTAAATCAATTAAGCATGCTAATATAGCCTTTTATTGACTAAAATATCTTCTCATTCACTTCTAGACTACTTCTACTAGCTTTATAGACTATCAATCTATTTCATTGGATTGATTAGACCTCTCAAAACCCACTCAAAACCCTAATTCCTCTCTAAACTAGCGTAACTAGCCTAACCTAGTTTAACTAGTCCTAACCATGATTAAACTCTTCTAAACCTAGTAAAATTTTACTTTGAATCCCTAATCAATTTTTGGCTTATCCTTTAGTCCCACATGCACCAAAATTCCTCCACTTTCCCAAATGGAAAACTATAAATAACCCACTACCCCCTCTCATTTCTAAGAACTCTCCTTCTTCCTAACATAAACTATAGTATTATTGCTAGGATTAAGAGCTTATTGCATTTGTTTTATTAAGCTATTGATTTTCCATTGCACTACACACACAAGCATTGAGTAAATGGGAAGAACCATTGGCCTTGAAGACATTAATGGTGAGCTCCCATTCTCACAATCACAAACTGAATGCTTAGATCCTTACTAGGTTCATTTATTTAAAGCTTTCAAGAGTAGAGGATTACTAAATATGCTAGATTTGCTTGTTTCTTTCAATATTAATGTATGTAAAGTGATTAATCCTTTTTATCTCTTATTTGATGGTCTATTGAATAATTGTTAAGAGCCTTTGGGGTTTCTGTAGAGATTCTTACCCCATGTCCATGGCTTTTGCAACTTTTCATTGAACACAATCTACACCAAAATAGAAGTCTAGGGGTTATAGTGAGAAAGGGGTGCAATATCTTTCCACCAAGGTACATGGGGAACATCATGGACACAAAATTGTACCCATAGTGAGGAGTTAGGGCATAGTTTTGTGTCCCTCGTGTCCCCCTTGTCATAGGGGAAAGAAATGGGACACACAAAACACTGGACACCAGGTGCTCCAAAGTGCGCATATGGGAGGAGTATGAGGGTTTAATTTTGTGTCCCCAAGGGTACAATAGGGACAATAGGTAGTCAAAATTTCTCCTTTCCATTAATGGAAAACCGATTTTACACTACTCCGACCAAAACTAGCTTGAAAACCTACTTTTTCACCCCAAAGGATTAATATCATGTTTTGGGGTTAAATTGTATATTAATTTAACTCCAAGACACATTATAAGAAAAATGGAATATTTTAAAGACCTTGAATATTCCTGAAACTCAAAAATTTGGCCCATTTTTGTTCGAATCGTGAGATGTAGCTGCACTATTTGGATTGTATCAAGAAACCTTCATACCTCAAATCAAAATGAATTTTACAAGCTTTTATGTAATTATAATAAATTTCCAATGCTTATTTTATTTCCTTATAACTCTTTATGGAGCTCCTAGAATCATCAAGAGAAGTTAGGTTTCACCTTAGGCTGCTTGTTCCCGCACCTAGAAAACTTGCACTGTTGAGTTGAATGTCCTTGAATTATTAAATCTTTCCTAAATATTCCTAAATTTCTCACAACATTTTCAAGATTCCATTAAACTACCTTAGGATCCATAACACCTTTTCATAACTCTCTTGGGTGGTGCACACAGTTCCGAAATGATCAAAATTGGCCTCTCTAGGCTTCCAACAAGACTCATCTTCCCGTAATCTTCACTCAATCATCTGATGAGGTTTATTGAATTTATTTGAACACCGAGAAAATTTTGAAAATTTCATTAGTACCCTCTTCAGGTATAGGATAAAGGTTTTAGAGGATCCAAATTGGTCAAGAGAGGGATTCTAGAAGATTTGGAAATAAAATTTCACATTGTGGCTTAGTTTCCATGCCTTGGGTTTTACATTTTTAGGCTAGTCATTTTACATGACAACAAATATTTTATCTCCCTTGAGGAGAGGTGGAGAGACATTGTACTATAGATACTTTGATAGATATTGTTATACTTGACTCATTGGGCATTATACCTAGAGAGGTTTGTTACCTTTGGTCATATAGACCTTATTATGGATGTGCTATTGTTATATCATCTTGTTATGTGTTCGCACACACCATTATCTACCTTTTATGTGGAGTCTAAGATATAGTTAATATATTTTTGATATGTTACCTCCCTTTAAAGGTGTTTGGATGTCCTCTTGATAAGGAGATGTGTTTTTATAATAGTTTATTATGGCCACTTAGAATCTTGGTTGGTTAATGTGCTCTTATACCTTGGAAAGTGAATTGTTTGTATGAGTCTCGGTAAAATGGTGTGAAACCTCTTTGGTATGACTTAAATTATTTTTGTCATGTTAGAAAAATAATTTTTCATGTGGGAAAATTATTGAGTTTTCACCAATGCTCTAAGGCTAAGCATCTCATTATGTATGGGGAGGATCCCATTATTGAATGTAAACTACCTGAACTACCTAAAAGTTGTGGGTGGATGTTAAGAATGGAATCACATACAAATACTCCACTAAACCTATGGAAAAGTACTTGTACAAGGTACAAGGGAGGAATTTTTAGTGAAGAGAGGTAAATGTAACAATGATAAATGAATCCATAATAATGCTAACAATGATAATACAATAATGCATTATCATTATCCTTTAGTCAATTAGAGGAACACAATAATGCTAACAATGATAATACTAACAAATCATAGACATAGAATTTCATTGATTCATTTATCAAAGGAACAGACACCTTTCTTGGTTTTACAATATTATCATGTATGCAAAGTTGGAAAGTAGAGAGAGAGATAGTAAATGAACATACGAAAAGGAATAAAATAATTACAACTTTTATTACTTGATGTAGTCATGGTAAACCTAAACAACATACAATCAATCAATAATTTCCAACCTCTTGGAATGGATAAGCCATTCCAATTTATAGCATTATAAATTGTCCCTTAATCTCCCCTTATGAATTTTCACCTATCTTCATTACTTGTGACCTTTCATATTCCTAGGAGGTGAGTATTTTTCTTATTAGTGAAAAAGGACTCTTACAATGTTAATGTTGGAAGTCACTTAAGTGAATATGATGAAATAGGAAAAAGTACATTATCAATGAGGGATTAGAATATAGAGAGAGAATATGGAAGAGAGATAAAGAGAGAAGGGTTGAACAATCTGATGAAGATGAGACTTTGTTTGATGGAGAATTTGTTGATTTAAAGCATGGTGATATAAATCTCCTCAGTCTACTAGATGAATTCAGAATCACTCATGATGGTTCTTTCTTGATCTCACAGTGAGAGTGAGGATCACTTTCTTTATTCTCAAGATTTCACAATTCACTACAATGATCACAAATCAAATATGTAATGCTTGAACATATTCATTCTTTTCATATCCTTACTAAAATAGGCATTCATCATGTGGGTGAAAGGATTACCCTTGAATGGAATTATTTTCATGTATCCATCTGTTGAACTGAAATGAGGTGATTGTGATGTAATTATTCCTTGAGGCATGATCACACTACAAGGTTTGAATGAGTGTTTAAGAACACTTCCCAGTGAATGAAATCAAGTGGAATTGAGATGGTTTCTCATTTTGTATACATTGTGCTCCATATGAGGATCATCCTCTTACCTTTCTTGGATCCATAATTATCCTTGAATGAGATCAACTCATACACCTCCTGCTCACATGTTTCTCATGGGAATGGATGATTTCTCAATTCTTCACACACAATGGTCCTAGATGCCTTGGACTAGCTCTTCTTGGATTATTCCTTGAATAATATTTGAACATAACAATGAAGTCGAGAATGTGGTGATCACTACCTCACTCCTTGAGTCTCACACTTCACCTATGAACATGATGACCTCTTCACCACTCACTTTCTTGACCATGAGTGGAAACATCCCTATGGTTTTCAACATTCTTATACTTGATTACTCCTCATTGAAATATAGATTTATCTTGTTAATAGAGATATTGATCCCTGAATGGTACTTGAAGGAGTGAATGAGAATGAGTTCCATGTTTTTTTCTCTACACTACACTAAAATACTACAAATTCCACCTCCTTTGTCTTGTAAGATGCAAGCTCATTATCGAGCATGGATCAAGTGTTTAGAAACACTTATTGAGGTATGCATTGCTTGAGATGACCTCCATCCTCACTCACAATGAGATTATCACATCATGCTCATGATGATCATCCTCTTGTGACTTGAACTTGAATGAAGCTCTTGATGTTTTAGATCATTTTAGACCCCGCGATGTTCCTGGTTTCTCCCACTACCCAAGTGACTATCTTTCACACCCACAATGACTCACTCGATTCATTTCTTATCATAATGTGATTCATATGATGATATTCACATTTTGGGATAGGATTAGTGATGATGATGTCTCCTTCATGATGGAAACATTCTTAGGATGACTCTCTTCTATCATAATTGGAATGAGTTAGCTCCTTTCTTTCTCCCGTAATGATGATTTAAGAGCTTACAAATTATTTCCTGACCTTGTTTGGACCATGAGAAAATTTCCAAACCTTGAGATGATGGAAAAAATAACTGAGATAATAAAATGAGAGTTATCATAGATTTTTGGGCTTAATTTTAGGAATTAATATTTTTAGCAGGTCCTATCCAGGACTGCTATTTTTAACAATTTTGCATTGTTTTCACTTCTTGATATTGATTGCATGTTCTGAGGACCAAAAATGCTAATAATTCACCTCTTTTTACAAATTAATATTCTTAGACATGCCCCACCATGAACATATGCTATTTTTAGTAAGTGCATTGTAGCTGTCAGATTGTAACAAAAACAATCTTGAAATTATGGGTTTTATTCAAAGATTCCATGCTCTAATTTTTGGATGATTTCTTCATCCAAATATTTTTTTCACCAAATGGGAGAAAATAATAAGAAAAAATCAATCATCAATATCTCAAAAATTAGCAACCCCATCGTGTAAGAAATGGTTCCGATAAAACTAGATTTTTTAGGATCCTTTGCTCCAAGTTCATGATATTTTCACCCATTGGATATTTGGGAAATTAAAAAATTATTTGAGGATGCAATAATTTGGAGAAAAAAGTCCTCAATATCTGTAAAAATCATCTTCTTCATTGTGCAAAAAAGGGCTTGCATGAAAGTAGAATTTTTGATGATCATTTGCTCCAATTTTCAAGTGATTTCACCCGCCGGATGTTTAGGAAAAAAAGAAATATATTGATGTCATTTTCTACTGTGGTATGGAATCCATGAATGGAGGTTGAAAGGTGTGACAATAGAAAGTTCACCAACATGACTAAGCTGTGGAATAAACTAGCTCAAATAATATTTTTATGCACTTTTGAGTCTCTTAGCTAACTTTGGTTCAAACCACAGGTCAAATGAGACTTCATGTGAGATTAGAATCAGGTTTAATTGGTAATGGGGACAAAAGGGACAATAGGATCTCTAAATTTCACCTTATACAAAGATGGAGACAAGTGGTAGTATGGGAGCTAGAGTGAAATAGAGCAAGGAGTTGAAAAATCACCTACAATGCTTGTAGAAGGTCATATGACCTGCAGGGATGCATTTGAGCATGGCACACACTTTCTTGTCCCCTATGTCACCTTGGTGACATGGGGTAATATATGAAAAATAATTGTGCCCATTGTGAAGGATTGAGGTTGTAATTTTGCGTCCGTCATGTCCCCTTGTCCCGGTGGAGAAACAGGACACACAAGACAATAGGGGCACAAAGTGCTATAAAGTGCACCTATCAAAGGAGGATGTGTTGGAACCCTAAGAGATGCTAAGTATAAGTGATAGAAGGGGTTTTAACATGTGGGAGTTAGGTGAAAAGGCATGTGTGAAAGTATAATAGACAACGTGCGAAGGATCGTGCCTAGGCCTAATACATTTGAGACTTAGCCACATTTTAGTAGAACTAGGAGATGGACGGTTGGAGTAGAGACCAAGCAAGATTTTGGAGATAAGAATAGATCATGAAGACTTAACGTTTAAATAAAGTATATATTGAGACATATCTCATGCAAAATAAGTTAAAACATCATGTAGAGTTTTGGCTATTAATAGGATTAGATCTATAGTTTATATTAGAAGATAATATATTATTAGTGAGTTTGTATGCTCTCATAATTAACTTGTAACACACACATGGCTATTATTAGCATGCAACCTATTTTGAGGATGCATAGGAGGTGAAGGGAAAGTGCCCACCCCTATATATATGTATTATCTGTATAGTTTTAGCAGTTACGTGATTGTGATAGAGTTATGTTGTTGGTTTATGTGTGCGCATGACTCATGGTGACATTATTTTATATGTATTCAAATTCTATGTGTTACAATAATTAATACAATGGATCTATGTGGTGGGATATTGGTTCTTAATTTGTTTGTAACTAAATATTGCTTAGTAAACTTGATCCTTACCCTTTTTAGTTTGTTCTTGAACTATGGTTGTGATCTAGATATGTTCATGCTTTACTTTGAATGGTTATTATGGATTTGGATTATATATGTGTTTATCATGTTAACTCCTTGACAAAGCTTCCATAAAGAAGGACATGGTACCCTTGCGCACTTCGGTGAGCACTCAAATCTATCTGGAGTGATGTGTCAACGCACCTTGGGTTGTTTGGTAAAATAAAAGACTACATTTTGGTTCCATTTTGGGACCTCTTTTCAAGATATTTGCAAGGATGTTGCATGATGAAGACGTACCGATTGACTTTGGCTAGTATTGAGGATTGGGTAGAGAATTTAGAGGAAGAGTTTTCTCATAGATTTAACACTGGACCTGAATTTGATGCACACACATGGGTTGAACAAAATCTATATCATGAGCTCTATGAGACATTATTTTCCTATTTCCCTATAGAGTTGTATGAGTGGCTGGTAGCATACACATCAAAGAGGAATTAGAGGTATAGAACACTTGTTTGGATGTAGGAAGACTACCAGAATTTGCATGATGCCGATTTGACTTGGACACACACTGTAGATCATTGGTAGAGTGGTTTTTACAGAGTTACACCTTAGAGTACACTTTCTACTTATTCTTGTCTAGAGGTTGCTAAGTTCCAGTTCTTGTGCAAAACCAGGGGATCTTATTTGCACGCTATCCATTTAGCAAATAAGATCTTGATTGTAACTTTGGATTTAGAGGCACGACTCTATGGATAGATAAATCCAACCACATGCGGGGGTAGGAGCGAGGCGTGGTGAAATATGGAGGACATGTAAGTAGAAAGGTAGAGAGAAGAAAGGAAGATTGAGTTTAATGAAGCACATGAGAGGGACTTCGCAATGTAGCATGATATTGTGGAATGAATGATGTTTCGAGAGAGATGCCTTGGGATTTTGGGCTCATGTGGAAGACATGGAACCGAGCATTTGGAACTCCCAAATTTGGGTAAGCATTGAAGAGACCCTCTTCGGCTTTTTGGATGAGAGAATGTCCGAGGAAAGACTAAGAACCATGGGCATACATCTGATCCCACTTGGTGATCTAGCCCTTGTGCTTGGTGTTCCAGTTTCTAAGAAAATTATTGAGAATCAAGCTAGTGTAGGTGTTTTAGTAGTGATAGGTAGGTTACATTTTCCATTAAATTTATGAGTTAATCGGATAACAAATTCATTCATCTATTATGGTGCGACATTTTTTTGTGTTATTTGGGGTCAAGTTAGAGGTATATTTTCTGGCATGTCATCGACATAGAGCATGGGAAAATAGAACATTGGTATTACATCTGGGAGTTACAAAACTTAGGAGACACTTTGGGAGTTCAATTTAGTACAACTATTGGAACACAAGGTAGCACATCTTCTGGTCTAGTACCCACTATGGGAAGATGATTAGGTGGTTCTAGATCGAGTGGATCTGGGGGTTCTAGAGGTGGAGGTAATACTTGAGGTAATACATGTTCTAGATCAGGTGGGCATGGTCCACACCAACCCCAAAAGTTTACTAAGAGATGTATCTTTGCCTACTAGAATACAAAGGAATTAAAGATGCAACTAGAACATATATATGTGTGAGATACTATGGCACATTAAGGGATTACAACTCCAGAGCATAAGGCAAGTCATTTTTCTACTACTTTGCAAGGGCACACACATAGTTGGTATAAGAAATATGATTCAAACCAAACTTGTGTAAACTATATTACGCTACATGATGATTTCTTAGTAGAGTTCCATATACCGAGTTTGAACATAAGAGCATCAACGCGCTGAAGGAAATTAAGCAGGGCGGGGTTGAGAGCATAAGGGAGTATGATGCACACTTTAAATTTTTCTCTTAAAGTTGTCTTATGATATTCAACCCAGTCAACATGCTCAATGGTTTATTGGAGGATTGATCACACCTTTTAGGAGGGCACTCTCACATAAGAGTTTTACAAATTTGTGCAAGGAACTTGAGGCGCCTTTGGGTGCTAAGGTAGTTGGGAGTGTAGACACTTTGGAGTTAGCCCATTTTTGGAAGATCAGATTGTATCTATGGAAAAACAATTAGAAACGTTTTCAGGTAGTTCATCCCATGAGAAACACAATGGTATTTGGTGTATGAATTGTGAGGTGGAAGGACATACCAAGGATAGTTACACTCATAAATTGGTGCACACCATATTGCTAGATTATGAGATCTATCATTTGGATCATGATTCAAGTAGGTGCCCCTTCTTGTAGCACATGATAAGGAAGATCATGTCCTATTACTATAATATTTGTAAGTGTACCACTCATGATATAAATAATTGTAGATTGATTGATCAGATTCATGATGCCATTGAAACTGGTGTACGTCAGACTAATGTTGCAAACAATTCTAAGGAATAAGGTGAACATCATAATCATAATCACAATGAAGGGCACTCTGATGGAGGTGGTAGAGGTAGAGGTTATTGTGGAGGATTCATAGGTCGAGGTTGTGGCGGTGGTAGAGGTGAATTCCCACAAGGAATATGTTATACATGTGGATCCCCTGATCATTATAAGCGTGAATGCCCTCATAACATTATTTTCTCCTGGTGTGGAAAGGGTCACAAGTTTGAGGAATGTACGGATTTGTATAAGTACATGAGCAAGAAACAAAAGAAAGATAAGGGCGTGAGAATGGAAAGAGTACAATGCACCATGGAAGATTAGTAGATGACAAATTTAGCCCCTAACCCTGAGATAATCCTGGTATTGGTAAGTACACATGATGAGGCTACACATGCTCGTGAGAATTCAAAGAAAAAACCTATTATTAAAAAATAAGAAGTATTACATGCAAAGTATCTAGATCCTTCATATGAGAAGGAAGTATATCAGGAAACTATGGAGGTTATTAGGAACTTATAAGGTGAGATACAATTCTTGAAAGAGTAGTCACGGAAGTTGGAGCAGAAAAAGTGGTTGAGCTTCCTCAGAAATATGTTGATGACTTAAAGGAGGTTTGTAAGATGTTGTGTCAAGAAAAAATCATTCCTTTGTTAGGAGAATGGTTAAGGGAGAAGATACTATGCACTGGATTTGAGTGTGAGAGACATATATTACATGCGAACTTACCTCCTCATAGTCTTGATTAAGGCAAAGAGATCACCTTGAATGTAGTTGTTGATGGATGAATATTGAGTAACATCCTAATTGATACAGGTTCAGAAGTGAATGTAATCACCTTGGACATGAGGAATTAGATGAGGAGGCCACCATTACAACAATATTCAAACGTGATGTATATGGAAAACATGAATAAAGCCATGCCCATTGGAGTTTTAAAGGATGCCACTATTACTATACAAGGGGACAAATTTATTGGGGACTTTGAAGTCTTGGCACTTGTGGAAGCAAATAGTTTTCCCGTATTACTTGGGCACCCTTGGTGTTACATAAAAATTCTGATTTACACTTTACTAAAGGATATATCAGTTTTGAGAACAAGGAAGAGGGTGTGATCATTCCTTTGATGCATGGAAATGTTGTGCCTTATGTAGAACCTTTGAGTGAAGAGGACTTGAATAGAATTTATGTGCATACCATCAGAGATTCTAAAGTGATTGAGCCATCAAGGGAAGTTGTAATTCAACATGATGATGCATAGTCTATGAGTGATACAACAAGTATTGCTTGTGATAAGTAGGCACATGTGACTTATGAAATCGTTAGGTGTGAGATGAAGAGTACACTTAGTTACATAAGCAGGCTGCAATGTGTTAGGCATTTGGGTAGTAGCCAAGTACCAAGGTACACTGGCAAAGGAAATCCTTATGTATTTCTACGCATTATGGAAGCCAAAGTGGGTAGATCAAGTGGAAATAAGGAATATGCTGATTTATACCCTATGCGAGACATCAAAATGCTGGTCGAATTTACATGAAGATAGTCTGTTAGAGTGGTAAGAGGTGATAATCGATTCTCTACTAGATTCTTCTTGAGCAATGTTCCTATCAAGATATGTGAATTTCATGTGAAGGATTCTTCTTCGCACCACATTCAAAATTGTGAGAGACTCTGGACAAAGGGGCGAGAGGCCTTACCACCTTCACTATGGGTGCATAAGTTCTACTTAAATTTGTGTGGATGCACATGTGTATGGTATGTTTATGCGAGTTGAATAGAGCAACAAGAAATTGGAAAGAATTGATTATAGGTATGATTCAGACCTTTGACTATTTTTCTACTAAACCTCCAGTGAATGAGGCCTTATATATTATGAAGTGCTTGACTATGGAAGATAGTGCAAAGGTTGAGGAACTTATTCAGGAATTACTAGGTGAGTCGATCTGGAGGTGCACTTTGAAGAATAAGAGACAGATGAAGAACAACTTGGGCATGCCTAGATAGACAAAGAAAAAGGTTAAATGGTTTATGCTATGTACCTTTGGATATGATAATATAATATATATGGATTGATGGAGATTCCGACATGTGTCACACATCCCCTTAGTTATATGTATGGGTTCACATGGGATATGATAATATAATGTATATGAGTTGATGGAGATGCCGACATGTGGCACACATCCCCTTAGTTAGTTATATGGGCTCACATAGGAATTAATTATATTGGGTAATGAGTCAACCTACATTGGGATTAGGTGTTACCCATCCTATTTAAAGGATGTGAGTATCATTATGTAATGTATGTATGAGTTGAGTCTTCTACTTGGTAGAGGTATATTGGAGGTGTCCCCCTCAAGTGGATTCCCATCTTGGGAGATTGTGGAGTTACTCCTTCCTTAAGGAGCATTGTATGGTGTTTCCCTACCTTAAGGGTATTATTCTGCATATATTGATATTAGGCATCTTAATGTAATGAACCGTTACACCAAAACCTCAAGGCATTAGTGAAATCCACACATGAGGATCATAACATCCCACCATGCTTCCATAGAGCCCAAATTAGGCTAGGTTTGCCTGCACTCCCATACGTATGAGCCTCGCTTCACCAATGTTTAGGTGCCCCACAGCCCAACTACACGATGTAACCAACCAAGTGGGATTCAAACACGGGTGGTCACTCTGATACCAAATGTAATGAACTGTTACACCAAAACCTTGAGGCATTAGTGAAATCCACACATGAGGATCATAACATCAATGCTATGTACCTTAGGATATGATAATATAATATATATGGGTTGATGGATATTTTGACATGTGGCACACATCCCCTTAGTTATATGTATGGGTTCACATGGGATATGATAATATAATGTATATGGGTTGATGGAGATTCTGACATGTGGCACACATCCCCTTAGTTATATGGGCTCACATAGGAATTAATTATATTGGGTAATGAGTTGGCCTACATTGGGATTAGGTGTTACCCATCCTATTTAAAGGATGTGAGTATCATTATGTAATGTATGTATGAGTTGAGTCTTCTACTTGGTAAAGGTATATTGGAGGTGTCCCCCTCAAAGTGGATTCCCATCTTGGGAGATTGTGGTTAGGTTAATGAGGCCTTATAGATTATGAAGTGCTTGACTATGGAAGATAGTGCAAAGGCTGAGGAACTTATTCAAGAATTACTAGGTGAGTCAGATCTAGAGGTGCACTTTGAAGAAGAAGAGATAGATGAAGAACAACTTGGGTGTGCCTAGATGGACAAAGAAAAAGGTTAAATGGTTTACATGATTGATGATGAGGAAGTGGAGAATTTGGATGTTGATCATACTATGGATACACATGAGGTCTTGGATAGTGTAGATGAGAAGGCACACATGTATCATGAGCCTATGAAGACAAAGAAGGTCAACATTGGGACATATAAAGAACCTAAGGAGGCCATCATTGGTGATTATTGGTTTGATTCAGAGGTTACAAAGATAATTGAGCTACTGCACGACTTCCAGGACTTATTTCCTAGAGGTTATTATGAGTTGAAAGGGTTACATCAATCTTTGGATGAGATGAGGATCAAGTTAAAGGAAGGTGTGCACCCGGTTAGGAAGAGGCCTTATAGGATGAATCCTAATTTGTGAGTCAAATGTAAAGGAAGATATTGACAAGATGTTGAAGTCTAAAATCATTGAGCCCATTGAGGAGTTAGAGTGGGTTAGCCCTATGGTGATTAGTATAAAGAAAGATGGAAGGATACAAATATGTGTGGATTATAGGGAGTTGAATGTTGCATGTGTAATAGATCCCTTTCCCACACCTTTTACTGAGGAGATCTTGGAAGGCATAGTAGGGCATGAGATCTACTCCTTCACTTATGGATTTTATGGATATCATCATGTGTGGATTGGTAAGGAAGACCAAGAGAAGGTAACTTTCACCATGGAATGGGGAAGTTTTGCATACACATTTATACCATTCGGATTGTAGAATGCACTGCAGTATTTTCATATATTGTTGTGCAAGCATTCAAGGAATTTATTCATACATTTTTGCAGGTTTATTTAGATGATTAGATAGTTTATGGGCTAGAGAAAGATCATTGTGATAATTTAAGACTTATATTGTAGAGGTACCAATAGTTAAACATCTCTCTAAACATCAAGAAGTGCATATTTGCTACAACCTTTGCAACTCTATTGGGGCATATCATATGTAAGGAAGGCTTGTTGGTAGATCCTGCTAAGGTTGTTGCCATTTTGGGCTTAGAAGAACCCACTACCAAAATGAGGTGCATGGATTCTTGGGGCACATATGTTATTATAGGAAGTTTATCAAAGGTTATGCTAGGATTTCTGCCCTTGGAGGAATTGTTGAAGAGTAAGGGAAATTTACATTGGGGTGAGGTGCAACAACACACATTTGATACATTGAAGGAAAGGATTACTTCTACGCCTATTATACACTTTCCTTCATGGACCAAACCATTCAATGTGCATGTGGATGCCTCTGGCATGGCCATTGGCGTAGTGTTATCCCAACCTAGAGAAGGTATTGTTGATAACCCTATTTTCTTTACAAGTAGGAAGTTGACCATGGATGAACAAAATTACACAACTACGAAGCAAAAAAGCATTTTCCATGATTTATGCATTGCACAAGTTTAGGTAATACTTATTGGAAACTCTATTCATATTTTATATATATCACATGACACTTAAATATTTGGTCAATAAGCCCATTTTTCAAGGGCACATATGTAGGTGGATTATCTTGTTCCAAGAATTTGACTTTATAGTAGTGGTAAAGCCAAGAAAGAGTAACTCAAGACCATATCATTTATCAAGGATTAACTCGGTGAGGACGTGTAGAGCATTGAGAATACAATGCATGATGCATAGATTTTTAGATTGAACCGCACCCTATGACTTAGAAGATATTGTTTTTTTTTTATGGATGGCGTGGCACCTAGAAGAATGAAGAGTATAGAGAAGAAGAAGCTTTCCTTTCATGCCATGCCTTACATGTTGATTAGTGGTGATTTATACAAACTAGGACTAGATGAGGTTTTGTGTGCGGTGTACTTGAGCATGAGAGTATTGCCATTATGGGATAAAAACATGGTGGAATTTCTAGGTGGACATTATGCGGAAGTGCTACCACGTGCAAGATTCTATTGGTAGGAATTTTGAGGGAAATGGTTTACAAAGATTATATAAAATATTGTAAGGCTTGTGACCATTATCGAGTTCCTTGGAAATCTTGGGCATAGAGATGAAATGCCTTTAAGGCTTATTTCTAATGCATAACCATTTGAAAAATGGGAAATTAACTTTGGGGGTCCTATTTCCCCACCCGTGTGTAGGATATGGATCGCACTACATTATAAATTATACCTATTATATTACAAGGTGGGAAAAAGCAATTCCTATAAAGGATTGCATGGTAGATATAACAACAAAGGTTCTAATGGGAGAACATAATTAGCTAGTATGGATGCACCACATCTGAAAAGTGATAGGGGCACTCATTTTCTTAATGAGACCATCAAAATAATATTGGTAAAATTTATGGTGGCACACCATAAAACAATTCCCTATCACCCATAGGATAATGGAACTACTTGAGGCTTTCAACAAGATATTGGGACATACATTGACAAATATTTGTGATGTTGGAAGAAAGGATTGGGATGATAAAGTATCTACTATACTTTGGGCATATAATTTTTATTATAAAAGATTGAATAAAGCCACACCCTTTCAGCTGTTGTTTGGCACGAGGCTATTCTACCTATAGAATTCATACTACCTTCTTTATGTATTGTATGTGTAGGGAGGGCTAGATGATGATAAAGCACTTGAAAAATATATAGAGGAACTAATGTAGTTGGATGAGAGGCACACTATTTCCAAATGGATTCAGAGGACAGAAAAGGCTAGGTAGAAGGCATGACACGATAGAAATATTAAAAATAAATATTAAAGTCGATAAATGGTTATTCTTATGATTCATAGTTTTTCGGTATCCTAGGAAGTTCTAAGTGCATTGGTTGGGACCATATGTTGTGACTTACATAATTAATTTAGGTGCTTTCAATTACAGGGAGACTAGATGGGACACAACTACCCAATTATTTCAATGGGAGTAGGCTGAAGCCCTACTATAAATAAGTCTTCTTGGTGTTTGTAATAAGGGAATATTTCTAGTTAGATTAGATTTTATTTAATGCATTTTCTTTATCGTGTTTCCTTTCATTATTTCTATGCTTTGTTAATTTAGTTTCATGTTGTGTTATAATAAGTTCACTTGCATGCCAAGTTGCTGATTATTATCTATTGAGTTTATGTGCAGAGGACAACACATACTTTTAGTGTGGGGTGAATTAAAGTATAGAGATAAGAAATTGCTTGGCACCCTCTTGATACAGTTTTCTTGGTTGAAATTTCCTTTGGAACATGGGCACGTAAGCATATGAGATATTATATGTGTTGTGTTAAAGGTGTTCGAGGAAGGCTTAGATGATTGAAGACCACGCAGGGAAAGTGATCATGCAGTGTAACATGAGGTAGGAATTGCTATGAGAAACTACTTGGGATATGACGTAGAGGTTTTATACGTCTACACAGGGAGGCATGCAGAGGAGGTATGAGGTAGAGAAGTAGTATTAGCATTACAGAAGGTTACGATTGCGCATCGCACGGGTGAAGTCACAAAACTTGTCAAAGAGGGAAAAGGGACTTTAAGGAAAAATTAACTTGAAAGTGTGGGTCAAAAGTACAAATTGGACCATTGGAGGGTCATGAAAATGTATAAATAATGGGGTTAGGGTGGTCATTTGGCTACCTTTATTTTTAAGAAATCAAAGTGCTATTGAGCGAGTGAAGAGTGACACAAATATTAGAAGTTATGACGAGTTTTTGCAAACTAGAAGTGCTTTATATCTATGCAGAGATCCTTGTGGAGAGGTGAGTTAGAGTTGGTAGCAAAGAAGTGAAGGATTGCATGTAATTGAAGTGATTAGAAGTTGGGGGCTCGGTAGAGAATGGTTTTAAAAACATAACACCTAGGGCATGCAGAAAGAAGTAAAATGGCACCAAAACCAAGGAGGTTACAAACAAATAGGCCTAAGGTTATGGCAGAGGATCCATTAGAAGAGATATATTCCGAAATGTAGTACCCTCCTGGTGTTTTGGGGTGGAGTTGTGGAAATCAAGCTCACTCGTTGTAAAATTAGTGAGTTTAACCACCGCACGGAGGATAATGAAAAGAAGATGAGGGAAATTTTGTATAGGTACTCTCAGGAACATATGAGTCTAGAAACCCTTAGATTGATGACTTTTTGTAGAGAGAATTGGCAAAAAATAGTGTTTTACGGTTATGGGAGATTCCATTCTTCACAAAACCTACACATTTATTTCAGTGGATGATGTCACAGGTGCACGAAGACTTATTCTACTTCACGGGAAGAAGGATGTGCCTCATTGACCAGTTAATTGAATGAGTTACAAGGTTAAAAAGGTCAGGGGAGGATGTATCTCTAGATATGTGTGCCACAACCAAGATTGAGGAGCTTACAAAGAAATTATTCTATAAGAAGGGAGGTAGGGCATAGAAAGTCATAAATTTGAATGATTTGACTCTTAGGGTCACTTCTCGACTCATGAGCTAAAAATTGGGTGCTTTGAACAAATGGATTGATATAAATAAGAGGTTCCTGTAAGTGGCCAATATAATCTCAAAGAGGCACACTAAAATTTTTCCCTGTATGTTGCAAACAGTATCATAGAGGAGGCACATTTGCAGAATGAAGGAGTGAAGACATGGGGTTCTATCCTTGTATTGATTATATTTTGGGAAATATGTGTTCCTGATGGGCCTGATAAAAATATATGGGTTTACACACTAGTAGATCCATAACCTGCAATGCAGTTTACATGATTTACTTGTGATGGAAGTATCTCAAACACTTATAAGGAAAAAATTGACAAATGGTACAACAAACTGTGTAATTTTTTTGAGAATGAGTGGCACATTCTACGTAAGCTTCCTATGGTGGTTGGAGACCAAGTGAAGTTTGCAGTAATGCAACACTTCAGTCTTGCAAGGTTCAAGATGGAAAATGGGGAGATGGGGCCATGGTGCAAACTCCCATTTGCATTTACAACTAATTATTTGAAGTGCTCCATTAATAGATTAAAGGATGACAAAAAAATTGACATATGACACGGATAAGGTGGATTATGACCTACATACCTTGTGTGCCACATACAAATATGACTCCAAGCCCGTGTACTTGGAGTTATTTGAGCCATAATTTTTGGATCTGCACCTATGGATAAATTTTACAATCATGGGGCATCGACAAAGTTTTAGTTCAATTATGGCCCAAGACTCAAGGAGGAGTCAAAGTGGAGGTCATAAAATCCACTTTTCCATTCTCAGAGGATAACCAATGTCACCCATTAAGGTAGTCCACGAGGAAGAAGCACAAGAGGAAGAGGTGCAAGAGGAAGAAGAGGGAGATGAGGATGAAGGGAAGCTTGAAACATCTCACAAAAGAAGTTTTTATACTTGTAGGAAAAATAGTGGGAGTGTGGAGACCTCTCGGTAGGGGAAACATGGAACAGAAAAGGAAAAGCACACAAGGTCTAGGTAGTATCCAGTTATGATACTAAAATGGGGTCTGAGGATACAAATTTCAACACCCTTAAGGATGAATCGGAGTAAGAAAATGTAAGAAAAACATAAGAGAGTGCTAGAGAAGGTTGCGAGTAGGCTCGTGAGAAGAAAAAGGGTCGAACATAGAATAATAAGTAAAGAAGATACCCGAGGTGAAGGATAGGATGCCAGTGCATCCTGAGAAAAAGGGAGAGAAAGAGGCTGGTGACACTTATGTCATCAAATAAAATAAGGGATTGGGGATAGGGAAAAGCACCCCAACACAAAAGAAGAAAAGAACAAAGATGAAGGCACAGAGGAAATGATGGACTCCAAGGTCACCACACATGGATTTCATAGATGATCTAAGAAAAGTATTGCATGCACACTTCTATAAAGTAATTTGGCTATGGAGAAGTTACATGCATGGAGAGTTACTGGGTCTTTAGGGAGGGGTGTTTAGAAAAAAGAAAATGCTAAGATGGAATCTACATTCACATTCAAAAGAGCTGAAATTTGAGGTGAATGACCATGTAATTGAAATGATGATATTGCAGAAAAATCCCAAACAAAAGTATAAGGACATAGACCCTAATCACTTGATAGATGAGCAGGCATGCAATACCTTAAATAAGATGGCCTTAGAAGTGGTAAAAAGGAATTTAGATTTAAGTGCCATGGTACACACCCTTATGGCTGATAAGAAGGAGAAGGAATAAGAAATAGATCGACTACGCAAGGGGTTGCGGGGTGAACAAGGTAGAACTAAAGAGGCATATGATAAAATCAATGTGCTTGTAAAACAAATATTGGGACAATGTCCTTCTTTAGTGATCTAGGCTAGGAAAAAATTATGGGGATGAGAGGAGTACTTAAAATATCTGTTGGCATGCTCTTGGTTAATATCAAACACGTAGGGCCTACGGAGGAGGAGATTATAGAAGAGAAGAAGAATAATAAAATTGTAGTGGAAGCTAGGATCATTGAGCTAGAGGACTTTCTCACCTAGCTCAAGGAAGCAAATACAAAAGTAGATATTGGATTCAATAGGTGCAAGAAGTGTGAGCCATATGTTGATGCTAGGTTGGTGGATGAGGAAGCCACTTTGAAGACAATACAGGAGAGGACCCCAACCAAAAAAATTGAGCGCACTCAGTTGATATTGATACCACAACATAGAAAGATAAGGTCAAGGCAAAGTGCGCAAAGCTTGAGTAGAAAATTGGTGAGTTCTAGAATTCTATACTTTGGAACATATGGACAATATGGATGGCGCTTGCACAAAAATAGAGGTGGTAATAAAGGATTTAAAAAGAAAGGTTGAGGAAATCATTCCTGACCAAGTACCAGGATTATGGAGGCTATTTTGGGAAAGGCTTTGAAGGAGTTGGAAGAGTGGAAGAAATTATGAAGTGAAGCTGATGCAGAGTTTCTTGAGATCTTCCAATTGCCTTAGATCTTTCTGGTATGCTACTCATTTTGTAATTTTTCTCATTTTAAAATTGTGTTCTTCTTCTTGGAGTTTTGTACCTAGTGAATAAAGAATTTCCAAGGGTGGAAATCCAGCTAGTGTGGGGTAATGTTGGACCCCTAAGAGATGATAAGTATAATTGGCGTGAGGGGAGTTTTATGTGTGGAAGTTAGGTGCAAAAGGAATGTGTGAAAGTAGAATAGACAATGTGTGAAGGCTCGCACCCGAGCCTAATACATTTGAGACTTAGCTGCATTTTGGTAGAACTGGGAGATGGATGGTTGGAGTAGTGGCCAAGCAAGGTTTTGAAGATAAGAATAAAGTATGAAGAGTTATAGTTTAAGTAAAGTATATTTTGAGACAGATCTCATGTGAAGGAGTTTAAACATCATGCAAAGTTTAGACTATTAATAATATTATATCTATAGTTTATATTAGAAGATAGTTTGTATGGAACTACAAGGGGAAACAACATTGTTTGGAATGTTTAAAGAAACCATAAAACCTCATATCAAAATTAATGTTCCCACCATGTAGATAATTCTTCAAGATTTATGTTTCCTAATTTTTTTCCTCATAAATATTTATGGATCTCCCGAGAATCATTTGAAGAAGTTAAGGTTTACTTTTTACTGCTCATTCCTTGCACTTGAAAACCCACTATTGAACAAACTGTCCCTGAATGATGAAAAATTTCCTAAATATTCATAAACTACTTCTAACACCTTTAAGGCTCCCCAATACCACCTCTATATACTTAATAAATTTTCAAAACTCTTCTAGGGATTGTACACATGCTCCGAAATGGCCAAAATTATCCTTTCTAGGCTTCCAAGAAAACTAGTCTTTCACTATACTTTACTAAATGGAATGATGAACCTCATTACACTTATTTGCAAATTGAGAAATGTTAACCACATGCATTAAGACCATTTACAAGACTGAGGTGACAATATCATAGGAAGAATATTGGCCATGAGGAAGACTCAAGAGGATTGGAAGGCAAAATTTACATTGTGGCTTAGTTGTCATGGTTTGAATTTTGCATTTTTGGTGGTCAATTCTCATGACAATAGGTCATGAATGTTTTTATGAGACAAATGATAATTAATATTTATAATTCATAACTTCATTATTTTATTGGGACCTTTTATGAATAAATTTGTGTAGTCATTATCATTGTGATATATGTATGTTTCCATGCAGAAGTGTGAAATTTTGTTAGTATGTGTAATCTTTTCATGACTTTGTGGCAAGTTATGTGTGCAATGTAGAGTACAATGTTTAATGTAAGATTTTATGAGTGTGTGAAAATATTTTACTCCATGTAATGGATGACCTTAGGAAAATATTGTTTGAATTGTTTTTATTTTGATTAGTTACTTTGACCCATTTCTCTTCTTTTGAGAAAAAACATTATGAGATTTTTTTTGGGAAGTGACCCATAAAGTAAAGGAAATCTCTCCAAGAATTCGAGAACTACCAAACTTCTTAGAACATAAATAAATATAGATATTTAAATTTTTTTGTTCACTATGGTCACCCTTGGGTAATAGGGTCCCTTCGATAGTGACATGGGTCGCTTATGAATTTAATCCTTGTTTACATGCACTTTTTATATTCTTGTCGTTGTGTCGCATTGAGAAAATTGATGCATATGTAGACAAGATTTTAGCTATACCTTGATGAGTAAACTATTTCAAATTCAATAGAGGGCCATCATGCATGTCATCCTTGAAAATTATTCATGAAAATATTGAAACATCAAATTTGGTTGGTGTTTTCACCTTTCACCTCATGTTTTTCCCTCACTCTTGTGTCAATCTTGTCAATGTAACTCATAAGTCAAATTAGAGAACAAATAGTTTTAATTGGAGGCCACTAGCAATTTAATGAATCAATTTATTTTCACAATACTTAGAAACAATATTTTATGCTTTCAAATTGTTCTTCAATGATCCAACACTTGAGAACACTTATCTTTCCCACATGTACCCTTAAGACTCTTCTCACACTTCCATGTTATCATATTGACCTCAACTACGTTTCTTGTCATATGACCAACTTGAATGTATTAAAAATAGCTTTTATAAATTATTCCTTGTGTATTCTTACTTTCTCAAGAATGGTAATGAAAATCCCCTCATTGATTTATATCTTAGTCTTTAGTATTATATATTCCAATCTCACTATATCTTTGTGCAACCAAAACTCTTGACCGTACCCATTTTTTGTCTTGAAGATTGAGGTGTTAGACTATGAGAGTTAGCTTGAATGATCAAGAATATAGATTCCTTTTATCCCTTGAGACCATATCAAATTTTAGAAACAAATTCCATGTTTTCACCCCACTCTATGTATTCAAGCATCAATCCTATTTGTATGAATTTTCCCTTTACTCTATTTTCTTGTTTACTTGACCCTGAATTTGGCTATGGTCTTCTTGCATATGAATATGATTATATCCTTATAGTTTCACTAATGTGTATTCTAAGACCTTTCATGACTTATCCTTACATGGTTTTATCAATAAAGTCATTTCATATTCTTAGGAACATACACACGATCCCTATCATTGTTTAGAACCGTTAGGAGTCTCTTAATATCTCTTATACTAAACACAACTTAGGTTCAAATATTTTCTCCAAGGATTTAAAATACCTTGGTAACACCTTCATAAATCTTATTTCATGACCAAAATCTCTACCAGCATGGAAAACACAAAGAAATTGGAAAGAAGTATCTTCCACCCTTAAACTTTGCCTTTACTATCTTGTAGCCTTGTAAAACCTGATTTTTCTTGAAAACTTCTCATAAACTTGATTTCTCAAACAAAAACAATGCTTTTAAAACACCCATTAAGCTCCTTCAACTATCCAATCAATCGTGTAGGGGTTATTTAAGAAAAATAACATATAAATGCCAATTTTATTCTCAATTAGGTCTCTTTATGCATCTAAACAAGACTGTCATGAAAATGTTAGGCCGCATAACACGAAAAAACTTTTAAAACCAAGAAAATACTTTAAAACACCATGCAAAAAGGTATGTAGTAAGTTTCATCAATAATTCTCTTATAAGGAGGAAAATGTAATGCCCCCTCTTGTATCATAGTGATGTTACATACCTTCAACTTGTCATTTTTGTGGAATGTCGATATATGTTTAGACTCGTTATTATTTTGTTTCTTAAGGCGATGAAGATAACCATCATTGTTTCCAAATATATGTATTTAAAATATTTTTCCAAGTTTTGCTCATTTATTGAGAAGAAAATTCAATTCTTGTTGAAGGTTATAATTATTATTATTAATACTATAATAATAACCATAAAATTTTAATGAATATATATATATATATATATATATATATATATAATAAAATAGGGAGGAAATGATGAAATATGGCTCTCGAGGAAGATATAAAGTTCCTTCCAAAATTATCCGATTCTAGTAAAAATGATATTTGACCTGTAGTTTGTCATGAATTCATGTGTAGAAACCTCCCTAGCTTTTAATCATGCGAGTGTCCACGTTGATGATTGTAATTAGCTCTTGATTGCAAAATAATGATATAATGTTTGAATTTAATAAAATTGGATATATATATATATATATATATATATATATATATATTCATGTAAATTTCAATGTTATGGGATGTGATGTTGATAGAGCGATGACCTCATGAGGTGCGTTGAGAATGCCTTGGATTCCTTTCCATTTTAACAACTAATACTTGTTAATTCTAGCACTCACTATCACCTTTTCCCTTTCTAAATGTATTGTTGAATTATTGGTTGTGACATTGGGAAATTTTGAGAAAATGAACTTATTGGTTGAAGCATCAAACTTCTTTTTCTTGATAAATTTGAAAAGGGTGGGTGAAGGAGTGGAGGCATGTGGCATAGTTTGTTCCTCAATGATCCTCCAAACATATACAAAATTTGAGAGAATCCTACTTCCTTCACCTCCCAAGACAAATTTTTACAATATTGCATAGATCTCGGTGCCGGTATATGTGATATGTCTCCCAACCACACAAGAGTGGGAGATATATACCAAAAATGGGCATCCTTCAAGCATAACACATTGTGCATTGGCCATTTTTGTAGTTGTAAGTTCTTTGCTAGACCATGTGGATACAAATCTAAGGCACATGACCTATTTATTTGAATGATCATAGAGATGTGGCTCATGGAATGCTATTGTTGTAGGATATGCATCAACAAATTATTAAATAAGCCTTACAAACTCCCAAGTAAAATGTTAGGTAGGTGTAAAATCTAGATTTCATAGCTTCTACTTATTATGCTCTTTATTGTGTCGATAGATATATTTACCCTTGCTAGCATATTCTTTCTCTATGAAATTTGGTGTAGACACAAAATTATGCACTTATTACTATTACATCAAATCTATAGTATGTTGTTATATACATGATTTCTAAGTACAAAGATTAGACATTGGTGACTCCTTTTCCTAGTCCTATTGCTTTTAATTCATTTTGATTGTGACATTTTCATATACTTCTTCAATTTACATATTTTGGTGAGTCACATGGATCCCTATCCACATTCTTAGTCATGTTTCTATTTCTTAGCTTTAGGACAATACCGCCTAGCTAGGACATTAGCGCACAGGGGCAGTGTCCTTTTGGGCACTATTATCCAATCTACTTCATGTTATAAATTTTCATTTGTAGTTTATTTTGGATCTTTTCTAATCCTTATTTCTTAGTTTTGGTTGGCCTTTGGTGTCACTAAGTCATAAATATACACCACCTACTCACTATTATTAGGGGGATGGGTGATTTGGGCTATTAATTCCTATCTACTAGTTGGGAAAAGATCAATATTCAAGGATTGCATTTAGACTACATTATTCACTACATAGGAGTGGCCATTTTGAATTCCATCTCACACATTCATCTTGGGGAAAAATTAGTTATAGACCACTATTTTGTGTGTGACCAGACAAGGGTAACCTAGCTTAAAGGGACACAATTCAATCACACACACATACTAAAACTAAATAGAGTCTAAAATTTATGCATCGCTAAGTGAAAATAACATTGGGGTGGTGATCCGGATGTCAAAATTAGGTCTCAAGATTCCCAAGATCTAACTAATCTTGTTCCTTATGGAAGTACATGTTGTGATATTTCCAAAGTGCCTATTGGAACATAAAAGAATGGATGCCATACGTGATAGATGAATTTCACACAGAACGGGAAGTTCACAGGGGCAGAGACCAAGCATAGGTGAAGCGGTGACTAGGCACATTACAGTTGGTCAATGAGGCATCATAGTGTCATCAAGAGGGTCATGGAGAAAATGAAGGTTGTGAATCGGCCGATAGCACCCAGTATTCAACAGTTGATAAAAAGGTTTCAATGATGGGGTCCACTCTTGTTTTAAAGGGGGTCCAACTATCATAGTGCTATAATTAGCTCATCAAGATAACTTGGTGAGCTCCTAACGAGTTAAGACTGCAAGCTATAATTGAGTCAAGAGTTGAGCTATGCACCGAGCCACCATGGTGAGTTGACAAGAAACTTGGTGAGTCACATTAGGTGAGCCAATTACTTCCTCTCGACCAATATGGATACCTCTAAATAGCTCACCCAGCCAAATGTGGATCCAGGGTAACACAAAGTGGTTCCAAATCACTGGGTTAAGTAGAGTAGGAAATCCTATTAAAATCTTGGATGGCAGCTTAGCCCACTAAATGTGGGATAAACATTCCTTGTAAGCACTAAGAAGCCCACATGGAGCTCAACGGACATGATGAGTTAAAAAAATAAGGAATTTGGATGGGGAAGTTCAAATCTCCAACCACTTATTACCTAATATAAGCACCTACTATTCAACCAAGTATGGATGGTTGAGTTGAAAGTGGGCCAACTGCTATAAGAAGGAGATGTGGCCGTGAATGTGAAGGAAGGGGATTTGAACCCCGACTCGTCGGGTAAAAAGATAGACCTAACCATTTATGCCACACTAGGAAGACTGAATATAGTCTTAATAATAATGATTTTATCCTTTAATTATGGGCCTCCTAAGCCTATAAAATCCCCCCTCCTCCATAAAACAAACTACTCTTAATTCGAAGCAAAGGAGAGTTAGGAGAAGAATTATGGAAGGCCTTTAGGATATTGAAGGAAATATTTTGGATGAGATAAAAATACATGTTTATTTAAATAGGCATGAAGATATGTAAATAATAATAATTATTTTTAATAGGTATGATGACGAAAATAAGTCATATTATTATATAGGCAATATTGTGTTATTGATGAAAATTAGACCAAAAACCAATCAACCCTTTGGCCTAACACAAAAAGGTTAATACTGAGAATTACACCAATTTAATTGTAGTTGTACTTGAGATTTGGCTTAAGTGTGGGTAGTTTAATACAGGTTCAATAACGATTCAACCTAAGATTTGGGAAATTTATATCTCTTGCAGCAAAAACAATATACACACATCAACAAAAAGACAAACAAACACATTTAAAGATGCAACAAGACCATACAAAGGTTTATAGATTTATAAAGAGTTTTTATTTAAACTCAATGAATTTTATGCAAGATAATCACTTGAAATAAAACTAATTTTTGTAAGAAATATATGTTATCAACCTTTATCCGACAGAGTGAAACCTATTAATCGTGTAACCTCTTGAAAAGGTGAAAACCTTGAGTGATATATCATAATATTTCCTTTATAATGATTTATCAAATGATACTATGATCTTGAATATAAAAACATAAAAAAACACTCACGAAATGAAAACCAAAGATATCAACATATAAACATAATTGATAAGATGAAAAATAAAAGTAGACATGATGAATTATGATTAACTAAAATAGGAAAATTATTATTATTATGGGCCTAATAATTAATCTAAATAAAAATAGTAATGGAATAAATGATATGAATTGAAATACTAATGCTAAATGATTTTTATTTGATTTTGAATGAAATAAAGTAAATGAAATAGAAGGGATGAGGTAATAACCTAAATATAACTTACCTTACTATGTGTTGGACTTAGACATGCTGATATGTGGGCTTGGACTAGGTATGGAGATGTTGTTCTAGAAACTACAGAAGTTGGAGATTTGATTGAATGGGGTGCACTAGGAGAGAATTAGGGCACCTAAGGGTGCTCTGGTCTATGTTCTAGGTTCTATGGTCTGCAAAAAGGCTCAGGATTTGGTTTTGATAGTGTCACTTAGTCTTTGTATCTCTTGTCTCTCACACATAGTTATCATTATATCTTCACTTATGTCACCAATAATATGATGTGAAGATATACCTAAAAACCCATACAAAGCATCAAATCCCTAAAAAATAAAGATGTAAATGAAGGGGTCGGACTAACCTTAGCTTCCATAATGGTGGACTTACGACTAAGCACTACACTACATTCCAGACCCAATGTAGTTATGTGTGTGTGTGCAATTTTGTGCCTAGGGTGCCCTAGCGCCAATGACGCAGAAGTAGGGGAAATAACTATATGTAAAAATACAAATGGTGGATGGAATGGAATGAATAAAACCCTTTCCCCTATGCTTGTGTGATGCAGATGTAGAAGATGCCCAAATGCATTCTCTTTCCTTAGTAGATAACTTCCCTTGATAGTAGATGTCCGCCCCATAATGTAGTGAGTATGCTATGTTTATATAGGGATCTCTTGTTCAAATTTCAACACTAGTGACCCAAAACACTAACTACCACCTAGGGGAATGAACGGGGTAATGAAAAAAACCGACCTCAAGAAACAAATTAGGACCAAGAGTTACGAAAAACTAGGGCACCTAAAATCATGGATTGGGTGTCCCTAGGGCACCCCAATGCTACCCTAGGTGCCCTAGTGTAGGAATGAAGATGAAAATCAAGAAAAATTACAACACCTAAGACTCCTTAAAAGATGCCAAAACTATATAGATAAATGACGACTATACCAGAAAAATAACAATGATGACCGACTAACTAACGACATGACTAGGGGATAGTCACTAGTGAATACTTTTATTACGCAAGATCCATATATAAAATAACATACTCGATGGTATAAATGTAATAGTAAGTGTGTGATTTTGTGACTACATTTTCCCCACTTTATGTTGGTGAGTGAAAATCTCAGTAACATAAAGTAGATAGAGATGCATACTTGAGAAAAATTCAGAGAAGCCCATGTTGTAGAAGAATGCATGATGTGTAGTAGAAGTGTGCCGATAGAACTATAAAAGTGTGTCGAACCATGGATCAATGGGTTGATCCATGTAACGTAATGAAAAAGTGTAAATGTTCATGATGAAATGTACTAAATGAAAGTGATGATTAGGATGTATGATGATTTTGAACAGGTATAATGATGAATAGGTGGGTAGGGAGTGATCAGTTCCCAACCCAAACACTTGTATACAAATGAATAATCAGAGGATTTGGGCATCCTGTGCACTAGAGGAAGAGTGTAGGGAGAAAAGTGTGTTATTCTCCAATCTTTAACTACATCCTCAAGATCTAGCCATTGCAGATGGACTCAGATCAAATTTTGTGGTTTTGGATCCAAATGATTTTGATCAAATAGTTGACCCATATAGGAGTGATATAGGGAAGGCACTCTTGCCCCCACTCCACATGGTGTCACCATAATAGGATGGCTTCCAAGTTAGGTCATCTAAAAGAAACATGAAATGAATGATGGCTTCCAAGTTAGGTCATCTGAAGAAAATGGATGGCTTCCAAGTTAGGTCATCTGGAAGCAAGTGCAAAATGTAGAATAACTTCCCAAGTTAGGTCATCTGGGAAAAGTGATGAATGTAGGTCTCTGAACTAATTCATCTAGGAGGAGGCCAATTGTGTTGAAATCATATTGATTGAATGATTTTTAATTTGTTAGAAATTTTGAATGTGTTAATTGATTGATTGATTGATTTGATTGGTTACTCATGGAGAGATTTTATGTAAGTTGCCCCCAGTTAGGTCATTAGGGGAAATCAATATAAATTGATGAAATGTCACGTGAAAATATTTTTAATCACTTTTTTCCCCCAAGTTAGGTCATTAGGGGGAATGATGAAATATCACATTAGAGAAATTTGTATGTTTTTTTCCCCCATATTAGGTCATTAGGGGGGTTTAATGGTGAATTTCACATGTAATGAATTAGTAAATGTTTGAAAAATGGTGAGTTGGTAGGTTTAAATAATCATGTGTAATGTAAGGGGGATTATAGGATGACCCCAATGATATGCCCCCCCTTTCAAAAAAGGGAAGTGATGAAAAGAATGAATGCTAAGCCAAAAGTAAGCACAAAATAGATAGAAAATGGTAAAAATCACTAAAATGTGTATAAAGTGAATGGAAGACAATGTAGAAAAGAGGTAATGTGTGCGAAATGTGTTCAATATGGTGGTAGGTGGAATTATAAAAATAATTCCATAAACAGGTGTAAATCGGAGTAGAAACACTCAAGATATAGTGAAAATGGTGTAGTGTGTATTAGTTGTGGAAATAGATGTGAAATAATGACTATAGTAAAGTAAGTGATGAAAAAGTAACTATAAGTAGTGAAGTGAAAAAGTGTTGAGTCACTTCATTTGTTTTTATGTGATTGTGAGAGTGAGCATGAAGTGGGTGAAAATGCCACAAGTGAGAACACATCTCCTAGTTGGTTTGAGAGGGTGACGACCATATAACATCACTGTGTACGACCGTGGAGTTGGTAAGTGCATCATTTTTCACAAAATGTATGGTGTAGTAGTCATTTTGGTTGAATTTTTTGAAAATTTGAGATTTTTTATTTTCTCGGTGTTTGAGACCTAGACAAAAGTGGTGAGGGCACTAGTGACCCCTAGGACAGAAGCATTCCAAAATTGGGTGCTAGTGTCTACTCTCATGGGTGCACCCTAGTCCCGCATCTAGGGCACCACCCTAGTCCAGGATGTATGTAGTAGTGATGTATATTTCTATAAACATGGTGCTAGTATGATAATTGAGTGTATTTGGTCTTGTAATGTATTCTAATGTACATTTTTGTTGTCATTTTTGGTGTGCAGAGAGATATCCACTCGAGGGAGTTCCGTGGTGGTTGACATATGAGTATGTTGCTTGGATTGGGTTTTCCAGATGAGGATTGGGATGTGATGGACCATGTTGGCCTATGAAACATAACATAGATGGGGGATGTGCCCCATAATATTCCCATGTTGACTACCTTATGCGAGAGATGGTGTGTGATACATGCACATTCTGGTTACCTACGAGGGAGATGACTGTGACATTGGAGGATGTATATCGCATACTTGTGATTTCCAGTTGTGGGGAGAGAGTATGAGTCATGCCAGTGATGATATGGAGTGGAAGATGTGAGCTGTGAGATGGTATTTTGTGGGGACTCAAGTACCTACCGAGGCCCATATTATCCTAGATGTTATTCTATGGTCTGGTGTTCTGTGCTTGCAGAAGTTCATAGCGGTTGTGATTACATCGTGTATAGCTATAGAGGGAGGAGGTGTAGGCATCTTGTATAAGATGCATGACATATGCTAGCGGATCAAGGAGGAGGGTACTAGATATGCATGGGCATGGTGTGTGTTGGCCCACCTATATAGAGATATCTATACCAATTTACGCAGGATGAGCATGGTGGAGGGATAAGAGCCACCACACTGCTTGCATGTGTGGGCATACAAGCATATAGTTGTGTTAAGACCAGTTGTAGGTCCACGAGGGGAGTGGGCTAGGCCAGAGATATTTATGAGGAGGTGGGTTGACATTCGTGGTAGGAAGATGGATACAATACCTTTAGGGAACTTATAGATAGGATGGGGCCCGAGGCAGTTATATGGAGGCCATATCATGACTATGGGGGATGGCCAAAGGATGTGATAGAGTTGTGATGTATTCGTGAGGACTATGTGGCTAGAGGACCACTTTCCCTTGGTGTGGAAGAGATTTTTCAGGTAGAGAGGGTGTCACGACAGTTTGGTATGGCTCAGATGTGCCCCAAGAGCCATATATATGGTTGAGAGCTATCGAGCACCTAGGTGGGCTGGTGCTAGGCTAGGGCCCATAGTAGAGTAGATAGTACCACCGAGGATGGATGAGGTAGATCCAATGATAACAACTATTGATGGAGATGATGTGGGTTACACTAAGGAGTATCATGCATGGTGGGTAGCTCATCGGTGGGTATTGTTGTACCCATTATTTGTAGGTCCAATAGAGTTACCACCTGGAGGAGGGGAGAGGGGGAAGCACATGCCCCGATCCTATAGCAATGGTCATGGCTGATCGTAAGTATTTGTGTATATGTACATTATGTGTGTTATGGTTTTCTAATGTTGTGTTGTATAGTGATCTAACGTGTTATTATGTGTGTTTGTAGGTGATGATGCCTATTGGTCATTGATCATGGACACATCCATCCACACATTGACATGGAATGTGTCACTGGATGTCCCTAGGTGGAGGTATACTAGAGCGGGTGGATGATATAATGCAGTGAGCATGCCCATCTATTTGAGCCAGTAGCCATAGTAGCTGAGACATGCATAATATTTCTAGGTGAGAGGGATGAGGCACGCGAGGAGACTTCGATGAGCCAGGAGAAGTGGTAGGTGGTGGTCCCTTAGCCTAGACATGTGTTAGTATGGTATATGTAGATTTGCAGCGTCGGGTAGTTCACGAGCAGTATACAGAGATGATGTTATTGCGGAGGCGGGTTGAGTGGTATCGGGGCCACGAAATAATGATGTCACATTTGGTGGAGAGGCATCCAGTTCTAGGGCTCTCGTAGTACATGAGAGTGATAGTGATGATGAGGTCTGATTGGGACTATTGTATATGATGTGGGGCCTTGCCCCCAGTTGTGAGAAATGTTTTTGATGATGATTATACTAGCAATATATGTATGGAACCTATTTTTGATATATGATAAATCTATGTTGGAATATTTTTGTCATTATGATGTAATGGATGTTGTATGATTCTATGGTTATTGTCCTAGTATGTGTATTGTTCATGTTTGATGAATATAAATTTGCATTATAATGTTAGTAATGGTAGATAACGTGTGTATGGTAAATGAGAATAAATATCAAATGGAATGTGAGTGATGAAATGTTTATGAATGAATGTGCGATAGTTGATATATATAATGATGCTAGTAGAATAGATGAGAATGTATGATAGTAAAATGAAGATATCATAATATGTTATATGATGAAAGGGGAGGATTGATGATGCCCCTAATGTGTGAATGAAGAGGCTCATGTAATTAAGACCCCTCAACAGTCAAGTATGAGCCATGTAAGAAAGAGTGCATCATCGGGAAATGATTGAATGTGCTAGATGAGACAAAGAAGCATGTGATGAAAGGTTCTTAGAAAAATCCCTCAATAGTCATGTAAGAACCATAAGAACACAAGTGCATCATTAGGGGTAAGGTGATATAAATCACCTACCAAAGACCTAGATGATATGAAGTGGTGGAAGCATGTGGAATGGGAGCAACATGTGAATATGTGCCAAACTGAATATCATATGGAGTTGTGGTGGGATGTGTGAAAGTGGAGTGCTGTGGTGGCCAATGCAAAGTAACAACATGATGCGGTGGATAACATGAATGTGATGGGTGAGGTGGATGCAATGAATGTGATGGATGTGGTGGAGAATGCATATGAATAGCAAGAATATGGTGGATACATCATAGCCAAAGCATCATATGTAGGAGAAGACTCAATCATAGGAGAAAATCTCTATCGAGGTAGAGGAGATATGGATCACTCATGTGGGTGAGAACCAAAGGAGATGATGCCCTTATCCTCTAATTGTTGTAACCTATCTTTAAGGGAAAGAAATTCATTATCCCTATGGCCATTTATGTGGTGATAGTTGCAATAAGGTTGGTCATGCTGACATTGTAACCGATGATGTTGTGGATGATGTTGGTTGGAAGGTAGGTGAATCAACTACTTAGTAAGAAAATATGCAACACATCATGTGGTCGAGTGTGATGAGAGAAATGCAAAGGCTAGCATGAATGAGGTGGAGTGGTAGGAGGAGTAGCTTGTCGTGGAGTGGAGAAGGAGTATACTTTTGTGGTGAAGAGGGTTGATTTTGTTTGCTTTTCTTGGGAGGAAAATATGGAGACTATGTAGGATGCTCAATCGTGAGGCTCTATTAAAGAACTAGATGAGACACTATCCATAGAGGTGTGTGGGGATCTATGATGTGTGTGGAGAGAAGATCCTATTCTAAGTCAATAACCTTATAGCATAGGAGAATGAATGACTCACATGTATCATACTATATTCATTTCTTGAGTGGAGGAATAAGGCCATGACAAAAAAATAAATTGCTTCTCAAGATCTATGGGTTGGAAAACAAGCTGATGGATACAAGCATTGAATCTAAGAATATAATCCTTAATAGGTGTTGAGCCCTGTGTAGTATGATACTAAGTAGATAGGCACATAGAAGGTTCATTGTGTGAAACATGTCACATTCAAAGGCATAGAAGAATAGGAAAGTAAATGTACATGAAAGACAAGGAAAGATTTGAGACTTAGCCATTTTTAAGCATTACGAGCTATTTTTGGAGATAGAGTGTAGAGCACCTTAAGTAAACCGGATAAAGAATCAGTAGTGCGAGACACACATAGGATATTTTAAGATCATCTTCTAAGCTCTTTACATGGGTTCGATTTAATAATAAAGTATTATTACGCCAGATTAACTAGAAGAGATCTATTATTAGCACACTTAGCTTGTCTATATTATTGTAAAGGTGCATAGTTATTTTCATCATGCAACCTATTTTGGAATTATGTAAGAAATGAACCGAAATTCCCTCTTCACCCTTATAAATATGTAGTGATCTGCGTAGTATAGGAGGATTGGATATGAGTTATTGTGAAGTTATGCTACCAGATCTGATGCACACATGAGCTTATGGTATTACTTATTGTAAGAGCTTATGTGTATTTACTGTGTTTAATATAATGGAGTGGATTGATTGATTCAAAGTGCTATACATGATTACAACTAGATCTTGCATGGTTAAATTCCATTATGGCTATTGTTTGAATCAATTACTCTTTAGATTTAGATTTGGAATATGCTCTATAGAATGTAGAACCAATTGTGGATCCCTAAATGCATTAACTCTTCATCTTGCTAACATCCTACACAAACAACCCTAAAGAGGGGCCTAGCCGTAACTTTGTGCGCTTTGGAGGTGAGTGCTCAGATATAGTCTTCTCAGTGATGTGCTAATGCACCTAGGTTATTTCCCTGTAAATTCTAGGTATAATCACTCAAATTTAATAGGTTACTGCGAGCCCTAATGTAAAGTAGGTAACTGATAATAAGTAACCTTAGGGCCATTTTTGATTATAAATTGATGGAGGAAGGTGTCCTCCATGTCATAAAATTACTAATGGATCTAAAGGGGAGATGAGTTTACCATTGTAATGCCTCATTAGTAAGACTATAACAAAAAGCCTTGAGTAGTAATCTATCATTGGAATAGGAAGCCATAGCCCTATGATAATATAATAGATGAGCATGAGGGTCACCCGTACCATCAAAACATGTGAAATTAGGCATGGTGAAGTCATGAGGGAATGTTGAATTATGAATCTTCTTAGGGCAAATTTCCATGCAATGAATTGTTTTCATAAAAGCATAATAGGCCTTACTTTCTAAAGTGAGAGATTGAACTTGTGATTGTAACTATCCTACAACGTGCATGAGAGAAAGGATATCTTGTGAAGGGATGGTAGAAGATGGAAATAATGTGTTAATAGGTTGTAATTTGACATTATGAATGATCATAGGGACATCCAAAGGTTATAGAGAAGAATCGATGTGCTAAAGGCACACTAATAATAGGTTTCAGAAGGTATAACATGCTGATATAGGTGGAATATCCATAGTAATATTTGGAATAATAAAAAAAATTCCATAATAGGTGAAGCACTTGTTAAGAAACCTGTATAGAAGATGTACTAAGAGGAGATGAAATAATAGGTGAACATGAAGTAACAAATGGTGGTGACTCATGAGTAACACTAGATGTGATATTAGGGAAGATAACAATGAAGTAGGTGAGACACACTCGATAGTATGGAAATAAGGAGACTCGTGACCCTTATCCGACTCATTAGCAATAGATGGAGCAATCATGTCGCTAAAAATACTATCAATATGATCATCAACATAATATAAAGGAGAATAAAGCTAAATGAGATGTAGGGGGAAGCAATGTCGAAAGATGTAGGGTCATGAGAAGGATCAATTTCAATGGCTAGAAATGAATAGATGGATAATGATTGTCAATACCTAACAAGTAATCAATAAGGGAATCATCTAAAGTTTCTTGTGAAAGGTTAGGAGGATCACAAGTGACCATATGACATGGTGTACAATGAGTAAATGTAATAGGATCATCAACAATGCTAATGCCTATAGGATAATATGCAAAACTAGTAGGCACATGTTGTTGGCCATCTAAAAGTTGTTGTTGGATGTGAGCGGGTGTAGCAAGTGGAACACTATATAAAGCCTTGAGTTTAGCTATGGCAACCTCATCATAAATAGGATTAACACTAAAGTGAGACATGATGGGTGAAGAAGATGAGGGATTTTTCTTGGCATTAGGTGTTGAGTGGATCCTAGGAAAACTATTCAAAAAGATGGGTTCACCAAAATGATTAACTAAAATAGGAAAATTATTATGGGCCTAATAGTTAATCTAAATAGAAATAGTAATGGAATAACTGATATGAATTGAAATAATAATGCTAAATGATTTTATTTTATTTTGAATGAGGTAAAGTAAATGAAATAAAAGGGATGAGATATTAACCTGAATATAACTTACCTTACTGTGTGTTAGACTTGGACTTGGATAGATGATATGCGGGCTAGATTGGGTATGAAGATGTTGTTTTAGAAAATTGAAAAAGTTGGAATTTGGGCTGAACTAGGGAACTTTGGGGGCACTGCCCTCGTCTATGGGTGCCTCTAGTTTGAAAAAGGCTCAAGATCTAGTTCCGAAGTGTCACTTGGTCTTTACAAGTGTCTTCATCTTTGTCACACGAATTATCACTATATCTTCGCCTATGTCACTAATAACATGATGCGAAGATCTACTTGTAAAACCCCATACAAAACATCAATCCTTAAAAAAATAAAGATGCAAATGAAGGGGGACCGAGATGACACTTAGCTTGTGATGATGGTGGACTTACGACTAAACACCGCACTACATTCCGACCTCCAATGTAGTTTTGTTTGTTTGTGTGTGCAATTTTGTTCCTAGGGTGCCCTAACGCCAATGGCGTAAAGTAGGGGGAAATAAATGTATGTAAAAATCCAAAATTTTGGATGGAATGGAATGAATACAACCCTTTCCCCCTATACTTGTGTGTGATACAGAGATGTAGAAGATGCCCAAATGCAGTCCCTTGTCTTAGTAGATAGCTGACCTTGATAATGTAAGATGTCCACCCATAATGTTGTGAGTATGCTATGTTTATAAAGGGATATCTTGTTCAAATTTCAAAACTAGTGACTCAAAATGCTGATACCACCTAGGGGAATGAATGGGGTAATGACATAGACCGAACTCAAAGAAACAAATTAGGACCAAGAGTTATAGAAACTAGGGTGCCTAAAATCATAGGCCAGGGTGCCCCAATGCTACCCTAGGCACCCTGACCCTAAGTGTAGGATTGAAGACAACAATCAAAAATTATGACACCTAAGACTCCCTGAAAGACACCCAAAATCAGATAGACAACTACCGACAACTAGACAACATAAAAATGATGACCAACTAACTGATGACATGACTAGGGGATAGGTCACTAGTGAATACTTTTATTACGCAAGATCCATATATAAAATAACATACTCGATGGTATAAATGTAATAGTAAGTGCATGATTTTTTGACTACAAAGAGAAACAAATTTTGCATTAATGAGAGATAGTACAATGATCGCTAAAACAACATCTTAACAAGGTCATGATTCAAAATCAAATCCAACATGGCTAAAATTTACATTTATTTCGAGATCAAGATGAATATATAATCAATTATTTATCTGGATATGACAAACAAAAATATGTAATTAGTTAGATAAAATGTAGAATAATCAAATCAGATAATCAGAGAAATAATATTAAATATGGATATACCTTACATTCAAACTTCATACTCAAACCTCAAAAAATGTCATCAAAACACCTATAAGATCACTTACCTCAGAAAAATATTACAAAAATAATTCACAATGAAATAACCTTCAAAATAGCTGCAATACCTAATTTCCCATCCTTTGTGATTGAATCTTCCAAGTCCTTTTATAACATCTTCTTAAACAAAAATAGTTATAACGGATTGCATTTTTTTAAATGAATAACTTATAAATTTATAGTAAGTCTTCATTTATAACTCAAATGATACTTTAGAATAAAATAAGATTATAACCAAGGACTAGGGTTACTTTTAAACATTCTACTTAGGCATTTAAATGAGGCACGAGTCATCAAAACAAGGGGCCCACTAAATATTCCACACATTAAATAAATGTAAAACACAACCATTTAAAGCATTCATTCCTTTCAAAGACCAACACATCATCACCATGAAACAATGAATCAAGTATCAAATCCATTTAATTATATGTATAAATATATAATCATTGTTACCATAAGCTAACCGAACAAGTCCCAAAATACTAAAGCATAATATCCAAAAATATGAAGTATATGCAAAGTGATTAATATGTCCAATAAGTTTATCAAATCCAAACAACATAATCCGTCATCCTGTTGAATCCAGCAATGGTGTTCCTGCCTTAGTGATCATATCGACATATTCATATGGCTCCGTAGAAAGTATAGTGTGAATGACAGTCCAATTTCTTCCTCCACTTCCAATTTAACTCTCTTCATTACACTTGTCACCTTAGGAACTGTAGAAGAGGACCTAGCATACTTAGAGGTTTTTGGGAGTTGTGAGAAGGAAATAATTGGTTCTATCCAAGTAATAGTGGTGAATTGGTAACTTGATAAGACATGATGTAGAGGTATATGAGAAGGATCAAATTAGATAGACCTATTAGAAGAGGCCGAGTTATTATCAACGTGTGTGTGCTCAACATTGTGTAATGGAGGGTTATTAATGCTGAGGGAAGGTTGGTTACATGGATAGGATTAAATTATTTGCAAGACCTCATGAAGAAATGGTTCATTTGCATCAAAGTGGACATAAACACGTGTGGGGCCATGTTTAACAAAAGTTCTACCTCCACAAAGCATACTAGTTCCCCTTAAGACCGCCCCTAGGTGAACCCCTCAGCCCAATGTGATTGACCATAAAAAATATTGTTTCCCTAAGAGTGATGTGACCCAAACATTCTATAACCCCAAAATCCCATCCAGATGTGATTAATGCTAAATTTGTTATTGAATAATGAATTACAATGTTTCCTAAATAGGAAAACAAATCCCAACTCAAGTTGCCAAGTAAAATCTAAACTTGACTAAATCTACTCTAGGTGGCGAAATTACTATTTTTAGCAGTTTACTAGAACATGCTATTCTTAGTAAGTTCGCATGCTTATTCGTATGGGCACAAAAAAATTTCCACGCATCTTATACATTCCTAAATTAGAGGAATTTCCAAACTTTCTAACTCATAATGCAACTAATAGACTAAAATTAACTAATGCCCAAAATAGGAAAAAACCGAACTACAACTTAAATCCTAATTTTTTTCAGATGGTGGATTTAGGGCCCGAAAATGTGCCAAAACTTTCCCCAACTAGTAGGGAAAGTTTTTGGTGCATTTTTCTCATTGAAACATGTGGTTTAAAAAAATGGACTCAAACAGACACCTAGAGCTCAAGTTATGACCTTGTCAAGTTCCTGCTAATTTTGGCGCATCATTCTCCCCTACTTGAAAAAAATGCAGCTCCTGCAAGTTGTCTTCTTCAAACTACTTCCATTTATCTGCACATCCAACTTCTTAATCTCCCACTCTATGACCCAAGTATTGTCCTCTTGTTCCAGTCCTTTCCAATGTACCAAATATTTGTTGTATTTCCCATGTCGTGTCCATTGTTTTCTTATCTAGAATCTGATCCACTTCTTCTTTCTTCTTCACCGGAACCTACTTGCCTCCAATCTACTACTTCATCAATAACATCCCCTTCTGCACCATCCCCATGAAAAGAATACAAATTTGAAACATTAAACACTTTGGAGAAATATCAAAATTCCTCAAATTCTACCTCATAAGCATTATCATTTATTTTTTTCACGATTTTGTAGGACCAATCTTCTTGTACTTCAGCTTGTTATAGGTTCCTTTTGGAAACCTTTCCTTCCATAGATATACCATAACCAACTCACCAACTGTAAATACCTTTCTCTCATCTGTGCACATCTACTATTTCCTTATACTTATCATTACTATTCTGCAGCTTCTTCCACACTTCTTCCTGTAATTGTTGTATATGTTCGGAAAATGCTTCTGCATCATCACTGACTTTGTCATCAACTGGTAGTTATACCAAATCTAACACCCCATTTGGATTACTCCCATACACAATATGAAAATGGAGACTTTCCTGTGGATCTATTTATGGAACTATTATATGCAAACTCAACTTGTGGTAATGCTAAGTCCCATTGTTTTGGCTTTTCCCAACTATGCACCTTAATAGGTTTCCCAAACTCCTGATTTACCACCTCTATTTTCCCATCACTGAGGATGATAGGCACTGCTGAATTGTAGTTGAGTTCCCAATTTCTTCCATAAAGTCCTCCAAAAGTGACTTAAGAACCTTGTGTCCCTATCTAAGTAATGGTTTTGGAACACCATGCAAACAAACAACTTCTCTTGAAAAACAAATCTACTACACCTGTTGCATCACTTGTTTTCTTACAAGCAATAAAATGAACCATCTTAGAAAACCTATCAACAACCAAAAAATTGAGTCATTACCTTGTTGTGTTTTTGGTAATCCCAAAACAAAATCCATACTCAAATTTGTCCACGACCCTTTAGGAAAGAAATGGCATATACAACCCTATATTTGTGCATGGCCTTTCGAGACTTGGAAAATTTGACACCTCTCCACATATCTTACCACATCTCTTTTCATCTTTGGCCAATAGTATTTCTCTGCTACCAAGGCTATCATCTTATCTTTACCAAAATGCCCAGCCAATCCTCCACTATGTAACTCTTTCACTATATTCTCTCTTATAGACCCAACTGGAATACATAGTTGGCATCCCTTGAATAGGTAGCCATCCTGTAAAATGTACTCATCCTGACATCTCCTGCATTTCGAATGGAAGAATTAACCTTTCAACAATATCCTTGAAATCAGAATCAAGAAGAATACAAACCCTTTATTGCTTCAAAACCCACCACCTCATTTTCCATAGTGGTAAACAAAGTCACACGCCTACTCAATGCATCTACAACTTGATTCTGTTTTCTGATTTATGTTTTAGAGAAAAAGTATAACCCTACAAAATGATACCCACTTTGCATGCCTACTATTCAAATTCTTTTGTGTATTCACATACTTTAGGGCTATGTGGTCTGATAAATAACACAAACTCCTTAGGCACTAAGTAATGCCTCCAATGCCTTAATGCTTGTACAATTGCATAAAATTCCACATCATAAGTAGAGTAGTTCTTTCTTACCTCATTCAATTTCTCACTAAAGAAAGCTATTAGCTTTCCACCTTGACTTAGAACAACACCAATACCCATATGTGAGGTGTCACAATCAACCTCAAACACTTTATCAAAATCTGGTAGTGCCAAAATGGGTGCCTTTGTCACCTTCTTCTTCAAGAATTGAAAACTATCCTCAGCTTCCTTTGTCCACAAAAACTCCCTTCCTTTTGTGCAATCTGTTATAGGTGCTAACATCTGCTGAAATTTTTAATAAACTTTTTTGTAAAATGTTGCTAAACCATGAAAGCTTCTTACCTCTGTTATACTTTCCATGGAGTAGGCCATTTAAAATTATCTTCACACTCCATTTTTACCCCATTCATTTATAAACTTTATTACAAAATATCTCTAGATACATAACTCCTTTCATATTTGCATAGAATTAGTTTAATGCTAATTAATTATTTACTATATTTATCCTCACTATGTCATATTATTATTTCTTATTTAGTTTTAAATATCTTATTTCATCATAATATCCACAAAATCATACAATTCATATTTTACACTCTTTCACTTATCCAAATCAACCTAAGATATTCTTAAAGTGTACAGTTCTTCTAACTAAGAATTACTTAAGGTCTAAAAATCAATGCCTATCCTTTTATTCTCTCTAAACATTCCCATCTTACAAGAAGCTCTCAAATAATGTGGGATATTTGACAAAATCAAGGTAAGAGAATGAAGTTGTAGGATGTCCTAGTTTATGGCCTGGAAATGGGTCACCTTGATTTGTACCCATACCAAGTTTACAAAGACCAATGGTAAATTCCATTAAATTTTTGTACCCCAAAACAAACTTATCCTCAGGTTTTCTAAGTCTAACTTTCAGTTGGAAAACATTGGGAAAAATTTGAAAGAACACATCTCGTGAGATAATGAAATTTCTTTGCTTCCAGAATAAATCTTATTTAAAATCACCAACGGAGGAAGGAAGATTGAGCATCTTCTTCTCTGAAGGATTATGTCAAATGTTCCCACCAACATGATGATTTGATCAAGAAAATCTACCAAATTGGCTCTAAAGAAGTGTCTAGGGCAACCCATGCACGTGGAAGATTTCTTTTATTTTATAAGATCACTTTGATCCTTTAAACCCTCATTAACAATTTCCATAATTTTACAACATATAGCTCCAAAATCCAGTTCTCACAAAAATTGGATACTTTCTCGTATTTTTAATTCATCATCATTTAATAATCTCTCATATATTATCTTTCTCCAAGAGAGATATTGACCTTCTCCCATTTACCTCCATATACCCATTAAAAAATACCAAAGCCTACTCCAGGATGATCCAATACTTCATCCCAAAAATCACAAAGTGGTACTTGTGGAATCAAAAGGATCCTAATGCAAAAATTCAAATATTATGACATTTACCAGAAAATCAAAGAACATTATTTAGAAATTTAACCTATAACCGTCCATAGTCATCCTTGAATGACATTTTGTCTTTTTATTTTCCCACATAAGCCTAAAAAAGACCTTTCTCTGCTAAAATTTTGTACCTCATTATGTCATCATTCATGTGATCTACTTTAGACCTTTATCAAAATGTTCAACTTGAGGTTAGGTATTCCACAAATCATTTAATGTTCTCAAAAAATTCTACAAACTGATGATTAGTATCTCTATTATTAAGCATAATTTTTTAGTTAAGAAATAAATCATTAATTAAAATTAATGAAAATGTTTACTTTTTTACCTCTTGATTTTTAAAAGAAAGTGGCTTGAATAGCCATCTTAGGAAGTATCATTGACTTGTTTAAAATCATGCAGCAAGTCTTAACCTCATTTTACATTTCGCTCCTTTAAATTCCTTCGTGGTCTTTGTTTTCATTATTCTTCCTCTAAGAAAAAATATCTCACGGTCTATGTTTGTCTCACAAAAACATCCGCTTCCAACCCATCAACCAACAATTTGAATGGTACCTCCTATGCCCGTTACTATTTTTTTATTAATAAATTTCTTTCATGATAAATGTCTATGACCATGAGGTGAAACACTTACCTCTTTTATACACTTGGAGTAGGCCATTCAATAATTTCCTTTATCTTTTCTGAGTCCATATGTACCCCATCTTTTGAAATAATAAAGCCCAAGAATACCAAACTCTCTTGCATAAATGTGCACTTCTTCATATTTGCATAGAGTTTCTCTTTCCTTAACACTTCAAATATCACCCTTAGATGCCTCAAATGTTCTTCTTTAGTTTTACTAAAGATCAAGATATCATCAAAATAAACCACAAAAAACTTACCATTATACTCCCACAACACAGTGTTCATCAATCTCATAAAAGTACTAGGTGCATTGGATAACCCGAATGGCATCACCAACCACTCATATAATCCATTTCCTATCTTGAATGTTGTTTTCCACTCATCTCCTTCTCTGATCCAAATCTGATGGTAACCACTTCAAGATCAATCTTGGTGAAATACCTAGATCTAGCAAGCACATCCATCATATCATCAAGGTGAGGTATTGGGAACCTATACTTGATTGTAATTTTATTGATTTCTTTGCTATCCATGCACATTCTCCATGTTCCATCCTTCTTTGGTGTTAATAAAGTTGGGTTGCACACGGACTCATGCTCTCCCTTACGACCCCTTTCTCACGAGCTCTTCCACTTGCCTATTCAACTCTACATGCAATGTTGGGCTCATCCTATAAGCCATGCTTGATTTGGGAGTGAAGACCCTTGGAATCAAATCAATATGGTGTTGAATATCTCTTTTGGGTGGTAATCCATCTGGTAGCTCATCAGAATAACATCAAAAATTCTTCTATTAATTTTGTTGTTTCTACTGGTATTTGTGCACTTGCAGGTTCATCCTTATTTGCAACTAGTGCATAACAAAAACCATTTGCCTTTGCCTCCTTCACAAATTCCTTTTAGAAAGCATATTTTCAGCCTTCCCCTCTTCCTTAAGAGGTAGAAAAACTATTTTTGTGCATCCTTCCAAAAGTATAAGTATTCTTTCCCCATCATGAATAAATTTTCTATCAAATTGCCATGGTCTTCCTAGCAGCATATGACATGCATCCATAGGAATAACATCACACCAAATCTCATCCTTATAAATTTTCCCAATATAAAAATTTATTAAACATCTCTTATCAACAATAACTTCATTACCCTTCTTAAACCATGCAATACGGTAAGGGTTAGGATTCTTCTCACAATGCAGACCCAATTTCTCGACCATCTCATTTGAAACCATGTTCTCACAACTACCACCATCAATAATAACATTACATACCTTTAAATGAAGTGCATCTTGTTCTGAAAATATTTGTACGTAGCCATGCATCCCCCTTGATATCCTTTCTTGGAGAAATCACCATCCTCTTGATCATCATATTTTCTCCAACATTTGGTGGAATTTCAAGTCATGTTTATCTTCTACTTGTTTAATTCACAACAAGATTTACTCGATTCTTAAAATGAATGCTTTAAGTCTGTGGAAGCTACTTGAAATAAGACCTAGAAACAAACACAACAAGGGAAGATATCCACAAACTTGTATTTTATTAACTATTCCCCTAGAAAATTTCTATTACAAGAGAGGGCCTGATCACCATGCATAGGAATGTCCACTACAAGGTGATACACTAGAATTGGGTGATTCTCCAAATGCCTTTTATAGAATCAAAGTGCACAAACTAAAATGATGCTCTCTATTCATCCATGATCTCAAAACACTTTGATGATTTATAGAAAAGTACAAAGATAATGGATCCCTCAAAATCTTAGAAAATATTCTTTCTAAAGAAGAGGTTGAAGAGGTAAAATGCGAATCACAAATTTAAGATACCTCGCTTCCACAAAATTATATTCCCATATTGTCCCGATGATTGCAGTAGTGAAATATGGCATACAATGTTCATTGAATGCCTAGATCACTACCAAGGATCCATAAAACACTATTATAAACTTGGCCACATTTTCTACATAATCACCATCTTCCTTCATAAAAAATTTCTTGATTTTTTCTATTGGGCTTGCAACAATCTACTCCAACAATAAAAAATTTGAGTGATTTCATTGAGAAGATAAAAAATGGCCTTCCGAGTCATAAAATTTTGTCTGCCTTGCCTACCATTTGATGAGAATGAGCATTAAATGGAGTAAAATGATTTTATTTTAATATATCTTCCAAAATTAATAAATCCAGTACCCATACTATTTGAGTACACATGCTGCACACTGAAGTTCGGGAGGTCAAATATATGACTAATTTTAATCTGCATTCACAACCACCATTTCGGAAAAATGATAATGTTCAACGTGTCCACATTTTGTGAAAACTCCCCAATCTCTAATATCTCATCAAATCTAGGAATTTCTTGAAGGAAGCCATGCAAACCACCATTGGAGCCATGATTCCAAACTTATACCAATTTTGTTGATTTCACCGAAAATGCAAAATTTTTTGGCCTTCACCGAGTGCGGATCACCCTTTTTGGAGTCCACAACAAGGCCTTACGTGTTCTACAAATAAATTTTGACAGTCTTTGCGGGAATGAGCTTTACATCGAGGAAATATTTCTCCATTTAAATATATATGATTATTAAAAATAAGAAATCAAGTCTTTTGGCATGTCATCCATGAACACTTATTTCCAGAATGTCCAATGGAGTAAAATGATTATAGGATGAAAAATTATTGGCCATTTTCTAATTTTTACACCTACGGCCAAATCGTCTTTGTCGCCTCGCGCTTGCACCCCTACATCCCCCAAATAAAACGTCCTATGTGTACCCGGCCACATTTTATCAAAAATGTCCAAACTGATTCTCCCAAAATCCTAAACACTTCTTGATCCAATTTTTTTGGGCCTTTTTTCAAAATTTCTGTCCTAACTTCTTGGTATTTTTTACTCTAGATAGGAAGTTAGAGATGAAATGGACCCCAAAAATCATGATTTTGCCTTGAATCAATTCATCTTTCTTTTCGGGATGGGGTAAGAAAATGCATGTTATCAACAATTACTTAGGGCTAGATTTTCTTGATAACCATTTCGGCATTGCACACGTCAAATCTCAATTGTCCCAAATATTCCCAATTGAAAAATTATTAGCTGAAATATCTTCATCAAAAGTTTTTCATCAACTTTCAAGCTCACCTTTCTCACAACGCAGACCCAATTTCTTGACCATCTCATTTGAAACTATGTTTCAAAACTACCACCATCAATAATAACATTTTTGCATTTACCATTTTCTCCTTGTTGTGCATCTTGTTCTCGATGGGAAAATATTTTAAAAAGTCCTTTGGACCCTTTTATCCTTTTCTTGAGCAATCAATCATCTCTTGATCATCGATTTTTCTAAAACATCCGGTGGAATTTCTAGGTCAAAAATTCATCTTCTATGTTTTCAACTTCAACAAGATTTACTCTTAGAGAATCTCTCTTTCCTTTGTCATGTGTTTAAGAATGTAGGAATTCAAAATCCCGATGCCCTCTTCACCACATCTCGTAAAAACAAATGGTCTTCGTGGAGCCTCCCATCCTCTATCGCCAACATATACTCTCCGACCCTAGAAAATCCTCTTCCTCTTTTTGATTATGGAATCTTGTCTCAAATCCTCTTGCTTTTCCAATCCATGAGATGATTCTCCCCTACCTTGGCTGAAACTAGCTCATCCCCAAAAGGAAGATGAGGCCCCCTATTCATTCCAGGTGATCTCCTAAAATTTTGACTATTTTTTTCCTTCGGCCTTTAAGGCTAATTGATAGGCATCCTCCATGCTCTTAATCCTATGCATACTTATCTCATATTGAATAGAAATTTTAATCCATTTACATACCTTACAACCATTTGTTCCTCAAGTTTCTTCATGCTCTACATAAATGGAAAACTTGTAGAACTCATTTGTGTATTCTTGCACTATTTGTAAGTTCTATCTTAGATTTTGAAACCTCCTCCTATAAAGGGTTTGTGCATAATCCACAGGGAGAAATTTATCTTTTAGCTTCTTCTCCATCTTACTCCATGTCTTAATTCTTTCTTTCCCCTTTCTTGACCACTCTTTTTATAGGTGATCCCACCATAACATAGCATGACCTTTTAATTTATGCATACAAATTTTACCTTCTTTTCTTCTGACATAGCCTTCCACTCAAAAAAATTTCCCCATGCTAGTCAACTAGTCTATCAGCTCCTCTAGTTTTAGACTACCACCATACTCTAAAACATCAACTCTTATCCCATCATTCTTTCCTTCTAATGCTCGAAGCATCCTTTCTTCAAAAGCTAATGGTGGTGCTTGCATTTCCTCCTCTTCACAAACTTCTTCTTCATCTGTGTCATCTCCACCTTGATTTCCTCTCTGGGTTATCATTACGCAAGTGCAACAACTTTCCTCTACAAATCTTGCATATTTCTATTCATATAGGCAATACCACCTCCTCTTCCTCTTCCATTCTTTCCATTTTTTAAAGACTGAACCAGCTCTAATACCAAAAAATGTAGCCAAATGATAAACAAACTTGATACACTACAAATAATATGAACTCCAAAAGAAAATATATCTCCTTCTTTGTTATCAATAATGAATTACAATGTTTCTAATAGGAAAATAACTCCCAACTTGAGTTGCCAAGAAAAACTCTAACTAACTTGACTAAATCTACTCTAGGTGGCGGAAATTACTATTTTAATAAAAACTAAACCTTTTAACTTCTAAAGAGAAACATGCTTCTATATGCTCTAGTAGAACCATTTTACTCCAACTATTGGTATCATTTTCCATAGATTTTATCAAACAATCAAAGTAATAAAATAGAATACCATCTCTCATGCTGGAACTAACCACATGACTGTATCATTTAAAATTCTTGTGATATGAAAATTTGAAACAAGAAAACCCTCAAAATACATATGCACATGTGACAAACCGACCACTCAACATTCTCAACTATTTCCATGTTATAACTACCATCGAGTTTAGATATAAAATAGCCAATAAAACTTATATCCCCAAATCTTTATCATTGCTTCCTCAAAAGAAAAAATATCATAAAATGAATGCATGCATCATAAAATCTTTATTATAGACAAAAAATATTTCAAAGAAATTTATCAATCATTCAAATGAAACCACAAATTTCGAGCCTTATTATATAGTCAATATTTTTAAATACAACCATTGAGCATTGAAATATTACAAGACAACCGAACTAATTCATTTTGATAAAAAGAGACCTTTATTTATACCTAGAAATAGAAAACATTAATATTTATTTCATAGTGAATGATTTTTCAGAAAAATAATACCAAAATTAGCGGCCATAAATATGAGCTACCCTGTAACTCAAAAGGAACACATTTTAACATTTATACAATGATGGCCCCGAGATATTTTACGTTCATGCTTCAAAAATGTTGGCGAGAATTTTTTTGGGTGGAAAAACTCATGGATTTATTGCCAACACTCTGGGAATCTAAGTCCCTCTACTTAACCGTGCAGCTACCGTATATGCATGCACATGAAAAGGTGGATTTATGTGGTGGCCTTTTGACCGGGGATCCAATAGGGACACTCCATCGACCACTGCGACAAAGGTTACGTATATACCTACAAGAGATAAGTTTGTTTGAAGAGAAGGAAAAAGGAGTGAGAAAAGACGTAGGAGAGCTAATGTTGCAGGTAGGAAAACAAATTCTTGCACACACTAGTTAGAAGTATCATCACATGCATTTATGAGAAGAAACAACTTTGTAAGCATCATTAAGACCAAATGAAATTTTATGAACACAAAGTATCAAGAAATATCTTAGTCAAAGAAATCTAGAAAATCCTTCTTCTTGTATTAATTTCTCAAAAAAAATTGTACATAGTGGAGAAATGGAGGAAATTGAGAAGGGGGAAAATGGAAGAAAATGGCTATCTCCTTTGTTCTCTCAAAGTACAATATACTCTTGAGTTTACAAGATCAATCACCAACCCTTTGAAATGGGAATGACATTACAATTTATAGAGTGAGAGGTGACTTATCATCTTCCTCATGACCCTCCATATGCCTTATTTATAACTTTATACTATTCATATTCCTACAAAATATTTAAGTCCCTTTTATAAAATCAAGGCGACTTAATTTACATTATGTTTATAGAGTCACTTTTAACCGAATTAAAGGCATATCAAAAAGTGCAAACCCCAAAGAAGAATTAGAACATTTGAAGGGAGAGAAATTTGGGGGAGAGGGAAGAGAGAGAAGAGGAGAAGATGTTTCTCGATGAATTTCGTTGATCCTCATTGATGGAAAACTCCAAATGCAGTGAAACTTTGAATCTTTGAATTCCTTGCACACTATGAAACTCCTTCAAATCAGCTCATGAATTCTTTCCAAGTTGAATACTTTCCAATTTGAGTGAAATATTCCACTGAGGGATATCAAATTCCATGGTGGTCTTAGAGTGACACATGTCCTTGATCCGACGACGGTGAGATTGAGCTCTAAAAATACACTCGGGGGTTAAAGTTGGTCAAGTGGGTGACTTCAAAAGACTCCCCATAGAAATGGGCTGGGTGAATTTTTCAAGGGCTCATGTACTTGAACTTAGGGACTTCGGGTCATAGAATCCCGTTAGGCTCTGGTGGTGACACATGTCCCCCGAAAATCGACTAACTCCAAGACCGTTTCGAAGAGGGTGACTTGGAATGATGATAACTTGAGCTCTGGTGAATTTCTTGGAAAATTTTTATATTATTATGAGTGGAAATGGCATTTTGAATCCAATGGTGGGGATATCAACTCTTTATTCATCCACATAATCCATGAAAAATCAGAATTATGATTTGGTACTCCACTTTATGCGAAAAAAATATGCCTACTGACACTGATGCACAAAAGTTTTGTGAGAAATATGATTCACCATATTTTATATCTTGGAATTATATTTCCAGTATATGCTTTGTTTTACTCCTAACTACATCTGGAGCTCCCAAAATCATTTTCTAAAGCCCAACAATTGTTTTAGGCTTGCGTCTTGCTGAGCTTGTGAACCATAATTCTGGAAAAACTACCCCATCTTCTCCGAGACCTTCCAAAATATTCTTAAATCATCTCCATTATTTCCCAAGACCTTTGGATCACCTCCACATCCACTTAGGCTCTTCTTCTCCACTCCATGAGGTTGCTCCAGCTATAGGAAGGCCAATGATAGCCCTTCCCACAATTGCATGTAGCTTGCAAATGAACTCCTAAAATCACCTAGGGGAATGAATGAAATTTCCTAAATCACCTAGGGGATGAGATAACATTAATTGGGAGGTCACTTGAACTGACTGGACAGACCCGGGTGTCTTGGAATGATAGGACTTGAAAAAATTAACACTAGGGTATAGTTGTCATGCTCGGGAATTGTCAATTTCCCTGTTGCACATTTGCATGACAACAAAAATATAAAAAAGAAATTAAAAAAATCATTATTTTCCAATATGCAAATGATATCTACTTCACTTATTAATTGGGTATGTAAAATCTTAATTGGGCAAGCTCAAAATTTTAGAACACCCATAAACTTCTATAAATACCATTTCAAATTTTTTTTTGACTCACAAGCCAACTCGAATCAAACAAAACAAAACAATCAAGAAAAATAGTTCATACCGTTGGAAACCGACACATATTTATTAAATTTAAAACTTAACCTCGAGACCACACTCACATAGAACTAGAAACTTCCACTTTAGAAATTCCTTCCAATGCTGAAAGCCAAAAATGACCCAAAATCTGAACCATCACCTTGTTTAATGTTCATACGGGTGCATTGACTTCCATTATATCGCTACCATCACTTCTCCCACTAAATTCTTGTCAACTCATGCCTTGAAATTGACACTCACAAATGGGGCTCAACTATAGTTTGAAACTCAAAATCATTTCATTTATTAAGTTTCCAAAACCTTATACTATCTCTTTTATGCTATTCGAGCCCAAACCAATTTTTATATGATCCAATATATATATATATATATATATATATGACAATAAGATAAAAAAACATATGATATGGATCTGAAATAATTAAATCCTACTTATATTCCCGAAACCCGCATCATGTATAAATAAGACATTCGAAGTGAAGGCGTATAATGAAGACTACACTCATTATTCTCAAAAGAAAAAAATCAATGTCAACCATTGTCATTTCCAAAAATCATTTCTAAAATGGAAAAACCAAAATACTAAAATGTGAGCTTGAAATCCAAATAACAATATTACGAAATGAAATTTGATCTCCATGCTAACCATTCACCATCCATATTGACAAAAAAATGGTGTGTATATATATATATATATATATATATATATATATCAAATTTTATGATAGTAGCGATAATGTTTTAAAGAATGCCACAAAACCACTTAGTGTTAAACAAATAAAATAATGCATTAAATACCTAGTGGCCCTCGCACACCTCATTATGAATGTGATAACAAGTAATAAGTGACAAGAATATTTATGGTTATTTTGAAAAAAGGGGAAGTGTTAAAATTTTAACAATAACGTATTGTAAAGCGGGAGTTTTTATTTTTAACTCAATCGATTATTTGTAATGGCTGATTTCGAGCCTTATTCTCATGCGGGATCCCAAAGACACCATTATGAAGTGAGGGATGTGATCAATGCCTTTGAGAAGCATTATCATATAAAATATCTAATTCTTTAACACTTTAGGCGTATTGCGAGTTAGTTTCTTGGAAGCCGCAAAGGAGGGTCGTAACCATTATTGAGCTCATTGATAACACTAGGTTTGATCTTAGCTTTGTGTAGAGGCCGATTGAGGACATGAAAAAGATTAGAAGATGATCATCATCATCACCATACATTGGAATAGACTTAGATTTACATAGAGGATAGAGGCTATGCAACAGAGTGGAAGGAAACATTAGACATTGTCCGAATTAGCACCATGTGGAGGTAGAGGCCGTGAAGCGGAGTGGAGGTCATTAGGAGGTGGAAAATCAAGGAGCTACACTAGAGAAATAATATTCCAAGACTATTCTAGGTCTATTGGACAGATTGGCACACCAGGTTCGGTTGAACATTCATTTTAGTATCGTAAATTTATTTTTAATTTATGATTGGATTTTTATAATGGATTGGTTCAGCTAGTTTGTAAACCTGGAGACGTAGGAATTTTTTTGAACTCTATTATCAATGTAGTGCGGTGTTGGTTCTTTGTATTACATTGCATTTACATAAATTTGATCTATTTTGGGGTAAAATAGGAAGTAAAAATAAGTTGCCTATAAATATATGTAGTAGCCGGAAAAAAATATTGGATAGTTTATAGATCAGGTGACCACTGACGTCACTCTGAATAGAGCATATACATTATTTATTTCATCTAATATTTGTTTGAGCCGTGTGCATATAGATAGGGGATTTTTTACGGTTACGGTGCAACAATAAAACCCTATAATGAAGTGAATGCAAAAATAATGAAAGGAAGAAGATAGTATCGAGACCACTAGGAAGATCATAAGTAGATCATTTTCTAGGAAACTAGCGCCTAGTTCATACACTAGCACCCAGGTGGTCTTGTCCTCCTTTGGCTGGTTTTGTCTGAAGGAGTTTCAAATTATAGTTTTCTAGATAGAGAATATTCTATCTAAATCCAACATGTTCCACTCAGTAATCATCTAAAAATCATCTCGGATATTTGAATATAAGATAAGTTACTCTTATCTCACTATTACTTATAGTTGATTGTCTCTTGCATGATAGATCTTGCTTGTTATTGTTATATTTATTTAATATGAGTACACTAATTAAGATTTAATTTTGGTAAATCATTTAGTGAACCCATTTATTGATCAAACCCTAACTTTTCCTATAATCCCTCATTTTGTGAGTTCCTTATGGCTTACCAAAATTGTTCACACTGTCGTCCCAAGCCTCCTTCCCCCAAGTATAATCCTTGTTGAAATGATGAAATGGCTAAGAAATATGCATGAAGGTTGGAGAAGTGCATAAGAGTACATGTAAAATCATCTAGGAATATGTGTGAAGGGTTGAATAAGTGTGTGATAGGTGTACACAAAGCACAAAGGTTTAGAGCACGAAGTAAGAGATAACTTGATCACCACACAAAGCTAAATATAGGAAAAAACACAAGTTGACATGGTCATCAAGGAAATATAAAAATAGATAGATCATGGAACAGAATAGGAAAAGGACATGAAATACTAAATATAGACAAGAAGCACACATGGAAGAGGCAAAGCGATTTATAGCACATACAACAAGAATAAAGTAGAGCTAATTATAACACACATGACAAAAATAGAGATTATAGAAGATAGAAGGCTGTTGATGGAGAACCACGGGTTAGAGTTTAATTATAGGAGAGGTTTAGTTGTAAAATCATGTAATATATGTATAGGGTTGGTCTATTCTTAGACTGTATTTAATCAAGTGGTGAAGGAAAAGCTCCCACCCTATATATACTTGTAAATATCCATGTAATGAGTCAGTTCGGATAGTCCTAATCAATTCTGTCTTGCACATGAGTCTATAAATGAAGATTGTATAATTATATCACAAAGATATATTGTTGGAATATGTAATATGTATAAGCATCATGATTTTAATGAATATTCAACTCTCTTTTGATTGTATAAAATAATCTTGTACATGTTATGATTATATGAGCATATGTCCTCCACATAACATGTTGGTTATTATAACCATGAGTACATGAGCTACATCTTGGTAGCTAACATGAGAAGGGACCTACTAGAGTTATGTGTACTTTGAGTGAGCACTTAGACTCTTGTCTTGGTTATGTGCTAGCATGCCTAACTACATTGTGTTGAACCTAGACTTTAGTATGACATTTTGGTTCTCATTTGTCAAGAAATTTTTAAATTTAGACTCTCAAGTTGTGGTATGCACATGGAATTTAAGTTATCCTTGGATATTATTGAATGTTGGCCACACGAGGGTGAAGATGAATATGTGCAAATATATAGTACACGTGGAAATTAAAATCCATGTAAATGAGTTGAGGATAATCAGTATCTTTGTACTTTATGAGATGTTCTTCAACTTATTTCATCAGGAGATATTGTTGACCATTATGTCTTAGGTTATCATTGATGACAAATGTCATTTCTGGAAAAGGGTGTGTATATGTCATATGAGTCCCCATGAGGTGTAAACCAAGGTCAATTCTGAAGGTTGATTGGTAGTGTCTTGGTTTGGTGAAGTTCTATGGTGTTTTGGAGCATGGTCTAGTAGGCATGGTCATGGTATGTGTACTCAAAATTTGGTATAAGGTCTTCATAAGGTACATCATGTTGTTGTCATGTGTTTTTATAAGGGAAAAATTAAATGTTGAAACATGACAACTATACCCTAGTGTCAAAATTTTTGCTTTTAAACCCTCTGAGCACTTCTCTGGGTTAGTTCTCCCTCTGTGTCATGCCTATCCCCATCTTCCAAGTGCTCATATGGGTTGTAATAAAATTTTCCCAAGTGTTTTAAACATTGAAAACAAGTTCACGAATTTCTTCGATGCGGTTCTTCTAAAGGCAAATTCTTTAATAGATCTATAAAGGCTATTTTTAGCCTTTTCGGGATAGGTGTGCACCCTCAGGGAAAAATTTGAAGGAAAAATTCATAAGGAAGTGGTATTGATGAGATAAGAACATAGTGCAAGTGATTTAGGAAAATTTAGGGAATATTTTAAGGTTTAGGGACAAGTTCAGTGAAAGTGGGTTTTTGAAGGTGAAGGAGCTTGCACTTCAAAATAATGCCTGAGCTTTGGAAGATGATTTTGGATCTCCGTAAAGAGTTGAAGGTAAAAAAATATAACATTAGAAAGATAATTAAGTTATATAAATGAAGGTGATTTCATATATTTTACAAGAACTAGGTGCTTCTTTCCAACACCAATTTTTTCAAAGAGACACACCCTATGGTCGAAGAAAAGGGATATTTTTGGGGGGTTTTAGGAATAATTAGATCATGGGACCCATCCCATTCATCTCAAAAGGATGTTTGGAGTCAATTTCATATAAATAAGTGCCAAAAAAATCCTCCTAGAGCTCTGAAAACTTCATCTTCAAGGCTCTCCTCAAGGTAAGATTTCAGGACTTAATCATTTTTACAGGTGGACACATGTTAGCATGAGAATGTGGCACACTTTTATATCCCATATGTCCCAAAAATTTGGGATATTTGGGACACAAAAATGCACCCAAGCCTAGTTAATCCCTCTGGACCATGATGTGACCCTAGAGAAGCTCCTTAATACAAGTTAAGCTCCTTCTTACCTCATTCTAGCCCTCCTCGTTGCACAATCAAAAGTGTACACTTTTCATGCTATGGTGAGGGTAAAATTTTCTGTCCCATATGTCCCATCCCTTTGGGATATTTGGGACACAAAAATTCACCCCATGATTTTCTTGGCTCTTATTTTTCCGCATGACCACGGGAAGGCTCCACAAGCCTCTTTTTAGTCCTCTCCACCTCGTCAAATCACATTCCTCCACTTGTCACTCCTAGAAGAGGGAATTGTTTTTGCCCCATCTATCCCATTCCTTTGGGACAATTTTTTTCCCCATTCCATCCTTTTCCAACTTTCTTCATGTGACCCAGTCTCGGCTCTCGAGTACATTTTGTTTATTTTCTCTCTGTCCTCCACGGAAATCACTTTGATCGCCAATTGTCATGCTTACATGAGGGAAAATTTTTCTACCCCATATGTCCCATCCATTTTGGAAATTTGGGAAAAAAATCATCCCATTCCAAGTTGATCAATTTTTTTTTTTCTAATTTTTTTAACTGCTCGCTACTTCTTCCTTAGTGGGCATGTTGTGCACTATTTTACCTTGGGGTTTGCTTGATGTGTCAAGGGTAAAAATTATATCAACCTTAGTATGGCATGGATTTTAGGATACACACAAGATATGATGGATTTTTGTGCTCCATGAAGAATGTAATAAACCTCTTTTCCCTACAAGTAAGCTGCAAATCATAAACTCCTACATAAAAATAGAGTTATTAAAATAAGGCGGGTAGACTACCTAGCAAAGGATAGATCCTAGAAGTCAAGAGACTCCCTTATGTGGATGTCAACCTAATTTTAAGACATTTAAGATTTATTGATAATAAAGTTGAAGTACAACATGATAAATGGAAAATGTGATAAGTTGTTATCACTTATTTAGGTGATTACATACATTAGTTGATAATGAGATGAAAATAACAAGATTATAAATCAAAATCAGACTCTAGGTTAGAGTCTTGGTTCTCTGAAAATTTTGAGCCTATTGAGTAGGATAAATCCTCTTCTTCTGTGAAATAAGAATCATGCTCTGAGATATATTCCTCCATGAAGAAATCAGAGATCTCTTCTTCTATGTCGTAGATACGTGAGAGATCAAAATTAGTGTCTAGAAGGCTGATGTTACTTTTGATGTTAGATTCGGATGCGATGTGGTCATCATCGGTATGGCGTATGTCTAGGACAACTTCATAATTGTACTTGAACTATGTGAGGTCAGCTTGGATCCTCTGAACCTTGTAATACGCCTCCCAAAACTCTTCGGTTGCTTCGTAAATGCATTGAGTTGATGTGAATATGGCCTCTAAATGATCAAGGGGTATAACGTGGATGGCACAAAGTTCTAGGTCATGTAGCAAATCATACTACTCCCAATACAAAGGATGAAGGACAATGGGTAGTGAATCAATGCTAGTAATAGGATAATTGTCACCTTCTATGGCCATATGATATCATCATGCTTGACAACATGTTAAAATATAACAAAAACAAAAAAAAAATTTGTTAGGCATATTATAAGAAATGTAAGATATAAAAACACTATGCGGGAATCACCAAAGAATCGGCTAATCATAGGCAATTACTGTGAATTCTAATAAACTACAAAAACATAGATTAAAACTCAATTAATCTAATACCTAAGTGAGTTTTGAAGTGTAGATAGAATGGAAATTAGATGAAAAACTATGTTACCTGACAATAGAAGCATAAACTAATGAAAATAATATCTTACCTTGGATGATTGATCGATCAAAAATGGCAAATGAAATGAGAATGGCGTGATGATGATGACAGGTGATACAATGATTGTGTTGATCATTTTGGTGTAGTGTAATGGTGATAGGGATTTGTTGAAGGTGTTTTATGTCTGAAATGCCTATGGATGAACGTAAATTTCCTACCAAAACTCCAAAAAAACCCCCCTTCAAGAGGCTAGCAAAATTGTTTATATAAATCACCGGCGACCGGGATAATCATCAAAAATTTCAACAAATCTGAGTTAGGGGATAAAAGGTGTGATTTTATTACCATTTCGATCTTGATTTGAATAGATTTCTAAATAATTTGGAATATTAAGTGGGAGAGGTTTAGATTAAGACTAGGTTAGTTAGGATGAAGATAGAGGTCATTTTTAGAAGGTTTTTAATTTTAAGTTAGTTCTAACTAGTTAAGTGTGGGGAGGTGGTTAGGGATAGGTTAGAGGTAGTTAGGTGGTATTTATAAAAGGTTTCTAAACTAGCTAGTTATAAATAGATAGTTATAACTAGTGAGTGTAGATGAGTTGACATGGTGAGGTGTGAGGGAATATTTATATTTAATTAATTAATTAATTAATTAGACCTAGGGATGTGGTGGCGTGAACATTGAATTAATTTAATTAAAGGGGACAAGTGGGTGACCTAGTGTTATGGAGTGTCATGAGTGGCATGTTTTGATCATGGACTGGTTTGAGACCTCGATAGTGAGGGAGTGTAGATTTTCGGTGTCTACATTTTCCCCTTTTTGTTTGATGATTTTGGAAAATCGTTAGACAAAAATGATGAGAAGGTTTTGTTTTTATGGGTGATTCTACTACAATACAATACAATGAACACCAATGTGTTTTGTTTCAAAGGATGCTCGATCAATTACAAAGGTGTGATAATATTAATGTTTGTTTTATGTGTTTGTGTTTTGCAAGTGGATGCACAGTTGACCATCCATGACTACATACCATTGATGTTAGAGGAGGTGAGGGTAGATTTATCGATGAGCACCTAGGGAGCATATTGAGGAAGTGGGTTTTAGTGGCAAGAGATATCATATACATCTCCACAAATGCCATAGTTTGATATTAGCATTATTATAATGGTGGAATCCTTCCACGAACATGTTTTGGATTCCTACGGGAAGATGACCATTACTAATGAGGATGTTCATTGTACTACAAGATTACCATTCGTGGATAGACTATTTATTGTATCACGAGAGGATGAGAGAACATACACTATGCATAGATTATATGGAGAGCATGCCCATGATGTGAGGTATTCATTAGGGGAATTTGATTACCAAGACTTATATTATCCTAGGAGAGCTAGTTGTCCATGGACGACGTTGATGATATTTGGTTATTACATGTTTTTCTTTTCCAAATTCGGGGGTAGTTTTTTTCCTTGGATGATGATAGGTGTTCTTTCTAAGATGATAGATCACAATACAATATTCGAGTGGGCACCTACTTTACTAGCATAGACATTCACGAGAGTGTGGATTGGATGAACCATAAGTGTTATGGAATTGATTTTTGGATTTACTTACAATGTTGGGCACATGAGCACATTGTGATTGCTCGTCCATTAGGTTTCCCTTGTGACATTGATGTTAGACATCCTAGATTCATGAGATGGAGTCAAAATCTGGGTCGAGTGAGGAAGGCCAAGGGGCCTAGTTATTACAAAGATTTGATATTGGGGCTACAGGTGGGTGATGTAGTGGGAGACCGTACTTAGATTTTTATGATTGCCCCGAGTTTCCTCAAGATTTTCTATGCTTACAATAAGATATTTGGGTACATGGTTAAATAGATGGAGAGGATGAGATCCTAAGTTTCAACCGTGTTAGGAGGTAGTTTGGAATGACTTAGGATATACTCGTAGATCCATGTAATACAAATGAGAGGATGGAGATACCAAGACTCCATAGGCTATTGTAGTGAGGCATGCGATTATTGATGAGTGCCCGGGAGCTATGGATCCCGATGCGAGAGGCGATTGTTACGATTAATGATGCGGGGTGACCCTTGTTGGGCCCCTATCATAGCTTCCAAATATTAACGGCATGTAGGCACACATTGCCGGAGGAAGTGCACAAATTAAGGCGCGTAGGGAAGTATTCAAAAGGATTCTTGGAGAACCCGAGTGCGCGCGCGCGTGAAGAACAATTCGGGACTTAGCCATTTTTGGCCTTTTGGGTAGGACACATGAAGAACATGTTCCATTTGGATAAGGTTCTAGCTTGGCGATAGGGTGTCCTGGAGGAATATACCTTGTGATAGAAAGATCTAAAAAGTTAATCATGACATGGAGAGGCATGCACCTGGGGCAACCCATACCTTGACACTTGGGGCTAGATCTGAGGCTGTAGAGGAGTTTGTTAGAGCTCAGAGGCCTATTTATATGCATGCCCTTGGCAAAGAAGAGGGACAAAAGTGAGGTAGTGGAGCTCTGTAGAATTACTGTGAGAACTATGAGATGAAAATGGGTAAAGAATTCCAGTAAGGATGTAATGGGGAAAATGGGGAATGAAATTTTTGTTTTGTGGGAATACATGTATGAATCCAGAGATGGCACATGACTATGGTCTACCCCTTTGTGATACTTTATAGTAAGACTCTGAATAAATATGATAAGGTTACCATCATGTTTACATTAAGATCTCCTTCTGTATTATCTACATGTTTTTACTCTGCTTTTGATCTTGTATAATCTTGGACCTCACTTGAATGGTTAAGTATATTAGTGGATTTACAACTCTTGGTTCTATTATTTCTATTGTGCGCTTTGTTTCTATTATGACTGAAGGGGTGTAGAAGGGGCTGTTCGATAAATCACTAGAATCATGAACTATGCCTTCCACTAGACTCACATAAAAGAGAGACTCAGCTCCCTATCGTGCACCTTTGGTGAGCGCCCGATCCATTGGGTGATATGATGACATGCATGAGGTTCCCTTATTCTTAGTGGGTACAAAAGTGACTACATCTTGGTTCCATTGCTAGGGACCTCTTTTCAAAGTTGTAGTGGAACATGGCATATATCATGATCTCTACAAAAAGTGATGGTGGAGTGCTTAACACTTGAAGGTGTTGAAGATTGGTTTAAGAGCACGGAGGATGAATTCACTTAGAGATTTAGTACTAGATCTGGGTTTGATATGTGAAGATGGGTGGAAGACACTCTTTATCATGAGTTATACTGAAACCTTCTTCTGCTTGTTTCCCAGTAGAGTTATTTGAATGGCTCTTAGCTTATACATCTAGATCGGGGTGGCATTATAAATCACACCCTTGGACCCAAAAATATATCGAGACCTCGCAAGATGCTTGATATGTGGACCCGTGCTATAGATCATTGGTGGAAGGGAGTATTGACTAGCTACACTCTAGAATACACCATTTCCATGTATTCTGTCTAGAAGTTGTTGAGTTTGAGTTCTTACGAGAGCCCAGGGGATCATTTTTGCATGTTATTCCCCTTGTGATCAAAATCTTGATGGTAACCATGGGTTTAGAGGCATTTCCTATGGCCGGCTAAACCACCCTGAGCGCTAGGCGAGGAAGCTAGGTTGGGGAAGGATGGCTGATCTGATGACTGAACAAGAAAGGGAGGAGAGATGGCTCAAGTATAATGAAGCGCGTGAAAAGGAGATCAATAGACAATGTGGGATTACAAGTGGGTTATGGAGCTAGACATGGTGGAAAGGAGTTGAGGTTCACGCGGAGGATGTGGAACCTGAACAGTCTATGGTACCCCATCTTGGTAAGCGTGGGAGAGAAAACCTTGTGGCTTTTGATGAGAGTCCGTCATGTAGAGAGAGAAGAGTCGTTGGCACGCATCTGACCCCACCCAAATGGCCGAACCTTGGCACTTAGTTTTTTCAAATGAGGGAAAAGTATAGTTGATCTATTTGATATCAATGAAGTAACCAATCGGTGCCTAGAATATACAATTTCTCATTTGGGACTTCTATGGCTTCACACACTATTATGGTATTTGGTGGAATTTTTACACAAGAGCACGTATCTGACTGGTTTTGGAAGTGTGTTAGGAATTGGTCGAGGAACTATGACTGGGAGTGGTACTAGCTCACAAAATTTCGATGCATAATTCGGTGGGATGATGGGAGTGTTTGGCATGACAAACATAGGCCCTGTACCTAACATAGGAGGATATGGAGGTGAAAGTGGTGGAGCTGGTGGCTCAGGATCTACCGATCTAGCGAGAGGAGGAAACACTAGAGGAAACCAAGGGACTGGATCAGGAGGAAGGGGCCTCAACAACCTCCTCAAGTATTTTTCGAGATGTCTCTACACTTACCAGATTATAGTGGGATGGAAGATGCTGAGGAGCATGTGCATAAGTTTGAGCTGCTATGGTGTGCGAAGGGAATCACGACCTGGATCGAAAGGCGATCAATTTACGATGACCTTGCAAGGACGCACGTATATTTGGTATAGAAAGTATGACCCTCATCAGAGTGTTGTGGATTATACCACACTGAGAAATGAATTCCACATACTTGAGTTTAAACAGAAGAGCATTAGCTCTCTCAAAGAAATCCAGCAAGGAATGGCAGAAAGCGTGTAGGAATATGATGTGCATTTTAAAACTCTATTGTCTAAACTGTCTTATGATATCCACCCTTCACAACATGCTCAGTGGTTTTTTGGAGGGTTAATCATACCCTTTAGGAGGTATTTATCTCATAAAACATTCACGGACCCGCGCGAAGCGTTGGAAGTTACTTTATGTCTTTGAGGCAGTTGGTAGTGTTGACACTAGTGTTAGCCCATTTCTGGAGGCTCAGATTACTACCATGGCTAAGAAATTGGAGAAATTATCTGCCAACATAGTTCTAGAGATTCACGGAGGGATGTGGTGCATGGATTGTAACATAGAAGGGCACACATGAAGGATAATGGTGGGATATGTACTTGGAAGGTGGTACGTGCCGTAGTAGTAAACTACTGAAATATGTCATGAGGACCATGATGCAAGTAGGTGCCCCTGTTGTAGCGCATGATCCATAAAAACATATCTTGTTATTGCAAGATATGTACCTCAACCACACATGACACCAAGGATTGTAGATTGATTGACCAAATTCATGAGGCAATTGATCTTGGTGTGCACCGGTGACGACATTGCCAGCAATTCCAAAGGGGATGAACATTAGTATGAGGAGTGTAGAGATGGAGATGTGCATGGAAGAGGGTTTGCGAGAGGATTTCATGGTCGTGGTAACTACAGAGGAAGAAGTGAGTTCTTGTGTGGGACATGTTTTAATTGTAGAGCCACTGACCATTATAAGCGTGAATGCCTGGATCTTCTACAATGCTCCTGGTGTGGAAAAAAACATAAGTACAAAGAGTGTCCAAAGTTATATGAACATATGAGTCAGCAATCTTTGGAAGGATAAGGGTGCTGCCATGGTGAGTATTAAGAAGGCTGACGCACAATGGCTTCTGTGAGTAATACGTGAATCAAAACTAGAGCCTGTTATGGTAACAACAAGGGTAGAATCCACGCGTGCAAAGGAAGTGCCTAGGAATATACCTCTAGTTTCAAGAGAAGAAGTAGTACATGGGAAGTATCCAAACCTAGCTCACCAGAAAGAAGTCTACTAGGAAACCATGGACGTAATTCAAAGTTTACAAGGGGAGATCCAATGCTTAAAAGAGTAGACTAGAAAGGATGAGCAAAGGAGAACCGTAGAAGCACCAAGGGATGAATTGGATGAGGTTAAAGAGGTGTGTAAACTACTAAGGCAAGAGAATATTATTCCCCTACTAGGGGTGTGGTTGAGATAAAAGGTGCCAGGTGCCAGGGAAGAACACAAAAGGTATATCCATGTAAATCTCCCACCTCATAGCCTTGATTATGACAAAGAGATTACCCTGAACGTAGTAGTGGATGGATGGTTGCTTAGCAACATCCTCATTGACACAGGTGCAGAGGTTAATGTTCTCACTCTGGATGCTTGACATCAAATGGGAAGACCTGCATTACAACCATCTTCAAATGTGTTGTATATGTCAAATAAGACAAAGGCGATGCCCATAGGTGTCTTGAAGGATGCGACCATTACCATTTAGGGGACTAGGTTCACTAGGGATTTTGAAGTTTTGGTGCTTGCCGAGGCAAGATAATTTCCCATCTCTACTTGGGCACTCGTGGTGTTATAAGAATAATGTAAATCTCCAGTTTAACAAGGGGTATATAAGCTTTGAAAATAAGGAAGAGTGGGTAGTTATACCACTAGTTGATGGGAAATCTGCACCCTTATCTTGAACCCCTTAGGGATGAAGTCCTAGATAGAATATATGTGCGCTCCATAAGAGATCCAGAGACCATCCACCCTACAGAAGGAGTCATCTAGTTTGATGATGCTCAATCTATCAGTGATACTACTAGTATAACATGTGATAATTGTGCACATGGGACTTATGAATTGATTAGGTGACATCTAAAAGGATTAGTAACCAAGGTAACAATGTCGCGTATAATTCAGCGCCTGGGAGGGAAGGTAATAACCAAGTATTCTGGGGATGCATACCCTGAGGTATTTTGAGAGAGATGGAAGCTCACTGGAGGGAGGACGAGTGATGAAGTATGCTAGGTTATGTTTTGATAGGCACAACAACAAGGTGGTGGGCCACGCATAGTGAGAACTTGTTGGAATGACGTGAAGTTCAAATTGCACTCACTATCTAATTCTCAAAAGTAACATACCCACCACTATCAAGGATTACAATGGTAATGGACCTACCTCTTCCCACATCCAGGCATGTGAGAGGGTCTAGGGAGAAGGCGCGGAAGCTTTACCACCCTCCCTTTGGGTGCACAAGCTATATTTGACACTACAAGGTTGTGTGCGCACTTGGTATATCCATTCTGAAACATGCCACCAAACAGGAAGTTGGTAGGAATTAGTGGCTGACTTGGTTCACACATTCGAGTACCGAAGTACCAAGCAACTAGTTGATGAGGCGTTGTAGACTATCAAGTGCCTCACTCTAGGGGATTGTGCCATGGTGGAAGATAGGTTAGTAAAATTACTTGGTGGACCTAGCTTAGAAGCATGGTTCAAGAGGAGGAACCAAAAGACATATAATTTGAGTGCACGTGTGCTGAAAAGGAGAAAGGAAAGATGGTATATGTTGTTAATGGAGAGGAGATGGAAAGCCTGAATGTCAACCATTCGATTAGGGTGCGCAAAGTAGTTGACAGTGAGGATGCATGTGTGCATGCATATCATGAACCACTCAAAACCAAGAAATTTAACATTGGCTTGGAAGAGGAGCCCAAGGAAGCTATCATTGGGGACTACTGGTCAGACAAGGAAGTCTCAAAGATCATCGATCTCTTACACGAATTTGAGGATTTATTCCCACGTGGATACCATGAGTTAAAAGGCATCCACCATTCATTGTGGGAAATGAGGATAAAGTTAAAAGATGGTGTGCACTGGTCAGGAAGAGGCCTTACAGGATGAATCCCAACATACGCGTAAGGGTTAAAGAAGAGCTAGACAAGATGATAGCATCCGACATCATTGAGGCTATAGAGGAATCAGAGTGGATAAGTCCAATGGTGATCAACATAAAGAAGGATGGGAAGATTAGGATATGTTTGGATTACAAGGAATTAAATGTGTTTGTATCATAGATCCTTTTCCCACCCCCTTTACTGAAGAGATTTTGGAAGGAGTTGTTGGGCGCAAGGTCTATTCCTTTACGGATGGATTCTCGAGATATCACCAAGTAAGGATTGCCAAGGAAGACCAAGAAAAGACAACTTTTGCCACCGAGTGGGGAAGCTTTGCATACATGGTCATGCCCTTTGGGCTAAAGAATGCACCCATTGTATTTTCACGCATAGTGGTACAAGCATTTAAGGACTTCATCCACAAGTTCCTTCAGGTATATTTAGATGATTGGATAGTGTATGGATTGGTAAGGGACCATTGTGATAACTTGAGGTTGATGTTTGAAAGATGTTAGTAGTTGAGGATCTCCCTCAACATCAAGAAATGTATCTTTGCAACTCCTTTTGGAACGTTTTTGGGACATATCATATGTAAAGAGGGCTTACTGGTGGATCCCGTGAAATTTACAATTATTGTAGGGTTAGGGGAGCCTACCAGCCAAAGTGCAAAGTGTGCGGATTTCTTGGACACACTGGGTACTATAGAAATTTCATTAAGGGATACGCCAAGATCACCGTGCCTTTGGAAATATTGCTCAAACACAAGAGTGCCTTTCAGTGGGGAGAGGCGCAACATAGGGCATTTGACACTCTAAAAGAAAGGCTTATCACCACACTAATTCTACGATTCCCATCCTGGGATAAACCTTTCCATGTCCATGTGGATGCCTCTGGTACAGAAATGGGAGCCATTCTTGCTCAACCAGGAGAGGGGATTATTGATCATCCCTTGTGTTTTACAAGTAGAAAGTTGACACAAGCGAACAAAATTATATAACAACCGAGCGCGAGGCATTATCATGATCTACGCGATCCAAAAAATTCAAACAATATCTACCAGGTAACTCCCTTCATATTCTACACCGACCATATGGCCTTGAAGTATCTTGTAACACCACGAACTGTTGTTACTTCCTCCCCGAGCATACAAGTGTTGATATGTGATTTCTTTGTAAAAGGATGTGTTCCTTGATTGAGAAATCATGCTTGATATGTATCTTGAATCTTTTTGCAGATTGCAGATTTTTGACTGAGTCGGAATATGATTGGAATCTTTTATTTCTTTCATTTTGTATCTGAGTTTAATCTGATCTCGGAATGAATCATAGAGTTATCCATCTATAAGACCTAGCCTTGGATCAGTGGAATTGATCCAAGTATTGCTTTAAGTTTGTTCGTGATGAATTAAAATTACAGACCTTGAACAGGTTGCAAGGTCTAGAAGCATTGAATAAGCTAGTCCGGAGTATAACTCGGGTTGATCATGTGAAATGGATTGGTTCCCGATATCGAGGTATATCTGGAAGGTCTCGATCGTGGACCAGGTAATAATTCGGTTTCATACAATTTTGTAAGCCTAAAAGCAGAACAGGAGCTAACCCTGTTCAAGAATGCATGTTGTAGGTCTTTTTCTGAGTGTACGGAATGTAGACCCAACTGGAATTATTAATGTTAGTAACCTAAAACTAAACTTAACCTAGGGGTTAGTATTAATCTAACCTAGACCTAGGCTAAGAGCTAATGTCCTAAGTTAGTATCTATGTTCTATGAAGTTAGACTAGGTGTTATCCTAAATTCTAACCTAAGTTACTAACCTAACTATTGGGCAAGGATTATGGGGACCTATGGAGGGGTGCGAACCATGGGCAGCTTTTTCTATGTTATTTAATGCAAAGGATAAGTATGAAGGACAGGTATTGGTGGAGGTTTTAGAAACGGCTAGGCCCAGAGCCGACGTGGCAGTCGCCAAAACTGAAAATGGTGTTGAAAGTCTATTTGTCTATCGCCAACTTTGGCGGTCGGTGGCAGTGGAGTTTGAGCGGGAAATTTGGAGTAAATGCAGTTAATGAGCTCGGTAGTCGAGCTTGGAATTCGCGAGAAGGCATGCAAATTGGAAAGTTGTTGTTTTGTTTGGCTTATCGTGAATTTCGGTTTTCCTTCTGCCTGTTCACTGGTTCTTCGCACCAGTCTTCTTTGTGTTGCATGGCGAGTATGAGCGTATCTAGCTCTTTTCTCTGGCAAGGAAGATATATATGTCATGGAGATAGCAAAATTTTGTTGGTCGCTCTAACTTGGAAAAGGAAAAGGAAGTCCAAGCTCTTTCAGTGGTCTACTTGAATTTTGAGCAAAAATCCAGGCATGTTAGGCCCTAACCTTTAAAAATCTTGTTGTCTTTCAAGTGATTTCATTAGAACAACTCTGTTCAAATGATTTATGGTAATAGAGGATTTTCTTTGGATGTCTTGTGTGATTTTGGCACTGTATCTTCATGCTGGTTCGATTTTTCATTTATCCCTTGATGGGTGTTTATTAAATTCGAACTGTGGCTTTATTTCTTTGTGTTTTGCATTCTGGCTTAAATATGTGAAATTTATGAAGGGAATGTATGCTCGGCCTGCTCGGCGAGAGCCCATAAATTATTCTTGTGATGGGTACAGGCCACTGTTATGCTTGTCGATTTTGTAGTCGATGCATGTTGTGAATACTTGTTGGAAGGGAAACTGCTGGACATTTGTTTGATTATTCAGTTTTAAGAGAACCTTGTAAGCTCTGTCGTGGTTATTGATGGGGTGGTTATTGATACTTGTTGGGTTTCGTTGTGTCTTTTAAAGTTGTTGGGAAGAGGTAACTATTGTGTTCAGTAGTCATTACGACCCTGTGGAAGTTGTTTTCCTTTTTATTGTGGTAATGGGATTCAACCCGTTGACAGTATACAATATGGATATAGGTATTTTATTTGAACGACTCTGTAGAGTCCTTTGAATGATTCGTATATATTGGACCACTGTGGAAGCTATAAATATAAATATATATTTGAATGTTGAAAATTGCTTTGTCTGAGTCTTGTTGGAGTAACAGGTAAGGTGACTTCTGTTATTTGGTAATGAATACTTTCGTTTTACAAGGAATTTGTGGTTCAGACTCGACTTGGGCATTTAAATATGTATTCCACTCTATGTAAGCTTGGAGAAAATATAGTTATACGGGCTCTGTTGGGTTTCTTGTTACAAAATCGTTATATAGCTTTTGTATAAACCTGATTTTAAAGGCTTACCAATGTTGGCACGGATGGAGTCATTATCTTCTATGTATTTTGTTTACTGTTGTTGGGACTCAGTTGAATTCTTAATAGTTAAACAGTGTAACTGCTTCAGATTATAACTATTGGGTTTACTTTGTTTTTGACTTGTTGGGTTCTGTGAGTATGGGAAGATATCTTGTATGTCGGCTTCTGGATAAGCTAAACTGTGAATACTTGTTTATGGACTTAGTTTTAATTCCTTGAATGGTAATCTATGTCATTTGTTTTCCGTATAAGCACAGTATGAACATGTAATGTTCTTGGCTTTGTTGGTTTTCTTTATTAAGCTTGATAACATGAATTATGGCCTTTTAAGTAGGTCGTGAATACCATACCTTCAACTCTGATTGCGTTCAGGGGTGATTACGATATTCTATGTTATGTTTTTCTTCTGATAGATTCCAGTTTGATGTGGCTGTGCATGCTGCTTGGATTTCGTTTAAAAATCCCTTCGCATAGTCGTAGGGAGATGTCATTGCTTAAATGATCATGAGTCTTTGGTTGACTGCGATAACAATGGAGTTCTTTTGATTTCGACCTTGTGTCTAAAATCCTTTCAGTGCTAATCTTCTTATCTGTCGCTTTTGCGTAAGGTCATACGGAGTCCGCTTGGTAGATAGACACCGTGTTTGGCAAGAGGGTTACTGTACTGTAGTTGCTTTACTTTAAGTTTTAATAGAACAGAGTGCTGTTGATGGACTCGACTGATTTATTTGCATGCGTATTAAGTGAATGCCTTGCTTTTGGAAAGATGGTATAGACATGAGCTAGTTCAGAGGGAAACATGTACAATTTGTTTATTTCTTTTCTTTTCTGTTGTAAATTATAAGTTGATATAATTGTTTAACTAACATCTGTAATTGATTTTACATAATGACGGTAACTGGATTGATATGATATTCCTCTTTTTAAGTTGAATATAATGACTGTCTGATGTTTGTTCAACTTGGATTTACAATGAATAATTGCTTAGGACACTTTTGTTCTTCTTGATCCCTAATATTTTGATGAAATATTTGAGAAGTATATAGGACTACTCCGTAACGAAAATTATTGTTACACGTTATAGACATGATATATTCTTAACGTATAGTTTGAGTCATGTTTATTTGATTGGTGATTTTATATCATTTAAATAGGGTGTTTAATGAAAACAATTGATGGATTGCAATTGTTTTAAAAGTTAGTGCTTATCATGCTCAGTTCATCGAACTGACTCATGTTGACTATTTTTGCAGATGGTTGCCATAAGTGGTAAAAGCATGCAGATCTGATAGGATAATCAGATTGATTAAATTTGATTTATAAGTGAATTACATCTTGATTTTCTAAATGTACCATATAAGGAAAGATGTTCCTTTTTCAGTTGAGTAATGTATCAAGTATGCGGAATGCATACAATGTATTTGATTAGTTCTGAAGGAATGGAAATTGATATTGTTACTTATGTGTCTATATTCTTATCTTGATAGTTTGACCTTCTTCGGTTCAAATGATCTAAAGAGCATTGTTATTATTATATAATTTGGAGACTTTTGTGATTATCAATGTAAGCTTTGCAAGAATATAAGACTGAATTCTTATGATTATTTAGCAGTTCTGGTATGTTCTATCATAAGCTAAATTGAAATTTAGGTAACTGTCTTTTTGGAAGATAGGGTTAAAATATACCTAAACAGAACGCTAAACAAACTAAATTAAATTATTAATCCCTAGTCCTGATTATGACAGGACAACATTTAATTGGATTCTGAATCATTTATATTTGATGCTAATAAGTATGATATAAATTCAGTTATGAGAACTGATATAAATCTAATGGGGTTCAGATGGCTATCTCATGTGAAATTTATGAGATATCGACCAATTCCGTTGTTTTAGAATCATATATATTCTAAGAGCTCCGTGATGAGACCTTGGTCTTAATAACTCATCTGTGTAGTGGGTTTTATTGAGAAAGATCATACTTGGATGAGGAATCCCGGGTTTGGGAAAGGCTAACCTTAAGGGAACGTCTTTATTGTAATTTAAACTCAACGTGCGTAACGCATTGTATTAAGTAGATCTTTTCGAGGTGGATTTAAAGGTTGACGGCACAAGTCAACTGCAGGGTTGTACCTCCGAGAAGATTAGGATCTTCTCGAAGTTACAACAATGCAGGTGACTTATGACGACACCCTTTGCATTGATCGCTAAGATTTACACTTTGATCTCGTACAAGTTACTTTTGGACCGATTAGGTATGTGGTCACATTATATGGCTGCCTAGGAGACTCGGGGTATCTTGACACACTGGTTTAATTAGGATTGACCCAGTATGTCATCTTATCCCTAGTCTTCGGGAGCATCCATATAACGTGGTTACCTTACTAATCCATTCCCGAGTGATTAACTGGGATAAAAGGGACTGACAGAAGTCGGTATAAGACATTCTACATAACATGGGAATGGGGTGAAGGACGTATTCTAGATTGACGAGTATGCCGTTAAGGAATATGAGACATAAGCAGTATGTTTCAAATCTTTGGCCAAAGTATCGCATGTCGCTCAATGCTAATTGCATTGTCCTAATTCACCTAGTCTAAGGGATGAGATGCCGATGAATAATGGTAACAATTATTCATTAGGTTCCTTGACATGAGCATTCTAATCCCGATTAGGGGAAGAGAACTACAAGAGTGAAGTGTTAAATAATAACGTCAACTCTTATTACTCATGAATAGATCGGTAGATTACCGAGTCATGGAATGAATATATCGGAGGTACTCCAGTCATTACAAATGTTGCATATGGTTATCTATTATATGAATGGTTATTTGATTTGTGAGTTCTAAATTATGTATTTAGAACCAGGACGCAATTATCAAATATTTTTTTGACTTGTTCTATTGTCTAAAATGAGGATGTTACATATCTAGTAAAAAAAAAAGTGTTGCGCAAGGGCGCATATGCCATTGGATACTTTTATTTCAGGAATTTGAATTCAAAGTGGTGGTAAACCGGGAAAGAACAATTGTGGGCTAGATCATTTATCAAGGATTGATTCGGGAGAGGATACACAGAGTATCGAGGAATCCATGTCAGACGCACAACTATTCAGGTTGCAGCGCGTGCCCTCAGAACTAGAAGACATTGCTATTTTTCTCAAAGAAGGTGTGGTGCCCAAAGGGATGAATGCTCTGGAAAGGAAAAGGTTAGCCATATGTGCAATGCCCTTCATGTTGATCAATGGGGATTTGTATAAAGATGCCATGATGAGGTTTTGCACTGGTGTGTATTAGAACATGAGCGCGTAGCTATAATAGAAGAAGCCCATGGTGGGATTGCTGGAGGACACTATGTGGGGAACACAACTACATGTAAGATCCTAGTCATTGGACTATGGTGGGAGACAATTCACCAGGATTGTATTGAGTTTTGCAAGGCCTATGACCACTGACCGGCAAAGACTGGGAAAACCTATGAAAAGGGACGAGATGCCCTTGCAACCCATCGCTAGCACGAAACATTTTGAAAAGTGGACAATAGATTTTATCGGACCAATCTCACCAAATGCTTGGAGGACTAAATCATGGTATATCATTACCCGTGCTTGATTATCTAACAAGGTGGCAGAGAGGCCGTGCCCACTAAGGATTACACCACAACCATGACTACTAGATTTTTATGGGAGAACATTATCAACAGGTATGGGTGCCCATTAAGTTTAACAAGTGATAGGGGCACTCACTTCTTAAATGAAACAATCATGATTCTATTAGTAGAATTCATGGTAGCCCATCACAAGACTACCCCTTATCACCCTCAGGAAAATGGGACTGTAGAGGCATTCAAAAAAATCCTTAGTCACACATTGACTAATATATGTGATGTAGGTAGGTAGCATTGGGATGAAAAAATATCAACAGTTCTTTGGGCATACAGAACAACGTATAAAATGTTGAACAAGGCCACACCATTTCAACTGGTGTTTGGCGCGGAGGCTATTTTTTCGGTTGAATTCATGTTACCATCTCTGCGTATAGTGCACGCAGGAGGGTTGGATGATGAACAAGCACTAGAAGAAAGAATTGATGAATTGATAAAGTTGGATGAAAGGCACTCACTAGCAAGATGGAGCCAAACAACTAAAAATCTAAGCAAAAGGCATGGCACAACCGCCACATTAAAAACAAACAGTTTGAGGTTGGCCAGATGGTATTGCTATATGATTCAAAATTTCTACACCATCCTAGAAAATTGAAGGTGCATTGGTTGGGTCCTTATGTAATTTCATACATCCTTGATTCAAGCGCATGCCAGTTATAAGCGTTGGATGGAACAAAATTACCTAGACACTTCAATGGGAGTAGGCTGAATCCCTACTATAAATAATGCTTCTTGGTGTTTGTAAATAAGGCAGTTCTACCAATTAGTTTAGCATTTCCTTTTATGCTTTTCCTTTCTTGTTTTTCCCTTTCACGTTGTTGTCTTGTTTTGTACCTTGGGCATTGGTAACCTTATTAATTTTTGACTTATGAATGTGCAGAGGACCACACATCGATTTAGTGTGGGGTGAGGTGATAAAAAGAGGCATGAAGTTATTCTATAGATTAGGTTGGCAGACCATTTGAATTGGCCCTGTTGAAAAGATGCATTAGGAAGGTAGATGGATGACAAAATAAAGTTACATTGGAAATCCACGTACAAAGGAGAAAGTGCAAAAACATGAGGTAGGTGAAAGAAAGAATCATGATGATGGAAGAAGTGCCTTTGGCACTTGGTAACACGCACGATAAGAGTCTTCTATCAAGATGGATTGTCTGCGCGCTAGAAGGTTGGAAAAGTTTTCATGCAAGGATTGGGCACGCAAGGAAAAGCGCTGAAGTCGGGTTTGTTTGAAAAATGCCACATTAAATATTGTCATACGGTGGTAGGTAGCCTAGCCTTTAATGCGTAAAAGTGGGAAAAGCTATAAATACAAGGATGGGTAGTTCATTATTTTACTTTGCGAAAACAAGGAGAACGATTTTCTTTCAAGAGCTAGGGTTTCGAGAGCTAACTCGTGCGAAGGAAAATCTCAAAAAATCACTGCAGTCATCGGTCTGCTAGATCTACAAACTAGAGTAGAAGTGATTCATGGGTGTGGGGAATGTTGTGAAAGAACACCATGATCGAAGGAGGAAAATAAAAATTAGGGTTTGTACTCTAGGGCATGGGGCACGTGAGGAAAACTCTCAAATAACTCAAAAGTAACCAGGGAATGAAAGCAAAGGGTAAAATGATGGCCACAAAACCAATTGATAAGCCTACAGTACAATCCAAGAAGGGAAAGGGTAAGGGAAAAGGAAAGAAGAAAGAAGAAGAAATCCCTTTGGATACCAATGAGGAATGGTACTCAGAGATGCAATACCTAGATGGGGTTTTGCTAGGGCAAGAGTGGGAGTCCCACATCAGAAAAATGACCATGTAATCAATTATAATCACCGGTTGAGTATAATTGTGAAGGAAATGGTGCTGGAGCTAGTGCACCCCACAAACAAATGAACACCTGATGGGATGCCGATCTATAGTGATGTAGTCAAGGTGAAAATGGAGAAGGTAGGGCTTCTCTAGCTTTACAAGTTTCCATACTTTGGGAAGCCCGAGTGCTTGTACCAATGGTTAATGACGCGTGTACATGAAGATTTATTCTATTTTATAGGGCACAAAATGTGCATAACTCCCCAGTTAATCTCACACTTTATAGGCCTAAGCTATAAAGGGGACACAATCTTAGATGACCTCCAAGGGATGAGGAGGTAATTAAAGAAACCATTGCATCCTAGGATTATAAGAAGGGATCAAGGTACTACGATGTCACGGATATCAGTGATCCGGTGATGAAGATGGCCACACACCTCGTTTCCAAGTTGAATGGACAAGAGAGGTGGACCCAAGTGAGCAAACCCTGGTTAAATGTCTGCAGGAAGGTCATGAAAGGCACCATGTACAATATCTCTTAGTACATAGTAGACAGATCATAAGCATTGCAGAGGATGGAGGAAAGATATTATTTGGGAACATTCTATTAACCATTGTGTTCTTAGAGATCGGGGTGTCGGATGCATCTGATAAGTTTGTATGGGAGTACCTCGATGAAGACCCTTCACCCATGGATAGGTTCCAGAAGTATACTTGTGAGTCAATGACAGGGGTACACAAGGCACGCTTGGATAAATGGTACATGCGCCTTAGGAATGCATTCGGGGTTGAATGGTGAATCCTTGAGTAACTCCCCATGGTGACTAAAGGAGAGGCAGAGTTCGTGGTATACCAACACTTCTACATTGGTAGATTCATCTTGGTGGATGGCAGTTGGAGTCCCTAGTGCAAACTCCCCTTCTCATTTACTACCCAATTTTTCCAGGCGGGAGTGAACAGGTATAAGGAGTCGAAGAAGTTAAAACTTGACCTATCCACCCTTGATAGTGAACACAGAGAGATGAGAAAGAAGCTGGTCTACCCGGGAAGCACACGTACATTGAAAGGTACATGTCACAGGACGTGCACATTGTAAGGTCATGACCTTACCAATTACTAAGAGCACTGCTACTAGAATCTACCTATGCATAAGGCCAAAGTTTGAGAAGGGCACGTACGTAGAGAATGAAATATCCATCCTAGATGACCCCATGGGAAGGAAGAAGCCAATGCTAAAGCACAAGGAGAAAGAAGAAGAAGAGGAAGAACAAGGGGTGGTGGAAAGGAAAAATGTAGGTACTGCGGGGCCGAGTACCTATGTCCGGAAGAAAAGGAGAACGATGGTCAGGGAAAAGACCTCGGAGCTTGCAAAGCCACCATCCCCTGAAGAACCTTTAGATGAAGAAAAGACAGCATCCCCGACTCTGGAGTTTTCTACAAGGGAAGAAGAACAAGGAACAGAGGAACAAGGGTCTAAAGATGCAGATGACCCGAACGCCTATCTAGGTGAAAAGGATGATGTTGAAGGGGAAGAGTTGGAGGTGGATCAAGAGCCAATTGATGTCCATGACTCGGAGGGAGAGGAAGCAGAGGATACAAATGATGCCTTCATCTTTGTAAGGAGGAAGGGTGCCCAAAGGGAGGAAGGCATGCACAATGAAGAGAGGAGCGAAGGAGCTAGTACCAAGGAGCCAGATATGCCCAAGCTCACTCAGGAGGAGGTGAATGAGAAGGCAACAAGGGAGGTAGAGAAGATAATCAATACCCTGGTTGAAGAGGAGTTGGAGCACAATGTGGAGCTAGTGCTTAGTGAATTCAAAGAAGAGTAGAGGGAGAAGAGTGTGGGTAGCACAAAAGGCCCAACTCTTTCGGTAACTGTTCCTAAGGGTGTGCGCATGGGAAGTAAACGTGTGGAAGGGGGAAGAATAATGATGGGTTACATTGATGACCCCAAAAAAGTTTTACGTGCACATTTCCAAAGTACCGTGCCCACCAAGGAGCTCACCGCCATGGAGTCCTTTGACCCTGAGGGTGGATACCCACGAACGAGGAAGATGCTATCATGGGCATTCAACTCCCACCTCGATGAGCCTAAATTCAAGATTAACCAAGGAGTAGTATTAAAGCTGTCCAGAAGGAAAGGGGGACAACCCCATTGTAAACACACAACAACTATCGATGAGCAAGTGTGTAACACACTCAACAAAGTCTCCATGGAAATTGAGGCTAGAATCTTTCAGAAAGAATGATAGGGTTAGAGTCTTGGAGGACCTATTGGAGAAGAGGAAGGAAGAAGTGGTGAAGCTAACGAAGGATCTCAGCCTTGAGAAATTAATCAGTGCTCAACTATAGAGGGAGCTTTAGGAGGAAAAGGCCAGGGTATGCAAATTTTCCAAGAAGGTGGAGCTCATCTCCCAATCGATTATCATGAAGCACATGGACCTTAACCATCCGCGTAAAAGTATAGATCCTCCTTAGAATGTCTAGAGGACTTGACTCGGATCCTCACCATAGAGAGGAAACCCTTGGCATTAGAGTCGACAGAAGAGGTAGCGGCGCGCTTGGAGAAGGAAGACAAGTTAAAGGTCATCACACTCATGGCTGAATACAACAAGGTGCTTGCTGATGTAAGAATAACTACACAAACCACGGGGGTCACTTACACCATTACACGAGATCAAGACAAAGTGACAAGCATACTACTTGCCAATGATGAAGCTGAGCTTTGAAGGAATTCAAAGAAAAGAATAAGGGAAATAGAGCTGAGTGGGAAAGGATCATAGCCAAAGTAGAAAAGAAATCTAAAGCCATTGAGAACTGGTGAGTCTCAATCAAAACCCGAGCTAAAAGAGCTCTACAAGGTCATCACAAGGAAGATGGATGCCCTGGAAGATCACGCTAAAGAACTGGAGACTGTGGTGGAAACCATTACCACACAAGGGGAGGGGCTAACCTTTGATGAGGTGAGCACCTTGGTTGGCAACATCTGCACTAAAGTACAGGAGGAAGTTAGTGCTTGGAGTACACTAGAGGTGACCTCCAAAAAATTTCCCCTTCTTCTTCTTTAGGAAATTTTCCCCCTATTCTTTCTCTCCCCCATTCTTTATTCTTTCCCCCATTCTTTTCCAAGGCAAGGCCTTGCATTCTTTTTGTACTGCATTCTTTGAGAAGGTTCCCGAGGGCGGAGAATAGGTGAAGTGTGGGGTAATGTTGGGCCCCTATCATAGCTTCCAAATCTTAAGGGCATGTAGGCACACATGGCTGGAGGAAGTGCACAAGTTAAGGTGCGTAGGGTAGTATTCAAAAGGATTCTTGGAGAACCTAGGGTGCGCGCACCACGCGAAGAAAAATTCGAGACTTAGCCATTTTTGGCCTTTTGGGTAGGACACATGAAGAACGTGTTCCATTTGGATAAGGTTCCAGCCTGGTGATAGGGTGTCCTGGAGGGAATATACCTTGCGATAGAAAGATCCAAAAAGTTAATCATGACATGGAGAGGCATGCACCTAGGGTGACCCATACCTTGACACTTGGGGCCAGATCTGAGGTTGCAGAGGAGTTTGTTAGAGCTCAGAGGCCTATTTATATGCACACCCTTGGCAAAGAAGAGGGACAGAAGTGAGGTAGTGGAGCTCTGTAGAATTACTGTGAGAACTATGGGATGAAAATGGGTAAAGAATTCCAGTAAGGATGTAATGGGAAAATGGGGAATGAAATTTTTGTTTTGTGGGAATACATGTATGAATCCAGAGATGGCGCATGACTATGGTCTGCCCCTCTGTGATACTTTGTAGCAAGACTCTGAATAAATATGATAAGGTTACCATCATGTTTACATTAAGATCTCCTTCTGTATTATCTGCATGTTTTTACTCTACTTTTGATCTTGTATAATCCTGGACCTCACTTGAATGGTTAAGTATATTAGTGGATTTACAACTCTTGGTTCTATTATTTCTATTGCGTGCTTTGTTTCTATTATGACTGAAGGGGTGTAGAAGCCATCCTGAGCTAGAAATCCCTTCATGTCATTAAATCACTAACCTAGAATCATGAAATTTTCCTTCCACTAGACTCACATAAAAGAGAGACTCGGATCCCTCTCACGCGCCTCGGGTGAGCACCCAGTGCCTGCTGGATGATAGGCCGGTGCGCATGAGGCTCCCTTATTCTTAGTGGGTGTAAAAATGACTACAACTCTAAATTTACTACATGGTGGGCCCGATCACCGAGGACTTTTGATCGAGAATAGGGCAGCAGATAGGGCTACACGTACATTTAGATGAGTGTGTGCTCGGTGGTAGGAGGAGCACATCCACTAAAGAAAGATATAGGTGAGGGTGATGATGCTATGTATTGAAGTAGTGATATTTGAGAAGGCCATAATGGAGGGGGAGAGAGATGTCGTTTGGAGAGAGCATGATGACCTTATGGGAGTTTAGGATATTCTCATCGCAGAGAGGGACAATTTGATTGTTGAGCATGATAGCCTTCAGGCACAACTTGTACTAGTTTCTTCTAATAGAGACAAGTATAAGGGACACATGGATACACTGAGGAAGGCCTTAGGGATCACATGGCCTTCCATATCTAGCACATAGTTGTTGATGGTGAATCGGAGGGAGCATCTCAGTAGCACCTCCTCTTGCTATGATTTAAGTGGTACATTATGAGGTTGTGCAAGTGGAGAGAGATTATTATGTTGATATGATCATTAATAACTACCCAGGTGCCACTTTATATGTTGATCATGTAGTTGCACAAGGGCAAGCCTGCGAGTATCAAATGAGGCCTAGTGCTAGTATAGGGAGCGTGGGACAACCACATTAAAGGCTAGGGAGAGGGGGTGATAACGAGGAGGATCCAAAGGATAGGTTGTTATGACATGTGTTTGTAGAGATGGTGGAGATAAGGGTGTAGCTGGTGGTACTCCTTATCCTAAAGGTAAGGGTGGTGGCAGCACGGTGTTAGGAGATGTTGATTTTACTACATGATTGTATATGATGTTATAGGCTCGTTGAAGCCCATTTTGATACATTGATTATTCATACATTTCTGATGTATCCTACATTTGATGATGTATCCTATATATTATATATATATATGTATGTGTGTGTGATGATGATGATGGTTTATGACTTATTCTTGTGATTTGATTTGTATATGTTAGATGTTGTATGTGTTTGTTTTTAAAATGTGTCGATATTATGGATGGATTTTGATGGATGTGATATATGTTAGGATGTTTGATTAGACATGTTTCAAATGTGTTTTTGGTATTTGATTGATTTAAATGACTTTAAAAAAGTGATCCAATAATTATGCCAAATCAACAATGTAACTAAATAAAATAGAGTAAAAATGGAAAGATGACTCCACTATGAAATTGGTATATGTGATGGGTTTCGAAAAAAAAACTTTTTGCACTTGTAGCCTTTCAGATGTTAAATAAAATTATCAATGGGTAGTTATGTAAACTATGATAGGAATGAGGGTTTAAACAACTATATTTTACTAGGATGACAAAAGGGATTTTTGTGTGTATAGGAAAATGTGGGAAAAAGGGTTCTCCTTTTCAATAGATTTATAGGAAGTTGATGCCCCAATTTTACATATTATTTTGAAAAAATTGATCGATGTGGGAAGCTTGCTATGATGGGAAAGTTGATCGATGTGGGAAGCTTTCCTAGATGCTCATTATTTTGAAGGCTGATCAATACGAAGCCTTTTTATATGAAAATAGCCATCCTTTGAGGGTATGGTCTACATTTTTATTTTTGACTAAATGGTCATCCTTCAAGGGATCGGTCCATAATTTTGATGGGTATATGTCCTTCGAGGGAAAAGTCTACTTTTTTGATTTTTTTTATAATGATTTATACTCTGTGAATAGTTTTCCTTTAGGGGATCAGTCTATTATAATTTGATATTTGATAAGATAAGCATCCAAATGAATTTTACATATATTGTTGAGCTGAGGGAAAAACCCCCTAATAAAATATCTTGAGGAGGGGATAAATGTGTTTGTGTCCTACATACACATGCCCCATGTTATGGTTTGGATGGATAATTGAAATGATTTTAAGGAACTTGTGCAAAGGAAGGAAATCATTATAATGTGATGGTGTGATAGGATTTGAATCAAACTACCATTCATGAAATTAATTATTTAACAGTAGAAAGGCCACAAGTGTGAAGCATTTAAGGGTTCCACCTCAGTTCCCCATCAAGAGAAGTGAGATGATACACTCCTGACCCATACTTGTGTGTGATAACATATGGACCAATCCAATTGGGGGAAAACTTTCCATTTACTCCATTCTAATGTAGTGACATTTTGATTCTCTTTAAGTACAAGATCACCAATTTTAAAATCACATTCTTTGACATGTTTTTGTATGCTCTACTAATTCATTGTTGATAAAATTGATGATGTTCAAGGGCTACTAGATTTTTTCATCTAACAATTCTAATTGTGCTAGGTGGTCTTGGTGATATTCTTCATCGTCAGGATGAAATCTTTGAGGGATACACGTAGTGATGGAATTTGAATTTCAAGAGGTACAATGGCTTCAGATCCATAGAAAAGTGAGTAGGGTGTTGCACCTGTAGGTGTGCAGATGCTAGTTTGATAAGCCCAAAGAGTGAACAAGATTTGAGATGTCAATTCCCCCACATCATCTACTATCTTCATGAGGATTTTGTTAAGTGTTTTGTTAGAGGCCTCAACTTTCCCATTTTCTTGAGGATAGTATGGTGATGAAAAACTAAGTTTGATGTTGAATGTGTCACAGATTTTTAACTTCCTTATTTTTGAAGGATTTTCCATTATCTATGATGAAAGCTTATGTGGGATACCAAAATGACATATGATGTTTTGATATATGAAGTTGATGATGGGTCCAAATTTTTTGAGGTTAAAGGGATGGATTCAACCCATTTAGTGAAATATTCAGTTGTTGTGATTATGGAATGATGTTGTTGGATGATTTTGGATTGATTGCACTAATGAGGTCTAACCCCCATTGAGAGAAAGGCCATAGGTCTGAGCGGGTTGTAATGCTTGACTAGGGATGTGAATAAGATCTGAATGGAGTTGGAATTTGACACACTTCTTTACGTATGCACAATAATATTTAGTGATAGTAGGCCAAGTAATACCCTAGCCATATGATGCATTTTAGTGATGGTATTACCACTAAAGTGACCACCACAAATGCCATCATGGACCTCTTTGATTTCTCTAGTTGATTCATGTGATTTAAGACACCGTAGTAATATACCATCAAAACTACGTTTGTAAAGGATGCCCCTATGATAAAAAAGTGGGTGACATGTTGAAGGAATGATCATTTAGTAGACTGTGATAAATCTGAGGGGAGTTTACATTCGGTGAGATAGTCAAATATTTGTATGTGTACCATAGATCGGGTGGATTGTTATCAATATTATTGATGGAAGGTGGCTCATTTTGATGTGAAGGATGATCTAAGCATTGAAAAACCATATAGACATCTTGGTTTTATCCTTTGATTTTTCTATTTCAAAAGGGATGAGGGATCCGAGGGATGCCATAGTATCTATAAAACCTATTAGAAGATCATGGGATGGCTTGAATGGTGTAATGATCAAAGGCACCAAGGAGAAAGTCAATGAAAACTTTATATTTTTGAAGGATTTCATTTTTACATTGATATTCTCCTTTAACTTTGACTAATGATGAGTTGTGAATCTCCATAGATTTCTAGGATGTGGGCACCTAGGAGAATAGTGGTATTTAGACCCATGATTAAGGCTTCATATTCTTCCATGTTGTTAGTACATTCAAAGTTAAGTTTGAATGATAATGGAGTGGGATGTTCCAAGGTGGTATGATGAACTCTCCAACTCCTCCTCCTTCTTGGCACTTAGCACCATCAAAGAAGAGGGTCATTTTGATGGGGATGAAATCAGATTCATCATTATCAGATTCATTGATGTTATTGATGGATTCATCAGGAAAAATGTTCATGAGGTATTTGATTATCTAGAAGGGGTGCATCGACGAGCTGATTTGCAATGGCTTGACCCTTAATAGATTTTGAGATATGATTTTGAGGTCAAATTTAGTCATGAGCATAAGCCATCGGGTTATGTGATCATTATGGTAAGGTTTAGCGTACATGGCCTTAAGTGGGTTAAAACTGGTGATGACATATGTCTTGTGATTAAGAGATAATGTCAAAGTTTGGAGGTTGCAAAATATAATGCACAACATAGTTTTTTAGCTTCAGTGTAGTGTGTTTCATATTCATGGAGTGTGCGGCTAATGTAATATACAACTGTTCATGACCTTGATTATCATGGTGGGAAAGCATAGCTCCTAGAGCATGCTTAAAAGTGGATATGTATAAATAAAATGGCTCCCTTCACGAGGTGGAGTAAGCATAGGTGGTGATAATAGATATTGTTTGATTTCATCAAAGGCCTTTGCAAATCAGAATCCCAATGAAATTCTATGTCCTTGTGGAGCAAGTGGTGAAATGGTTGACAAAGTTAGAGAGAGTTGTGATATGAAACATTGAATGGATTGTAATTTACCTTGAAGGCTACATAATTTCTTAAGATTGGATGGAGGAGGCATTTCAATGATTGCTCTAACTTTTTCTCAGGTCAACTTCAATGCCTTGGATGGATATGATGAACCCCAAAAAAATTTTCTAGTAAGGACACCAAAACACACTTTACAGGATTAAGATGAAGACAAAATTGGATGAGATGAGTGAAGATTGATTTAAGGACATCAAGATGGTTTTTACATGATTTGGATTTCCTAAGAGGTCATCAACGTAATCTTCAAATTTTGTGGATAAGGTCATGAAAATGTATGTCATAGCATGTTTGGTAAGTGGCTCCTGCATTTTTAAGACCAAATGGCATGACACGGTAATAGAAGGTCCCCCAAGGGGTAATGAAAGAAGTTTTGTGTTGATCTTCGGGAGCGAGGATTTGATTATAACCAGAGAAACCATCCATGAGGGAAATCATTTCATGGCCTACTGTTAGGTTGATGAGCTGATCTATGTTTGGGAGAGGGAAATCATCCTTTGGACAAGCAAGATTGAGATCCCTAAAGTCTATGCAGATGCATATTTTTAAGGATTTGTTACATGGGACAACATTGGAAACCCATTGTGGATAGTCAATGGGTATGATGAAGTTAGCGGATAAGAGGTGTTGTAACTCTTCCTTAACAAGGAGAGCTATACGAGGATGCATTTTATGAAGTTTTTGTTTGACTGGCTTAACATTGGGATATGTGACTATGTTGTGTATGAAAAAATGTTAGGATCAATTCTAGGGCATATCACTATATGACCAGGTGAAGGCTTGGTGATATTTTGTTAAGAATGAGGTGAAATCATTTAATTCTTATGGATCAAGAGATTGACCAACCTTAACTATGTGAGGATCTGAGGAGAGCCTAAGTTAACATCGAGGGTGGATTCATTAAGAAGCATTGATTGTTTTAGATGGTAGGGATTTTTGAAGGAAATGATCTTCAGCTCCCATGTGGGAAAGGATATCTTAGTCATCCTGACACTTGGAGGATATCTAAGGTAGGTGAATCTTCATCAACCATTTCTGGCCAAACAAGGGGTAATGATTTAGTGGAGTGGTTAGATTGATAAGTAAGTGGCCCTAAAGATATAACATTGATTAAAAAAAAGTTAGATGGGATGGGTACAATGTTGTCATCTATGTCCATGGGATCTTCAGGGTTTGTTGATGATGTTGGTTCTAGTTTGGAAATAGTTAGGGATGTAGCAATTTTGGATGTAGTGGCTTCACACATCTCGAGAGGTGAATATTTTATAGCCTAATCCACTTTTCTCATGAGATTTAAGGGAACACAAGATGGGTTGATCATGGGTTCCTTGTTCATAGTGTCTGAGGCCAAAACCTCTCCATGCACAATGATGAAGATACACAGGAAAAGTTTGGATTATCAAGGGATTTGAAATTTAATGTGAATGGCATAGGGTGGTGTGGATTAATGGCATGGGATGGAGGATTATCAAGTCCCCCATAAATGAGATTTTTTTGAGATAAGTAAGACCATAGGAAATAACATCTCCTACATTTGGGTCATACATGGGTTGCTTGTCGGGTGACCATATGTTTTGGGTGAAGGGATGGAGTTGAGCATGAGGAGATGATATTCCCCAAGTGTAAGGTTTTTGGCCTCATCACCAAGAGAGGAATCATCTAGTAATTTAGAAGAAGGAATAGATGTGCTAGTAGATGCTTCATCAGATGGTTCAATGTGGATTTAGGTACAAGGATGTCATTTGGGAGGTACATCATGTAGCAATCAGCAAATGGATTTGGATCAATGGGAACAGTGTAAGTTTGTCCCTTCATGTTCATATTTGAGACAACAATGGAGGGTGGAAGGAACACAACACATGGTACATATCCAGGGGCATCCTAATAACATATTGTATTGAAATTCTCCTTCTATAATGTAGAAGAGTTTTTGGTAAGGTTTTGACACCAACTTTAAGTGGGAGTATGATGGTGCCTAATGTGGGTGTGATAGTGTCATTAAAGATCATAAAAAACCAGAGTTTGTGTGAAAAATGGTGTTGGGTAACTTGAGTTGGTTGAAAGTGAGGGATGATATGATATTGATGGTAGCACCACTATCAATCATGACCCTCTTAATGGAGATGTCATTAATCTTGAGTGGTGATGAAGAGTGGTAGGTCATGGTCTTCTTGGTCTGAGAGAGGGAATTTCAGATGGTTCAAAAGATATAGAGGTGGATGCTTTGAGAGCACCCAAAAGTTTGTGAATGGAATCAGATCATTGGATGGTATGGTTATAGATTGGAGTGCTTCCATCATGGCTTGTTTGTGGAGAGGTGATGTTTGAACTAGTTCATAAAGTGACATCTAATAGGGATTGGTGTAATTGTTTGATAACAAATTTTTGTACCATGGTGAAAGGGGTGTTGCTTGCTTGTATGGAAACTTTGAATTTTGATGGGGGATTTGATTAGACTCTTTAGGAGCTAAGGAAATGGACACCTTAGGCTTTTAGATGGAGTTGATAGTTCAAGAGGTGGAGATATAGCGACGGAAGTTTTACCTTTCTTAGGCTCTGATGTTTCTTTTTCATAATTTTGTGAATGGGTGGTGATGTGTACAACATCAATTTGATGATCAAGGATGCTTTAGGGATGGATTCTTTAGGTTTTGATGATGATGATGTTGATGTTGATGTTGTGTTTGATTAGAAGGAAGGAAGAAGTGGACTACCAAGTTCTTGTATTTTTAAATGAAAAGGCTCTATAATTTTCTATGGAGTGGCCACGTGTCTGTGGTAATCACAAAAAAATTAAATTCATACCAAGAAGGTTTCCACCATGATGATCTAATGGCTTTAGGAGGTGGTAGTGTAATAAGTGATCATTGAAGGAGGTCATCTAATATGGTGGCATAATGCCCTTAGGTGTAGATGTAGATGGATGAAAAGGTTTGCATCTTCATTCCTCTCTCTCGGAAGTAAGATGGGTTTTTTTAGAAGTGGGTTGTTTATTTTTTCTTGGTCATGGAGGTTTTATAGCCATTAAAAGATGGAGGATGAGGATCTTGTATGGGTGGATTTTGCATGGAGAATAGAGGACTATGGGGGATGGAGGGTGAGGAGGGTCTAGTGTGGATGCCCATGTGGAGTGATAGATGTAGAATATGGACTCAATGTGGGAGCTTGGTGGATGGGATTTTCCCTAATAATAGGGTGATTAACCGGTATAAGGGAGTGAGGACCACATAGGGATTTTGATCTGGAGGGACATAGTAAGGGCCCTTAAAATCTTGAATGGTGTCTTGTTTAGAAGTCTCATAGGCCTTGGCCTTGGCATGACAAGAGGGTCACCAAAAGTGGGAATGCCCCTTGTAGGAGGAGGTGGATGAAAAGGTGGAGGGCCACAAAAATGATATGTTTCATCATAATAAGGACTTCTAAAGACCTGAATGACACCTTGTTTGTTAGGCCCCTTTGAGGTTTTGGATGAACTAGGTGTATTTTTTGAAGTTGATGCTAATGAAGGAAGAGGAGTTTGGATGATGTGATTAATGTAGTCTAAATGATTTGTAGGTTTTGGATTATTTGTTTTTGGATTGAGGATGACTACAACCCATGGTTGGCTTAGGTAGGAGGTGGTTGTGCTAAGAATGTTTCAAGAGGTATCATAGTTATATTTGAAACCCAGATGTAGGCATAGTGTGGTTGTACTAGAGGATGTGGGTAGGGGTTTGGTAGTGGCATGTGATGAGGGCATAGGAATAGTTTTAGTAGTATTAAAGTGTGGTGGTTTAACCACTTTGAGCTCATTGGATTCGGATGTTGATTCTATAGGTTTTGATTCGGTAAGTGACAAGGATGTAGGAAGGGTTTTAGTGATGTTTTAATAGATGGAGGCTCCGTAGTCATAATTTTAGGCTCATTAGTTGTTGGTGTTGATTCTATGATTTTGTTTCATTAAGTGACAAGGTGGATTGAGGGATAGGCTCAATTTTTGTTATTGTATTGATGGTGTGGAAAACATTTGTTTGTGGTTGATCGGAAGATGAAGGGTGATTTGGAAAAGGTTTCTTAAATATGTCAAGATTTTGATTTGAGGTGCATTTGGATTGTCTAAGTGAATCACCTTTTTCGATCAAATCTTGAAGTACATTACGGAATGTATGACACCTTTTGATGTCATGTCCATTGACCCTATGGTACTTACAATAGTCATTATCTCGGTACCAAATGGGCTTAGATATTGATATGTTGATGGGTCGAATGGGAGGGAGAGATATCATGTTGGAGGCAAGCAAGTTTTTCAAAAACTACTTATAAGTCTCTCCTATAGTGTGTGTAGTTACGTTGTTGATGAGGATGCTCAATGAAAGTTTTTCCTTGGGAGTGGATTTGACTATGATGAATTGGTGTTGGCAAATTTTTGACTTATCATTTGGATGGATGATTTAGATTTGGATGGGAATTCAAATTTTGGTTTCTTAGGATGAAGCTTTACTCATCCATCTTCTAGAGCTCATAATTCTAGTTTATGGGCCATGGTAAAAGCCTCATCAAAAGTTTGAAATGATTGATTTGTAATGTAGATGAGATGTGTTTAGCACATGCATGACAAAAAAATACCTCAATTAACTTATTTTGGTAATGTAAATGATAGTTGATTAGTCACACCCCTCCAATGAGTGAAAAAGTCAATGATAGATTCATCTCTTTGAAATTGTTTGATGGCATATAGGTCATTGATAGTGATTTTTGTGGGCTATGTTGATGGAAAAGTGGTCTAAGAAAATTTGGGCAAGTTGTGTGCAAAAGGAGAATAGGGAATGTTGTGGAATGTTGTTATACCAATCTAAGGTGGGACCAATGAGGGACATGGGAAAGGTCCTCAACATCAGATCTTGATCATGAGCTATTAGATAACATGCATGATGGAAGGCACAAATGTGTTGTTGGGGATCTTCTTTGTTGTAAACTTGATAAACTTAGGAAGTTCCCAGTGGGGTGGATATGGTTTATATGGTACTGAAGGGTGAATGGGCTCATTGAAAATTTGATCATAAGAGAGCACATTCTTGGATGAGGATGAAGCAACTTCAAGACTAGATATGTGGCTTAAAAGGGCTTGAGGGGATCAGGTTGAATTTGTTTTTTGTGAGGATGAGCCAGGTTGGAATAAGGATTGGCTAGGTTGTGAGTATGTCTGATACTGTTGAGGAATGCCTTGTTGGTAGGGAATGTTTTTTGGGGATGTTTTTTTGATACAAGCATTGTGTTGATAAGAGTTATTTTGTGAGGATATGGTATTGTGGAATATTTTTTTGAGGTGTGTATTTTGATTGTATTTATTGAGGAATGTTTTGTTTGTATATTTATAATTTGATAAGGAATATTTTGTTGAGGATACTTTGATGATAAGGGATGTTTTGTTGTGGGATGTTTTGATGGGATGAGAAACCTTGTTGTGAGGCTATAGGTTGTGAGGTTTGATGTATAATAGTATTGTAATGGTATTGATGTATAAGTGAGTGGTTGTGAATATGTAGGTGTTTTCTAGGAGTATATGGTAGAGGTGAAGAGGATGGTGTGCTTGTGGAACACTTTTTGTGGGATACTATATTGTGGGATGTTTTGTAGGGGTGTGGATTGTGGCATGGAGATCAATGGTTGTGAAGGTTGTGGTATGTATTGTGAAATAGGATGTGTGTTGGAAATGACACTAGTATTGACCAGTGGTGTAGTTGTAGGGATAGACATAGTGATGTTTTGAATGGGACTAGTAATTTGTTGGGAAGATACAATAGTAGAAAAGGCCATAGAACCCAATGGAGATGTTTGTACTTGTGAGGAAGCTGAAGGGGTAGATGAGGAAGTAAACAATACTACTTAGAGGAGGTGTGGATCCTATAGTAAGAGACTTGGTGAAGATGTGGATTGTTGAGTAGATGTGTTTTGTGATGAAATCATGTGGAGATCATAAACATGGGCAAGAGACCTCATATGTTTTGGGTTGAATTGGTGGAAGGTTGTTCATTCGATGTTTCAAATGGGTTAGTAGAGTTGGAGTAGATATATCTGGGGTTGACTATTGTTTGGTGTTTCAAGTTGATTTGAAGTGTATGGATATAATTTTTGGATGATGGGGTCTTGATTTTGATCAATAAGACTTGCAATGGAGAGGAAGGATTATAGGTGTGTGGAATGGATTGGGGTGTGAATGGTTGCATTTGAACATTTCTCACTGCTAAATAAGCATTGAGGGAAATGGGATTTGAATCTAGCATTTCTTCAAAATAGGGTCTCCCCTATTGTAGAAAGGAGGTTCAGATGCTTCTAGTTGAGGACTAGAAGAAAAGAGATGTTTTGTTTCTTGTGGTCTAGGTGTATGAAGGATTTGACCATGATATTGATGTGGGAGAATGAAAGGATTTTGTTCTATTTCATTGTTATAGTTGATCCCTGATTCATTCCAAGTTTGTTGGGTGTCAAAAAAGGGATTGGATGTGTCTTTTTTGATAATATGGGATTTTTTGTTGTGTTGGTATCGAAAGTGTTGTAGTGTAATATGGGACATGTTGTTGAAATGTAGGTGATGGAGTAGACATGTTTTTAAATCTAGGTTATGAGCTTGTTGTCTAGTAAGTACCATGATAAACAAACACACAAACACCTAGAAAATGGAAAATAACTAGATGGGTTGATTTACAAACAATAAGAAAAAGCAAGCAAAGTGTTGTTTTATTATCTTGATTAATTATAAAAAAAGTGAAATGTGTAAGATGGTTAATGAGGGTCCTAGGAAATGGTAAGCTATGGATGGTTTTGGGTATGTTTAAGGGTGGAGTCCTCGATATACCCAAAGGTACGTGAGGCCCAACTCTATACTTTTTTGCTACAGTGCATGTATATTGGGGCCTACCCCTCACTTCACTTCATGGTCCCATTGTGATAAGGGAGTCGGGTGCTTGAGCCAAAATATACCAACAGATAGAGATTATACTCAGCCAAAAACAAGTTAATTTCCTTGTTGGGTGATGAAATCCCAATCAGTTTCACCTAGGTGGGAATTGTTTGAATGCATTTTTTATTTGATAGTGATTTGGTTGTGTGTGAGGGAAAATAAGTGAATGCAACAAATTTTACCTCCTAATTAAAACTAGATGATCAAGAAGTATGAAATGGTTCATTTTAATACCCAAAATGAAAATGTTTATTTTTGATGAGGAAAAAACAAACAAGAATGCAAAACAATGAAAGAAAAAAAAGGTTTTAGGACTTACCATGAGAGATCCTTTTTTTTTTTTTATTTTAGATTTTTAGCAATTTTAAAGTGAGCAAGTAGTAAGTCCAACAAATGAATTTTCAAGAAACAATCCCCTATAACCAGATTAGAGAAAATAGAGAAAAAAAAATAATTGTGAAGTAATGATAAAAAAAAAAAAACATAGTCAATCATCTAGTGATTGGGCCAATCACAGGAGATTAGCCTAATCACAAACGATTACTAGATAGTTAAAATAGTGAATATATTATTGATAAGATGAAACAAAAAGAAAAAAGGGATAAGGTTCATCCCCATTGGTGTGCTAGAAATGTTGTGCACAATTTTACCTTGGGGGTTTACTTGATGTGTCAAGGGGGTAAAACTTAGCTCAACCTCAGTATGGTGGGGTTTTCAGGATACCCACGAGATGTGATGGATGTTTTTACTCCATGAAGAATGTAACTAGACTTATTTTCCCTACAAGTAAGCCTACAAATCATAAAACACTTACACAAAATAGAGTTAGTAAAATAAGGTGGGTAGGTTTCTTGAAAAAGGCCAGTTCCCAAAAGTCAAGAGACTCCCTTATGTGGATGTCAACCTTTTTAAGAAATTTAAGCTTTATTGATAAGAAAGTTTGAAGTACAATATGATAAATGGAAAATGTGATCAGCTGTTATCACTTATTTAGGTGATTACATACATAGTTGATAATAATGATGAAAACAACAAGATTAGAATCCAAAATCGGACTCTAGGTTAGAGTATAAGTTCTCTAAAAAGTTTGAGCCTATTGAGAAGGCTAAATCCTCTTCTTCTGTGAAGTAAGAATCAAGCTCAGAGATATAGTCCTCCACGAAGAAATCAAAGATCTCTTCTTCTATGTCAGTAGAGGTGTGAAGATCAAAATCAGTTGTCTAGAAAGGTTGATGTGGGTGTTGGTTTCGAACTTAGATTCAGATGTGGTGTGGTTGTCCTTTGGTATGTCTAAGCCAACTTCATAATTGTATTCAAACTATGTGAGGTCAACTTGGATCCTTTGAACCTCATAATACACCTCCCAAAACTCTTTGGTTGCTTCATGGATGCATTGATTTGATTGATGTGAATATGGCCTCTAAATGATCAAGGGGTGCAAAGTGGATGGCACATAAGTTCTAGGTCATGTAAAAATCATATTGCTTCCCAATCTAAAAGGATGATGAGATGACAATGGGTAGTGAATCAATGTTGGTAATGGGATAATTGTCACCTCCTATGGCCATCTGATATCATCATGCTTGACAACATGTTAGAAAATAATAAAAACATGCAAAATATTGTTAGGCAAATTATAAGAAATGTAAGATAGAAAAATAATGCGCAGGAATCATCACCGATCAGCTAATCATAGCGATTATTGTGAATTCTAATAGACTACATAAACAAAGATTAAAACTCAATTAATTAATTTTAAGTGATTTTTAAAGCATAGATAGAATGAAAATTAAAATAAACAATGTTACTTGATAATAGAAGAAGAAACTAATGAAAATAATAGCTTACCTTGGATGATTGATCGAATTGGATGGAAAATGAAATGAGAATGGCATGACAATGATGAACGATGAGTGAATGTGACGATCATGTTTGATCATTTTGATGTAGTAAATGGGGTGGATTTTCTATGTTGAAGGTGTTTGATCTCTAAAAACACCTATGGAAAAATGTAAATTCCTTGCAAAACTCTAAAAAATCCTCCCCAAAAGGCTAAAAACTTGTTTATATAGATCACCGGTGATTGGGATAATCACCAACGATTTTGACAAATCTGAGTTAGGGGATAAAAGGTGTTATTTTCTTACCATTTTATTGATTTCTTTGGATGATTTATTAAGGAGGATTTAAGACTAGAATATTAGGGATGAAGATGGGATTTTAGAGGTTAGTTCTAACTAAGACTAGGTTAGTTAGGATGAAGATAGTTAGATCAGGTCTATTCTTAGAGATTGGCGTGTGGAGCACACAAAGCGATGCCAAGACTTGTGCACCACTCTTCGTGGAGATTTTTAAAAGAGTACGTCAGATCACTCTTGCATGGGCATAAGCTAAGGATAGATCCACCACTATAGTTAACTATCAGCGATCTATAGATAACATACTTGCATGTATGGCTATAGTTGTAAAAGGCGCGTGGCTATTATTAGCATGCGACCTATTTCTGGTAGAGTTAAGTGGTGAAGGGCTAGTTCCCCACCCTATATATATGTAATGAATTACTTAGTAAGATAGACAGAGATACATGCTTTAAAGGATGAGAGACACATGAGTACATGAGACTGGATAATTGTAACAGATCCATGCACACATGTCTGGTATTGTATGAAGCTTTTGTACTTGTTGGTATGATGAATATATAAAGAAAATTGGCGAACAACAATGTTCGATATGTTTGTCAATGTATACTATTATTATCATGATGATTTACATTTAAGCGCTTCTAGATCTGGTCCAGTATAATGATGAATAGATGGATTAGTTTATAAAATATATGTGTATTGCTTTATCATGCTACCATTTTGCTATAACAACCCTTAAGAGGGACCCGGTACCTTTGTGCACTTTGGGTGAGCGCTCAACCTAGGCTGAGTGATGTGCCAGCTGCGACTAGGTGTTGACTAAGAAATCTAGGCTGCATCATTGGTTTTGTTGTTGGGACTTATTTTTTAGTTGTATCATAATGGTTCATGATGAAGACATACTGACTAACTTTGGTGAGCATTGAAGAATGGATTCATGATCTTGAGGAAGAATACACATGGAGGTTTGACACTGGATCTGGATTTAGTGTACGCACTTGGGTAGAGCAGAATCTGTATGATAGTTTATACGAGAGCTTCTTTGATATCTTTCTAGTAGAATTATATGAATGGTTGACTACATATGCATCTAAGTGGAATTGGAGGTATCGCACACTTGTTTGGACACATGAGGAATTTCAAACACTATATGATGCTTTGACTTCGAGTGGACTCGCATGACGATACCTAAATTCACGATGTTCTAAAAAGCTATATTTTGGAGTATTCAATTTTGAATTATTTGTGCCCAGAGGTAGCGGAGTTCTAGTTCCTACGATATCCTAGAGGGACGTATTTGCAAGGTATTCCACTGGTAATCAAAATACTAATGGTAATGTTGAAATTGGAAGCTAAACCCATGGAAAGCTAAAAAAATTTCCACACACGGGGAAGGAACATGATTGGTGAAAGATGGTAGACCTAGAGGCAACACAACAATGAGGGAAGAGAGGTGGATGAAGTATGATGAGGTGCACAAGAGGGAATTATGTAAGAAACAAGAAATTGTAGAACAAATGGTGTTGTGGAGAGAGATGGCTCATGAAGGATTTGAGGCTCATAGGGAGGAAGAAGAGCAAGAGCATCAGGAACTCCCCCATCTAGGAAAGCATGATAGAGAACCCTTTTTTGCCTCACATGGAAGCACACCAAGAGATATTTCTTGGGCCACGGCACGCATCTAAGCCAACCTCACGCCGACCTAGCCCTTGCACTTGGTTTTCTAGTATCTAGTACAATAGTAAAAATAGTTTTAATTTAGGAAGTGAAAGCACAAAAATAGGTCGTAAAGTAAGTACATAAATGACAACATAGATAGCTTTGTTATCCTTTGGGGGTATGTTTTTAGGCCCATCATCTACACAGAATATGATCATGCCGAGTGTGGGATTCACCTCTGGAACTGGGACTACCTCATAGACTGTAGGGGTCCAACATAGTACCACTGTAGGGACATAGGGGAGTGCATCCATGGGCCTTATTCTAAATCCTGGAGGAGTATCGGGGAGTATGGACAGGTTCTAGTTACGTGGTTCGGGTGGTTTTAGAGGAAGAGGAAACCAAGGAGGTTCTGGGTTGAGTGGTCAAGGCCCGCAACAACCCCAGAACATTTATATGGAGATGTCCCTTCATCTCCCAGAGTATAGAGGTATTGAGGATGTTGTTGAACATGTTCATATGTGTGAAATATTGTGGCGCGTGAAAGGTATCATGGCCTCTAAGCACAAGGCAAGTCAATTTGCTACTACATTACATGCACGTGTGCACACAATTGGTATAGGAAGTTTGATCCCAATCAAACTTGTATTGACTATGCAGCATTGAAAGATGATTTCTTGAAAGAGTTCCATATCCCAGAGTTTGAGCAGAAGAGTATAAGCACACTCAAGGATATAAAGCAAGGCACTACTGAAAGTGTACATGAGTATGATGCCCATTTTAAAACACTTCTATCCAAACTCTCTTATGACATTCATGCAAGTTAGCATGCACAATGGTTTGTTGGGGGATTGATTACCCCATTTCAAGAGCACTGTCACATAAAACTTATACCGACCCACGTGAAGCATTGAAGCCACTTTATGCACTGAAGCAGTTGGGAGTATTGACACTAGAGTTAGTCCATTTTTAGAAGCTTAGATAGCAGCTATGGAAAAACAGTTAGAGAAATTATTGGAAAACTCAACTCATGAAACGTGCTCAGGAATCTGGTGTACAGATTGTGAAGTGGAAGGCCACACCAAGGATAGTTGCCCCCGTAGAACTATATGTTCATTGCTGTTAGAATATGAGATTTTCCATTTGAATCATGATGCTAGTCATTGCCCCCTACTACAATGCGCGATCAGAAAGAATGTATCCTCCTTTTGTAAAATTTGTAGGTCCATGACCCATGATACTAAGGACTGTAGATTGATTGGCCAGATCCATGATGCCATTGATATTGGGGTAAGACAGGCGAGTGTGGCTGATAATTCTAAAGGGAAGAATGAGCATCAGGATAGGGATTATAATAAAACACGCTATGATAGGAATGACGGAAGGTTTGAAGGGGTTCGTGAAAGGGGACGAGGATATTGAGGTAGATATGGAGGACGAGGCCGAGGTGGAGGAAGGAGTGAATTCCCTCAAGGAACTTGCTATACATGTGGTTCACCTGACCATTATAGGCACGAATGCCCGCAGAATATTTCCTATTCATTTTGTGGAAAGGGGCATAGTTATGAAGAGTGTTTGGACTTATATGAGCATCTTAGTAAGCAACACAAGCAAGAAAACAAGGGCGCAGGGATGGTTAGAATCTAGCACACAATAGAGAATCAGTGGATGCCCAAGTTAACACTAGAACCTGAGGTAGTAACTAGCAAAGATAACCACACGAGCTGAGGTGGCACGCACAAGAGAGGTGTTGTAACAGAAACCAAAATCACTAGGGAGGAGGTTTTGCATGCTAGGTATCTAGATCCAGCTCATTAGAAAGAAGTCTATCAGGAAATGATGGAGGTCCTTAGAAGCCTTCAAGGTGAGATATAGGGTTTGAAGGAGCAGTCTCGGAAAATGGAGCATAAGGATACGTAATGTGCCTGCGTTAGATATTGACGACATCAGAGAGGTATGTAGAACATTGTGCCAGGAGAATATTATCCCTTTATTAGGAAATTGGTTGAAGGGGAATACTCCACAGTGGGGAACTGAGACTAGAAGATAAATACTTCATGTGAATCTTCCCCTTGATAGCATTGATTATGATAAGGAGATCACTTTGAATGCTATTGTAGATGGGTGGTCATTGACCAATATCTTGATTGACACAGTGCGTAAGTAAATGTACTTACATTGATGTGTGGGAATAAATGGGAGACCCTATTGCAGCCATCATCTAATGTATTGTTCATGGCAAACATAATGAAAGCTACTCCCATAGGAGTTTTGAAGGGCGCATAGATCACTATATAAGGGGCCAAGTTCATAGGAGAATTTGAAGTGTTAGCGCTTACTAAGCGAGATAGCTTCCTAGATTTTCTTAGGGTGCCCTTGGTGTTATGCAAACAATGCTGATTTGAGGTTTAACAAGGGGTATATCAACTTCAACAACAAGGAGGAAAGGGTTATAATACCATTGAAAGATGGGAAATCCATGCCATATGTGGAACCTTTAAGTGAAGAGGACTTGAACAGAATCTATATATGCGCTATTCAGGACCCAGAGCTCAATGATCCATCTAAGGAAGGAATCCTTCATTGGGAAGATTCCCAATCAGCGATACTACCAGTGTTGCTTGTGATAATTGGGCTCATGAAACTTATGAACTGGTGGGGCATGAAGTTAAGCACGTGGTTTCTTGCAAAAAGGGTTTTCACTCTGTTCGGTGTATAGGTTGCTCAGTACCCCACTATACTGGATCTGAAGATTTGGTTGGATTCTTATAGGCCATGGAAACAAACTGGGCTAACCAGCTTAAACGACAAGAGATGCTATCATATACTTTGGGTGGGACAGCCACGCACTGGTGGGTGGTCCATAGGGATAATCTCTTAGAATGGGGAATGATTGGGACTACCTTATCAACCAGGTTTTCAAGAAGTAATGCACCTACAAAAATTTTCCCTTATCATGGTGATCAACCTACTCAGCATCATATCCAACAGTGTGAGAGACTCTGGACAGTAGGATAGGAAGCATTACCGCCCTCACTTTGGGTGCATCAGTTTTATTCTACTCTACAAGGTCATGCGAAGTGCTTGGTATGTATACGCTGAATTACATCGTGACACTGGCAATTGGCAAACTTTGACTACAAGGATGATCCAAACTTTTGACTTCTTTTCATCTACACCACCAATGAACATAGCTTTAAGCTTTATCAAGCGCTTAACCATGGGAGACAGTGGGAAAGTAGAAGAACTTATTCAAGAATTATTTGGTGAGATAGAGACAGGGGCACATTTTACAGATGAAGAAGATGATATCATATTACTTGAGCGCACTTCCCTGGAAAAAGATAAGGGGAAGATGGTTTACATAATTGATGATGAGGAAGTTGAGCACTTAGATGTGGATCATTCACATGGAACACGTGAAGTGTTAGCCAGTGCGGATGTAGATGCACATGCATATCATGAACCTATGAAGACAACAAAGGTAAATATAGGCACAAAAGCTGAACCTAAGGAGGTGATAATTGGGGATTACTGGTTAGAATCAGAGGTAGCAAAGATCATAGAGTTACTTTGAGACTATGAGGAATTATTCCCAAGAGGATACCATGAACTCAAAGGCATGCATATATCACTTGGAGAAATGAAGATAAAGCTCAAGGAAGGTGCGCACCTTGTTAGGAAGTGACCATATCGGATGAATCCCAATTTGTACAAGAAAGTAAAGGAGGAGATTGACAAGATGTTGAAATCTAGGATTATTCAACCGTTGGATGAATCAGAATGGGTCATTCCTATGGTGATAAGCATAAAAAAGGATGGTAGGATTCAAATTTGTGTTGATTGTAGAGAATTGAATGCAAAGATGTGTTACTGATTGTAGTAAAACTAGGTAAAAGCAATTGGTGGATCACTTGTCTAGAATTCAATCGAGAAGAGGCAAAAAAAGAAGAGACCATGCCTGATGTAAATCTGTATAGGTTACTATGCGTGCCATCGAAATTAGAGGACATTCTTGATCTTTCTAAGGACTGTATAACACCGAAGGCATGAAAGCTTTAGAGAAGAAGAAACTTGTTATTTGCGTGGCAGCATTCATGTTAATCGGTGGTGATTTATACAAGTTAGGCGGAGATGAGGTGTTACGCCATTGAGTATTGGAGCATGAATGAAAGGATATAATGGAAGAAGCACATGGTGGTATTGTAGGTGGCCACTATGTAGGTGATGCAACAACGTGTAAGATCCTACTTGTTGGTTTGTGGTGGGAAACATTGTACAAGGATTGTAAAGAGTATTGAAGACCCCGTGACCATTGTCAATGTCTTAGTTGACCAAGAAAAAGGGATGAGATTCCTCTACGACCAATTACAAGTGTAAAACCCTTTGAGAAATGGGTAATTGACTTTGTCGGGCCTATTTCACCAGTCATGTGCAGGACTGGATCGCGCTATATCATCACTTGTACAGATTATCTTACCCGATGGGCAGAAGTAGCACCTACAAAGGATTGTACAGCAGCTACAGATAGCAAAGTTCTTATGGGAGAATGTTCTTACAAGGTATGGTTGTCCTTTAAGTTTAACAAGTGATAGGGGCACACATTTTTTAAATGAGACAATAATAATTCTTTTAGATGAGTTTATGGTTGCCCACCATAAGACTACACCCTATCACCCTCAGGAAAATGGGACTGCTAAGGCTTTTAACAAGATTTTGAGCCACACATTGACCAAGATTTGTGATGTTGGAAGGAAATATTGGGATGATAAAGTATTTTTTGTTCTTTGGGCTTATAGAACAACATACAAAAGATTAAACAAAGCCACACCTTTTCAATTGGTGTTTAGCATGGAAGCTATTCTTCCTATAGAATTCATGTTACCTTCTTTTTGCATTACGCATGCTGGAGGTCTAGTTGATGAGCAAGCCTTGGAAGAACAAATTGAGAGGATGTTTCAACTAGATGCGCACCGAGCCATCACATGCTGGAGTCAGAAACAAGAGAAAGCGTGCCAAAGGCATGACATGATCGACACATCAGGGATAAGAAACTTGTGGTGGGACAAATGGTACTTTTGTATGATTCCAAGTTTTTATACCATCTAGGGAAACTCAAGGTGCATTGGTTGGGGCTGTATGTTATCACTCATATACTTAAGTTAGGTGATTTCCAATTAGAAATAATTGATGGCACAAGGTTTCCCGATTACTTTAATGGGAGTAGGTTGAAGCCATACTATATAAATAAGTCTTCTTGGTGTTTGAAATAAGGTAGTATTATCGTATAAATTAGGTTTCCATTTCTACATTTCCTTAATGTGTTTCTTTCATTATTGCTATGCTTTGTCAATTTAGCTCTTTTTGTGTAATAAGCGTGCTTGCGCGCATCAAGTTTCGACTACAATATGAAGCATGTTGATGCGTAGAGGACTTCACATCTTTTCATGTGGGGTGGATTGTTGTAACTCTCGTATATGGGCCGTGTGAAGATTTCATCTTTGTCAGGGTCCGAAAGAAGGTTGCTAAGGGTAATGAAAAAAGATTGCATCTCAAGATAAGTAAGGATGAAGAGGAATGAGGGAACGTATAACGCGAGGTAAGCGACAGCCATGGTAACTACTAGGAGATGGTGCAGTGATGAGGTACTTGGGCGCTAGAGCACACACTGAAGAGAAGTCTATAACAAAGGGTAAAAAGGCACGCTAGAAGGTTATAGCATTTGGCGCGAAGGTATACCGCACATAAATGATAAAAATGGGTAATAAATGAGGAGAATTTGGTAGGTGGAGGAGTAATTAATGTAGTGAAAAGTGGAAATCTATATAAGGATGGGATGTGATTTCATTTTTACCCTTGCGACTACGAGAATTCGACAAAGAGCTACACGCGAAGAGCTAAGTAAAGTGATTCAAGGTACGAAGCAAGTGAACCAGTGTAAAAGACAAATCTATTTATTAGAAGGGCTTGAATCCCCTAGGAAAAGGGTTTGAATGAAGCAGAGTAATGGAACAGAGCTAGGGTGCACGATTTCATGATTGTAAATTAGGGCATGGTTGAATCAAGTTAGGGTTTGAAGAAAACTACTAAAAACACACAACAAATGGTCTAGAAAACAAAACCCAAAGAGAAGAATGGCACCAAAGAAGAAAGCAGCACTAGTAAAGGAAAAAAAGAAGGTGGTAGTAGAAGAAGAGGAAGAGATGGCCCTAGAAAGCAATTTTCTGAAATGCAGTACCTTGAGGAAGTAATTGTGGGCCAGGAATGGGATACCCACATATGACAGAGTAAGATAAGTGAGTATAATCATCGGACCAACGATAACTAGAAGAAACTAGATGACTTTCTCACTTCCCGAACGAACAGAAAACTGAGGATGGCATGCCAATATATGATGATGCCGGGAAAGGCTACTAAAAGGGAATGGTGTCTACCAGCTATATGAGCTCCCATACTTTGGAAAGTATGCACCATTGTATAGATGGCTGATGAGCCAAGTCCATGAGGAATTTTTTTTTTGCAGGACGAGGGTAAGATTGACACCCATTCTTATTGCCACAATAACTAGATTAAGAGAAATGAGTGAAGATATTAAGACTGACCTAGCTGACAAGAGCACCATCTTAGAGACACAAAAGCATTGGGATATCAAAAAGGACCACGTGAAATGGACATTTATAAACTAAAAAATTGTCTAGTAGTACAAGCAAAGAACACACCGGTTACAAAATTGAATGACCAAGAACGTTGGTCACAAGTTTTTTTATTAAGGGCAAATAGTTTTGAAGGGACTATACCCTATATACAAAAGGGCTCAAAAGCCAGATAGTAAAGATGAGAGAAGCAGCCCAGAGAAGGGAAAAACAGACAACCAAGGAAGGCTCAACAGCCAAATATTACAATATAGGAGAAAAAAGGATCTAAACGTACAAAGATCCATAAAAGAAGGAAAGATCAAAAAGAAACCAAAAGAGAAACAACATGAAGAGCTCCGCCAAAAAACAGCTCCAGAACCACCCGATGACAGCCACATCGCAGCCAAAAAACAACATCACAACAGCCCGTTACTTGATGGCTCTGTCAATTTTGGTCTTGATAACTGCCAGTGACATGAAGAAGGCAATGACAGTGGCCTGAGAGGAGTCTTGCAAATCTACTTGGGAAATTGCAATGTCCCTTTTCTCTTTAGGGCCCCATATGTCCTCATTAATCCCACTTAAACTGCAAACACTGTGGACATGTTGTTCAATGAAATTATAAATGCTTTTGAGGGCAGACAATATGCAGTCATTTCGGCTTTTAGCATTCCCCAATCTGCCATCTAAGGACTGTAGTTTCTTGAAGACTTCCCCAATAACCCCCTCTTCCTCCTCACTTTGAAGGATCCTTTTACCCTTAGCTCTTTCCATGTTTTTTATAGCCCCTTTGAGCTCTTGTATCTCCTTTTCTAATCTGTCCACCCTATCTAGCAATTCCTCCTCTTTGGGCTCCTCCACCGGCTTGCTAATATGCAGGAGGTTTTCAGCTAGTTCCAAGTCTTTGTGGCTCCTTAGGACCCATTGGGAAGTAGGGATTTTAGCTTTGAGGCTCTTTCTTTTCTTGCTGGAGACAACATCTTCATTCTTTCTTTTTAGCAGGGGGAGTGGGAGCAGTGTGGGCAGGTGGAGGTATGGAGGAGGGAGGTGGGATAGGATTCACGGGAGGGCAGCTGGAGAAATGGCAGTGAATCAAGAGGATAAGGCCCTGGTGCAAAGGGATAGCCCTAGAGTGGCTTTGAACTTCCCTTATAGATTTCTCCAGAGAGTTAATCAGATAGTGAGGAAAGCTGATAATGTTATTTCTACGAAAATGATTCAGAAAAATCAGATGCTTTTGAGGTATAGTCACATATCTTCCTTCAAGGGTAACATACCTTACCACCATTTTGGCCAGTTCATCAAAAGGTTCAGGGATCGACGCCACCTTGAGGCCAGCAGTCATGAACTCAAGATTCTCCCCCTCTTCCAGAAATTTCTTGGTTTCCACCTCCCTGTCTACCTTCTTATTGAAGAATTTTGTGCCTTCCAGGCTGAGGCCCGTGATCTGAGCTATGAGCTCTTCCATGATTTCCATTTTCATGTTACTATATTTGACTATTCTATTCTTCCAACCCTGGGCGAATTTGATAGAGATGTCTTGGTCGAAGCCTTGGATCCTTTCAATGAAATTAGACAGGCCCCCGATTTGCAGGTAATCCCAAAGCTCCGTGTTCTCTTTCCACTCAGGATTGTGGGTCGGTTCGGTTTTGCATGGTGGCCCCCCCATGTTTCCTCTGCTCCTTTTCCTGTTCTCAATGGTAAAATAGCTACCAATGTGCGGGATAGGCTGAACTTTGATTTTGGTATTTGAATCTTTCCTTCCCGTGAAAGCCGGTTTAATTATTATGCTACACTTGTTATTATTGCCCCGCTCCTCGGCTTTCCTCCTATGCCAAGAAATGATGACAGTCCAGCCCACACAGATCACAACAATCATCCAAATCTTTTGTGATGTCATCATCATGTACTTGGGGATCCACACATTAGCGTCTAAAATACAACCATTAGTTATGATTTTCACTGCCATGTAGATCAATGATAATGGCTTTATTGACATGAGCGGGTAGAACGTCCCCCCCAATCCAAGTTTGAAAGGGATTATTAACACTGAAGTTAGCCAAACTGTCAGCGACCCTATTTCCTTCCCGGTAGGTGTGGGTGATTTGGACCTTTTCAAATATTTTGCATATATGAATAGCTTCCTCAATATAATCCCCGATCGACCAATTTGGGTTGTTGCTTTTTATTCGAAGATTGATAATATTTAGAGAATCACCTTCAATTATGATATTTGGAATATTACAATCTCCTGCAAGTCTAATACCCCAAAGAGCCGCCATGGCTTCAAATAATGATTAGTCCTGTCTACCCATTCTCCCGTAAAAGCAAAAGAACATAATGTACCTCTTTGATCCCCGATGATTCCCCCTCCTCGAGTCACCCGGATTGCCCTTAGAGGCCCCATCAAAATTTAACTTGTGCCAATCGGTGGGGGTTTAATCCATCGATCGTGTTTTTATCAACCATTATGTTATTTCTATTGGCGAAGTGGCAATATTCCATTCATCAATGCATTCTTCATTCTCAGGGTAGAGTCTATTTTTAGGGGTTTAAATCTAGCAATATTAACTTGCACATCAATGATAATTTCCTTATATACTTTATTACAAGCTCGTTTATTGTTTCTCGAAAATACTATCACTACGGGCCTTCCAGATTCTCCACATAGTGTGGGAAGAACTAGTTGCCATAGCCTTTTCACCATGCCATGTTTAAATAGAGAGCTCCATTGCTCCCAAGCTTGAAGGCGAGTAAGGGAAAAATCAATATTAGATTAAAGGTTGGTCACAAGTTAACTCTATGTGGTTGCATGTGGCAAAGCACATGTCAGAAGGAACCACTTATAACATTGTCGGCTTCATTGCAGAGCAAATAGTAGAGGAAGTGCGTGCAAGAAATAAGATAAGTTTTGGTTGTGTTTTACTAAGTTTGGTCTTCATGGAGATTGGGGTACCAGATGGCCCAAAAGAGAATATATGGGAATACCCCATGAATCACAAGTCTCTAGCTGAACGATTCAGCAAGTATCTATGCAAGGGGTCAATGATGGATGAGGTGAAGGAGTGAGTAGAGATGTGGTATGATAGGCTCCATGCAGGCGTTGGAGAAGAATGGCATATACCCAAGGATTTGCCTTTGGTTCTAGGGAAGCAGGTACAGTTTGCAATCTACCAACACTTTTGTATTGCATGCTTTCCAATGGTAGATGGGTCATGGAGCCCCTGGTGCAAACTACCTTATGCATTTTCTCGCAATACTTCCAAGCTTCAGTTCATCGGTTCACCAACACATGGAGGTTAGTGTTTAATGTAGACAAGGTGGACTGTGAATACCACACCCTACGGAAAACATATGGATATCCAAGGAGGAATGCATACAATGAGAATAATATCTCAAATATTTTGAGCATTAAGCCAGAAACACTTGCCATTGCGGATATTAGGGCCACGCTGATATACCTCCAACTTAAGCCCAAAATGGAAAATAAAAAGTATGTGGAAAACAAGTTTGTGCTTCCAGGGCCACCGAAGGGGAAGCATACCATGGAGAACATTTGGCACCTAGGCCCTCTAAACCCAAGCAAGATGATGAGGAAGAGGATGAAGAACATGAGGATAGTGGTAGCTTGGTGCGAAGGAGGAAGCACCATCTGGCCAAGAGGAGCGTGTGACAACTTCCCAAGGAGAAGGAGTTACGGGGAGGAGCAGGGTGACCAAATATTTAAGAAGGTATTTAAGCACACAAGGGCATAAGGAGAAACCCAACAAGTGAAGGAGCCAGAGGAGAAGAAAAGAAGAAAACTCAGGCTAAGCGAGGAAGTAGAAGAATCTGAGGAGAAGGCACCTTCATCTCCAGCAGAAGAAGAGCCTCAACACAAGGAGGAGAAAATAGAAGGAGAACAATCAGAGGCTACACAGACAAGGGTGAGGATACATCTAGTATTCCTAACCTTGATGCAGCCATTCCAAGAGGGCCCAGATCCTGTCAAATAGGTGAGGATGCCAAGGCACATACCATGGGATATGCAGAAGACCCAAAGCTGATTATTCGCACTCGGTTTTAGAGCACCATCGAGTAGAAGGATCTATTTAGATGGGCGCTCATGGACAAGGACAAGGTGACTCTGTGCACAAGGAAGCAACTTTCATGGTCAATGCACATGCATATGGATGAGCTAGACTTTGATATTGGTGAAGAATCATGCATGTCAAGATGATTGAAGAAGGCACTGAAGTAAGGCACATGACAATTAAGCCAACAATGATGTCAGATGAGTAGGTAAGCAATGCTCTGGTAAAGGTATCTCATTGAAGTAGCAAGAAGAAACATTGATAAATTTGCTACCATTAAGGCACTGATAGAGAAGCTGAAAGCCAAGGATGTGGAGATAGTGCGCCTAGTACAAGAAAAGGACTTGATCAAGAGAAAATATGACACTTTTGTTAATATGGTGGAGGAAATTAGAGATGATGTCCTAAAGGTACGCCCGCATTTGGAATCCCAAGTGCCAAAAGAATTTCCTTCTGCGATGCACTATGTAAAGACAATGATAACATTAGTGTTGGAGGATGAAAAGGTGTGTATCAACATAGCCCAAGGACCCTAGGGAAAAGGCAGAGAAAGCGTAGGCTGTAGTAGCAAGGAAGATTACTACTTATGAAGGCCTACTGCAAGCCACCGTGATGAACTAAAGAAATTCGATCATGTGCTAACGATATGCACAAATTTCAGATGCGTTGATCACGGTAAAAACATTGGAGGAGGAAAATGAAGTACATAAGGCTATGAAGGATGCTACCCTAGGCCGCACTGAATGGTTAATCCTGGTGAAGCGAAGCGCGAGACACTAGCTACGGCACAGGCACCACATAAGGAAAGGTTAGATGAGCTTGGAAAGCTCATTGCTCAAAAGATGGATGTATTGGAGGGGGTGCAAACCTCTATGTCAAGTAATGCTTGTGATACAAAATGAGCAAGGAAAGCTCACTATGGAAGAGCTGCAGTCCATCATTGTAGACATGCCTAAGATGGCAGGAGTGGTGTTAACAGAGTGGGAGAACCTAGAAGCAGATATAAAAGAAGAATATCTAGAGTTGCTACTTCAGGATGAAACGGAGGGGCCTGAGGCTTGAATAGTTTTGTTAGTTGTGTATACCTTATTCAAAATTCTTTATTCAACCATTCTTTGTGTAAGTTTTGGACATCGCCATTGTTGGGGTGACAATGAGATTAGTGTGGGGTAATGTTGATAAGAGAAAACACTTAGTTGAACTTACACACAGAGTCCGCGTGGAAGAACAACACAGGAGCAAAGGCACAAAGGTATAGGAAGGTGTCACATGCGGAGGTGTAGAGTCAGACTTTCAGGACTTAGCTAATTTTGGAGATCAGGTCTATTCTTAGAGATTGGCATGTGGAGCACACAAAGTGATGCCGAGACTTGCGCCACTCTTCATGGAGATTTTTAAAGAGTATGTCAAATCACTCTTGCATGGGCATAAGCTAAGGATAGATCCACCACTATAGTTAACTATCAGTGATCTATAGATAGCATACTTGCATGTATGGCTATAGTTGTAAAAGGCACATGGTGGTATTAGCATGTGACCTATTTCTGGTAGAGTTAAGTGGTGAAGGGCTAGTTCCCCACCCTATATATATGTAATGAATTACTTAGTAAGATAGATAGAGACACATGCTTTGAAGGATGAGAGATACATGAGTACATGAGACTGGATAATTGTAACAGATCCATGCACGCATGTCTGGTATTGTATGAAGCTTTTGTACTATTGGTACGATGAATATATAAAGAATATTGGCCAAACAACAGTGTCTGATATGTTTTTCAATGTATATTATTATTATCATGATGATTTACATTTAAGTGCTTATAGATCTAGTTCAGTATAATGATGAATAGATGGATTAGTTTCTAAAATATATGTTTACTGCTTTATCATGCTACCATTCTTCTACAACAACTCTTAAGAGGGACCCGTACCTTTGCGTGCTTCGGGTGAGCACTTAGCCTAGGCTGAGTGATGTGCCAGCTATGACTAGGTGTTAACTAAGAAATATAGGCTGCATCAATACACAATGCTAATTATTTTCTAGAATGACTACATGCTCGAAAACTAGAAAAATTCATATCTCCCAATCCGGTGAATGAAATTGAATGAAAATTTCACAATATTCCTCTATCTTGTGTGAATTCAAGAATAAAGTAATAAAATGTCTGATGATTCTATGTATTTTTAATGGAATAAAACCCTCATTTTTTACCCCGTATTTTTCTTTTTTAGTTTATGGAAAATCACGAGACAAATCGACTTGAAAATTGGAACACAAAGTCTAGAAGATGAGCCTATTATAGTGATTTTTTCATTGCAATCCAAGGTAAGAAAGTGAATTTTATAAAAATATTAAGTCTCTAGTGTTTCCACTTATTAAAAATAGTAACTCACCCAAAATAGTAAGTCCTCTCAGAATAGTGCACTCAGTGAACAATGAAAGTGATAAACTAGGCAATTTTGATCAAAAAGGCAAAAAAACATAATAAAGAAAAAGGAAAAGGCAACTGTCTAAAAATATAAAGTTTCCAAAAATAGAAAATCATCATCAATGGATTTTAACTGAGTATGCCAGATGATCGAGAAGTTCAAATTTGAACAAAACAGGTGAAATGTCCCAAAATAGCAGGTCTTTATTCCACCTGCTAAAAATAGAAAGTCTCCATTTTGGGTCAAAAATTTGTTGCAAGATTAGTTTTCATTCATATCTCCACTTTTTAACATCCTCATAGTGTTAAAAAGTAATCTTGTATCTCAAATAAGGTAATCCATCCTTCATGAGGATCTTGAAGCATCATTTTGATCATAGTTGTGTATAAGAGTGATATAGAACATCACAAGGCGTAATAACAGTGAAAACAAGAAGCATTGTGCATACATATGTGAGATTCAAGATCTTAGTTGAAATTAAAGCCAAGGAAGTCATCATAACTTGTTAGTCAAGTTGGATTCATCATCATATTTACTCGGTGATCTAAGTTGAGCCCGATGAGTTGGCAGCAAAGTGAATTGAGATGATTGAGTAAGCTTAGGAGTAGCTCATAGTGGGTTAGTTTAAGTAAAGCATTACAAAAGGGGTGACTTATAGTAGCATATTTATCTACAAAATCATCTAGGTATGTCCTCTTTGAGGTCAAAACTTCCCCATGGTGATCAAGAGTTGGCTCCAAAACAATCCCCTAAAGGTGATCTAGTAATCGACATCATGTAAACCCCTGAAGAGCCTTTTCCATGGATTCAATAAATGATTGAGAGTAAGCCAATGATAAATAAACTATCACAAAAATTAAAGCTCAAGTGAAGAAATAAGGATCATAAAACATCTCATTTCTTCAGTGGCACTTCAAGTGTCAAGACGTTAAAATTTCCACGCATAGGAGAGAAAATCCTATTGAGGAGATGTATCCATTAGACTATGAGTTGACCCACATCTCATTAGGTCAATCTTCACATCAGGGTGACTCTCATCTGTTCAGGGAATCCACTTCTCACCTCCTTGCTTGGAATGAAGAATATAGATAAGTAATTTTTCGGTTGAAGGAATAGGTAAAAGTTCTTAGTTCTCACATTTAACCCTTCTGAGAGCCGAATCAACATCATTTCTCTCATCAAGTATGTTCTTGCAACATTGTTTGAAGTGAACAAAGAAAAATAGGAGTTTGAAAAGAGGTCAATCAATTGGATTAGATGTTTCCACTTGTATCCCGGATGATCTCCATAGACTCTCACACCCTTATGAGTAAGAATGTGTTTACATCTATTACAAAGAACTTGTCTCAAGTTTGGATCTGTATCATGGATATGAAATATGGAATGCTCAAGAATGCAATATCCGAGTTGGAATCTTGTGGACAACATGCTTTTGAGATCTTGAATAATGTCTATAATTATGTTCGTGAGACTTGAGTTCCCTCCTCTCACCGAGGATTCATCATCAAAAGAAATCATTGTTTCTTTCTAAGAGCTGGTTAATAAAGAGGCATGTGACTCTCTTTCCTTCAATGAAGACAAATTAGAGTCCTTGGCCAATATCAGAAGTTGCATTGCTGCAATTATAATGGATCATGAAGAATGGATCAATCAATGTAAGAAGATTAATGATGTCCCCAAGACATGGACCAAGGTGTTGGGTTGTGTTTGTATTCTAGAGGAGGATAAATTGATATCTCGTTTATAGCTCAATTTATTAATGAATTCAAGAACGAGCTCGTTCCGAAAAATCTTCATCAAAAGGCACGAATAATTTTTTTCGTCATTGTAGGTAATTTCTTCATCAACTACGACAACCCCTTCCCCTTCTCTATTTCTCCCTCTTCCTTCTCACCCCTTTCTAATTATTCATTGGGTGTAATAATTTTATTTTGTCTCATTCACTTAAGTGAGTTTCTAAAGTTGAATTGTAAAAGTCCCTTTAATTTATAAAAAGGAACTTATTTCTTACTTCCTTAGAAGACAAAAAGTCGTAAGTTGAATGAGAACATGAAGAGACATGTAGGGGGAAGATGAAAGGACAATTCAAATTGTTATAAATTGGAAAGGCTTATCCATTCCAAAGGATCCTTAAAATCCATATTTTGAGAGTTTTTATGTTGTATAAATTGTGGATTATGCTTTTGGGTGCTGAGATTTGTATCACCAGATCACAAGAAATAAAAGCTACATTTCTTCCATTTCATTTTTCCTATGTGTTCTTCTATTTCCTCTCTTATATGCACTTTGTAAGTATAGTGATCAAGAAAGAGCTTTGTATCTTTGATGAATGAATCCAAAGAACTGTGTGTCAGGTTTGTTTGTCTCACTAAATGGCTTCATTGTTGCTTTCCTCTAATTGAATTTCGAAATACTTTGGTTAAGTGTGAATTCTAATTTTCTTACTCACAAAAATAACCTTCCTTTATCTAATTTATCTCCTTCACCCCTCACCACTGTTATTTCCTCCCTTGTACCTCATATAAGCACTTTGTCACACGTTTAGTGAAGTGTTCATGTGTGATCCCCAAATTATTTGGCCACCCCACAATAATAGATAGGAGTAGAATAGTTTGACTTCAATAATGGGAGACTACCCATACAAAATATGGAGGGCATAGCCCCATGAGCATTGGTAGAAATCAACTAATTTGTTATACAAAAAATTATTTCACCAACATTTTTGGCGACTCTTTGGGAAAGATTTGCACAAGTGCACTTGTAAAGGTATCCACAAACAATAATAAATATAAAACAACATAAAAAGATGTTGGACCCTGAAATATATCATGTATGAGTGACGCGAAGGGTTTTGATGCACGGATGTAGGTGTGAAGTCTCGTGTAAAAGTAGAAAAGGTAGCATGTGAAGGCTCGTTCTGGGCTTAATATATTCAGGACTTAGCCACACTTTAGTAGAAATAGAAGATGAATGATTGGAGTGGCGGCCAAGAAAGGTTTTGGAGATAAAGAGATAACATGAAGACTTACAGCTTCAAGAAATGTTTATTTTGAGATAGATCTCATGTAAGGAAGATGAAATGAAATTAAGGGTTTAGGCTATTAATAGGATTAGATATATAGTTATATAAGAAGATAATCTATTAATAACAAGCTTGCATGCTCATGTAGTTGGATTGTAACACACACATAGCTATTTCTATCATGAAACCTATTTTGATGATGTAGAGGTGGTGGAGGGAAAGTCCCCAACCCTATATATATATGTATGATCTGCATAGTGTTAGACACTCGATTCTCGTAATAGAGTTATGCTGCTAGTTTATGTGCACGCATGAATCATGATGACATTATGTATGTAAAAAACTTCGTGTTTTATAGTACTTAATATAATGGATCTTTGTGGCTGGATACTACTTGTAGAAAAATCTATGACCGGTTTCTTACATGGTAAACTTAATATTGATTATGGTATCACTAATCTTACATATGGTTAAGATCTAGATATAGTTTATGTTATGCAATATACTTAATCATCTATTATAGAACTGAAATATTTGTATGATCATGCTAACTTCTTGAGAAATATGCCATAAAAGAGGAACTTGGTACCCTTACACGCTTTAGGTGAGCACTCGTGTTTTCCGGGTGATTTGTCAAATACGTACACTTGGGCTATTGTTGGTAAAACAAGACTACATTTTGGTTCCATTTTCGAACCTTTTTTTCAGCTTGTTTTCCAGATGTTGTATGATGAAGACATACCCTTAGGTTGACCTTGGCCATTATTGAAGAGTGGTTAGATAATTAAGAGGAAGAGTATGCTCACAGATTTAAGACTGGACTCGACTTTGATGCATACACATGGGTTGAACATAACTCTTTGTATCATGATCTCTATGAGACATTCTTCGGTTGATTTCCTATAGATTTTTATGAGTGGCTGGTATAATACACATCAAAGAGAAATTGGAATTTTAGAGCGCTTGTTTGGACATAGGAAGAATTCCAAGCTTCACATGATGCCGATGTGACTTAGACATGCACTATAGATCATTGGTGGAGTGGTGTTCTGAATAACTATATTTTGGAGTATGTAGTTTCTACTTATTCCTACCCATAGGTTACTAAGTTACAACTCTTGTGCAAACCCATGGGATCACATTTTCACAGTATCCCTTTAGCGAGTAAGATACTGATTTTGACCCTGGATTTGGAACAATGTCCTATGGATAGCTAAACCCCACCACACATGGGGAAATATCGATGTGGATAAATATGGTAGACATGGTGGAAGAAATACATAGAGAAGAAAGATGGCTTAAGCTCAATGAGGTGTATGAGAGGGATTTGGAGAAACACCGTGAAGTTGTGGAATGAATGACGTTGTTGAGAGAGATGGATCACGAAGGATTTAGAGCTCACATAGAGGACATGGAGCCAGAGCATATGTAACTCCCCCATTTGGGTAAGCATGGTAGAGAACCCCCTTCAAACTCAAATGAGAGCATGTTGGTAGAAATTTCAAGGATCAGCTGGACCACATTTGATCCCTCCTAAAGAATCTACGCTTGGTTTTCTAGTTTCTACAATAGTCATTAGTAAGAAAACTAGTGTGGGAAGTAGAGTAGCAACAAATAGAGTTAATTTACAATCAAGTTCAGGAGTTAATCATGTAGCTTATTCATCTATGGTGGTGCAATCATCATCTGTGTTATTTGAGGTCCGATTGGAGGTATATTTTTTTGGCGCGACATCAACATAGAACATGGGCACATAGAATGTTGGTGTTACATCCGAAAGTAGTAAAATTCACAAATTATGGGAGTTTAGTATAATACCATCGTTGGAACACAAAACAATGCATCCTATGGCCTATTTCCCACTATAGAGGAGGATCGGTGTGGCTCAGGATCTAGTGGATCCGGTGTTTCTAGAGGCATATGAAACATATGAGGTAATACAGTTCTAGATCTAGTGGGCATGGTATGTACCAACCCCAAAAAGTCTATTTATATATGTCTCTTCGTCTCCCGAATACAGAGGAATTGAAGATACAGTTGAGCACATACATATGTGTGAAATACTATGGTGCACTAAGGGTGTTAAAACTCCGAGCGTAAGACAAGCCAAGCTTTGCAGCTACTTTGCAAGGGCGCATGCACACTGGTATAAGAAATATGATTTAAACCAGGTTTTTGTAGATTATACCACACTACGTGATGTTTTCTTGGTAGAGTTCCACATACTTGAGTTTGAGAATAAGAGCATATGTGCTATGAAGGACATTAACTAGGGCATAGGCCGAGAGTGTAAGGGAGTATGATGATCACTTTAATTTTTTTATCAACAATTAACATATTTTATTTAGAAACAAGGGATTTTTTTTTGCATAATGTACTCAATCAAATTAACATAATTTAGAACACACATTCCAAATCCAATCAATCTCATAAAACAAAACCATATGCAGTTGTAAATGAAAATGATCTTCATTCCATGACTCGGTATCATACCGATCTCTCATGTTAACTTAATCATGTGTATACCATGTATACTTGGTTATTTTACCCTTTTAGAGGTATCAAGTGTTTTATTTAAGAGGCCTATTTGAGTATTTGTTACCAATATTCATCTGAAATCCCTTCTTAAACTAGGTGACATAGGACAATGCACTAAAACTTGTGATACTTTGGCCAAATATTTTTAAACATATTGTTCATGTTTATATTCCTAGATGACATACTCATCAAATGGAATATGTCCTTCACCCTACTTGATCTATTATCTAGAATGGTCTTCACTAACTTCTATCAGTCCACTTGTTCAAGGTTTACCCCTAGCCAAGGTTAGCAACATGGCCTAGTGTGGAGGATTGCTTATGGTGACTAAGGGTATTTAGACATACTCAATTGACTTGTTTCATTGGGCATGTCTATTTATCCTAAGTCAACATGAGTTGACCTTGACACTAGGTCATGCCCTATCTCTACCTAGGGAAGAACTGTGATCAAGTCAAATTTATGTTAGTCTAGATGAATAAACTCGAAAGGGTGTTGAAACATGTCAACTGCAACATAGTATCCTCGTGAAGACCCTAGTCTTCCTAAAGGTACTGCACTATAGTTGGCATGTGTGTCAACATCCATATGAGGTTTCCTCATCTAGAAAACATACCTTAGATATAAAGTTAATGACTTATTAATTACCTCATTAAGGATTAATTACAGTAACCCTACCGAGAAACTAGGTTCATTGAACATTAGGGTTCCAAGTTAAAACTACAATAGAAGTAGGTATGCAGATACATCTTCTCCCTAACCATTTCATAAGTTATGTTTTTATACCATTAACATTCTGATTTATGTTTTACATAATATATCCAACACACATTAAAGAGATGTTTTCTTACTTACTTACCCAAGCCTTAGCTTACATAAGTTCTGAGTAAGTTCTTTTTATATTAGACTTCAATGGAATGAAGTCTAATCCCATTTATTTTCCTTTCCTACATTCCTATTCTGGTTAAGGAATTCTTCAAGAGGAAGCACACCTTCCACTATCCAAAGATAACATTCGATTCATTCCCAAAAGGTCTTAAGACAAGTCTATGATTAATTACATGGTAGTTGTCTTCCCTTTTTCCTTATAGAGGGTTAATGTTCATTTAAAACCTCATAGTACATTGTAAATTAACATCAAGTTTTATTCTCATTCAAACATTTGAATTAAACATAGTCATAGTGTTATAGTTGGATAATAATGCAAGAATGACAACTTATTAAGTTACATTTTCACTAGAGAGGGTAGCACATCTAGCACCCCTGATCTCTATTTATTCTATTCCAAACCATAAGAGTATGTTACTGACAAAAAGAGAAAATTTCCACACACTGAATGCCAAAAGGAAATACATCAAGTACAATAAATTTCACATATCTTTTATTCATCAAGAGGATTCATACATTTACAAGTCCAAACACTTGACATTCCTAATGTCAAACAACAATAACAAGATCAATTTCAAGTACAACTTTCTTTTTCCATCAAATACATTTTAGTAATGAACCATATTTCATCATAAAAAGATCCAGTCTCTTTGATAAACAAATGTAACTTCCTATAAATATTTTCTCCTTTCATCACTTACGAAGTCCATCTACAAAATTTCTAGCATGGGTTAGTTCATTGAACTGAGCATGATAAGCACTAAACATTAAAATGATGTGCTTTTAGCTAACTATTTCATAAAAAGAACTCTGTTGTTATGAAATAGTCCTGAGAAATTCAGAAAGACATAGCCAAAGGAGTTACCATACTCAAATAAAAGAGAGAAAAAGTGATAAACCATAACAAAAGTAAGATTAGGTCATGAAATAAAAAACTTCAACCTTCCATACTATTGTCTTTTATCAAAATAATTAAAACAATAATTCAGATAAGTAACATTTCATCACAATCCCAATATTATTTTCATACATTACTTTACATGTTTCCTTCTCAGTTAAACCTATTTAACATAAGAAGATAACTATCCTAACTATCTTTTAGGCATAGTTCAACAGTAGATAAAAACAACAATACTTCCATCTCAATATTTCATTCACCTAAATTCATCCTAAAATATGAGATGCCAATAATCAAAATTAAAAACATAAGAATAAGTTTAGGATGATCCAAACAACATAACTTAAAATGTGTCTCTGATTTGAGTATCCTAATACTCAAACTCAGAATTAGAATCCAATTTAAGTTAAAGTTCAAACAACTAAAATAGACCTCATCAGAGGGTAAGATCAAATTAGCATGTAATTGGGACTACACTCAATCCCCAAAAAGATACAACATTACCATCGTTAAGTCAAGAGAGTAGAATGGTAAGGTTTAACAATCAACTTCAACTCAATCAACCATCCAAATATTTTCTACTAAACACAAATATTTACTCAAAATATTTCCAACCAAACGTAATAATCCATCCAATTATTCTCTACTTCAGCTATACTACCCTAGCACAACCTAAACTCAATCTTACCAAACAGTCCGGAGTTGAATAACGGAACAGATCAAAGAAGGATATCACCTTCATCTAGTTTGAAGTAGAAATAAGATTAAAGGAAAGAGAGAGAGGAGATATATTACTTCCTCATAGTTCTAAGCACGATTAGGAAAAGACCATTAGATAACCAAGAACAATTATTGACAAGTCATTCTCTACTGTCATACCAAAATCCCAAACAGAGAACTAATCAGGGTTCAAATTGAATGAACACAAACCAGAGAAGAAAGAATGATGAAAAAAATCATTCCATTACCCAAAAAATTCAAGGATACAATATTGATAGCTTCAATATCCAAAAGACAACAAGTAATTCTTTTCCCCAAGTACTCAGAAAGGAACAAAAAGATGACAAAGGATAAGTCTGCAATAGACTCATAAAACCAGATCCTTGAAGAAAATACATGTGCATAATGATATAGCTAATCCCAGAGCACACATTCCTTTTTCATAGAGATACATTTTCCTTAGTTTGTAAAAGAACTGAAAATGAGTTTGATGGCCCAAGGCCAAGAAACATGCTAACTAAGTACATCCAAAAACAATGTCCATAGAACTACCCAGAAGATCAAATTGACAACAACAACCAAAAATAGTAAACCAATACCCAAGGGAGTTTTCCCCTCTTAGCATCAAATGCCATAATTTTCATTAGTTACCCAAAAACCTAAAGAGAGTAGAAAACTGAGTAACATTTCCCTTATGGGTTCCAATAATCAGGCTTTGTGAACTAAACAATTTCACGAAAGAGCAGAAGTATATATTGCAGAATTTTAATAATAGCCAAAAGAAATAACAAGTCCATGAAACGTTAAACACTTTCCAAGAAAAACCCAACAATTTAACTTTCCTCAATAACCATTGGAGTAGATGACTGCAATAGGAGGTTAAAAACAAAACCCAAATCACAATCATAGAAGTGATAAGAAATCAAACACATTCTCAATTTTGATCATTCCATAGAACTCAGAAGAATATGCTAAAGCCATAGTCATAGAAGTTTATTCCCAAAAAGATTCATGCAAGATCAAACAACAGTCAAGATATTCAAACAATTTATCCTCTGAAGTGTTCTCATAGTGGTGATACAAGATCTCTTAGAACAAGTTCCACAAATTTAAGCAACCGAGTTACTTACAAGTTTAACACAACTCAAACAAGATTACTAACAGTTTTGACTTCATCTCAAGCTCATGAAAGGATTAAAGCATAACCCAAAAATCAAATCAAGAAGAATGAAAACCCAGATCACACTTTTCCTCATACAAGTGGAGTCGAAAAAGCATTCACATTAAACAACACAAAAATCACATGCAGAGATGATCTAATCAACCATGCAAAAACTAGATTATTCCCAAGAGCAGAGTTCTTTTAATGAATCATTTAAGTAAAAGAAAACAACTTAATGGGTAGAGCCTATCATGCCTGATAGAGCTTCTCCTTCACTAATTCATAGAATATCTCCAAGAGAACTTCAATAGCTTCTTCCTCTCCATGAAACGTCAACAAAACTTTCAACACTTCCCCTTTATTTTTATAGTTTTCATAGTGTCCATTAATATTCTATGCTATGTAAGAATAATAATCATGCAAGAATCAAACTAGAGGTTCAAGAGAAAACAACCTCATGTAGAACTTGGGCTCGAAAATGAACCAAAAGATCAAAACAACCAAAAACCCCTCATGCACCTTCCTAGGTAGTTTTTGCCAAATTCAAAAACATTAAATGCAAATAGACTTGTCAGTTCCCTCCATTCCCATGCCACCACCATCTCCATATTTAGCAATGACTAAATTTAAATTTTTCATGCAACTAAACTCATGGAGGTGCCAACTCAACCTTCCCTATATTTTCTCATGCCCATGCCAAAGTTGGCAGCACCAAAGGATAAGACTACTTTAACTCACAATAAATGTCTAGAAAATGATGCCACCGACCAACCCAATTTCCATGTCATCCCTTAGGCCCCCTTAGGTTAGCCATTCCCATAGTTAGGTTAACATTAATTTAGGAAATTAACATAGGTCCATAGGTAGGTCCTTAGTTTAAGTCATAACATCCTAATTAATAAAAGATTGTAAAGACATAGGTTAGACTTAGCTTTAGGCTATAGTCACTTAACATTAAAACATAGTTAAAATAGGTTCCCGATCAAAGCAATCATTGAATTATACTAATCAAAATAACCAACCATATCATTGAAATTCAAATATATAATATCATTTTAAGACTTCATTATTTCCTCAACACAGTCATAATCTAGAGATCACCTGATCTATTTGAATTGGTCATTATGACCATAAAGTTCATGAATTAAAAGCATACCTTGGATCAATGGAATTGATCCAAGGTAATGTTGTTTCTGAAAGAAGAATTTATGAAAATAGAAACCAAATTTCTCAATTCAAGTAGCAAAATTAATTCTACATAAGGAGGTGGATTACTCCATTAAATTCAGCAAAATTATTTTATACTACAAACACGACTTCAAAATTCATAAGAGTACACCGTCTTAAGATAAAATCACCTATCAATGTTTGTACCTTCTAAAGTAGAAGTCATCATAAAGTACCAGCTAGGTTGGAGGCATTTCATAAACCGTGAGATCTCGTCACTTGGATCATGATTCAAGTAGCTTCACATCATTGTAACATGCAATGAGGAAGAATGTGTCCCGTTATTACAAGATTTGTAGGTTTACTATTCATGATAATGAGAATTGTAGGTTGATTGATCAGATTTATGATGCCATTGATACTGGTGTATGATAGACCAATGTTGTAAATAATTATAAAGAAAAAGATGAGCATCATGATTACAATCACAATGAAGGGCACTCTAATGGAGGATGAGGTAGAGGTCGAGGTTGCGGTGGTGGAAGAGGTGAATTTCCATGAGGAATATGTTATACATGTGGATCCCCTGATCATTATAGGTGTGAATTCCCTCATAATATTATTTGTTCTTTTTATGGAAAGAACCACAACTATGAAGAATTCCTAGACTTATATGAACATCTGAGTAAGAAGAACAAGCAGGATAAGGGTGTGGGAATGGTTAGAGTATAACATGCTATGGAAGATCAATGGATGCTAAAGTTAGCACCTGATCTTGAGTTGGTACTTGTGTTAGTCACTACATGCACCGAGGCTACACACGCGAGTGAAGTTCCAAAGCAAAAGCATCTTATTAAAAAATAAGAAGTATTGCATACAAAGTATCCATAACCTAATCATCATAAGGAAGTTTATCTAGAAACCATGGAAGTTATTAGAAATTTACATGGTGAGATACAATGCTTAAATGAGCAATGGAAGATGGAGCAAGTCAAAAAACAATGAGCTTCCTCAGGAAGATGTTGATGATTTGAAGGAATTTTGTAAGATGCTATGATAAGAAAACATCATTCATTTATTAGGGGAATGGCTGAGAGGGAAGATGCCATGCACTAGAGTTGAGCATGAGAGATAGATTTTACATGCTAACTTACCTCCTCACAATCTATACTATCACAAGGAGATCACTCTGAATGTAATTATTGATAGATGGATTTTGAGTAATATTTTGATTGATATAGGTGTAGAAGTGAATGTACTCACTTTGGATGCATGGAATCAAATGGGAGACCACCATTGCAACCATCTTCAAATGTGCTATTTATGTGAAACATGACTAAAGCCACACCAATTGGAGTCTTGAAAGATGCTACTATTACTATACAGGGGGCCAAGTTTACTAAGGAATTTGAGGTCTTGTCACTCATGCAAAGCGAGACAATTTTCCTTCATTGCTTGGGCACCCTTGGTGTTATACGAATAATGCTGATTTGTAATTGAATAAAGGATATATCAGTTTTAAGAATAAGGAAGAATGCATCATCATTCCTTTGTGACAGAAAATCTATGCATTATGTAGAACCTTTGAGTGAAGAGGATATGAAATAAATTTGTGTGCACCATTAGAGATCTTGAAGTACTTGAGCCATCTAAGGAGTTATTCAATGGGATGATGCATGGTCTTTGAGTGATACAACTAGTGTTTCTTGCGATAACTGGGTGCATGGGACTTATGAAATGGTTGGCCGTGAGATGACAAGTGCAATTAAGTGTGTGAGTCACTCGTGCTTTGTTAGGCATTTGGGCGGTGACCAGTACCAATGTACACTAGTGAAGGTAATCTGAAAGTGTTCCTATGCATTATGGAAGTTAAGTGGGTAGATTAAGTGGAAAGAAGGAATATGATGGTATATACCCTACGTGGGACAACCAAGCACTGGTGGATGGTACACATATATGGTATTTTAGAGTGGCGAGAAGTAAGAATCACCTTCCATGCTAGCTTTCTTCGAAGTAATGTGCCTACTAAGATATGTGAATTCAATAGGAAGGATGCTCAACACCATGTTCAATAGTGTGAGAGACTCTGGACAGAGGGGCAAGAGGCCTTACCACCTTCACTATGGGTGCACAAGTTCTACTACACCTTGCGAGGATGTGCATGTGCATGGTATGTTTATGTAGAGTTGAATAGAGAAATAGGAAATTGGAAAGAATTGATTGCATGTATGATTCAGACCTTTGATTTTTATCCACTAAACATCTAGGAATGAGGCCTTACAAGTTATGAAGTGTTTGACAACTGGAAGATAGTCAAAGGATGAGGAATTTATTTAGGAATTATTAAGTGAGTCATATCTAGAGGAACATTTTAAAGAAGAAGAGACATATGTAGAGCATCTTAGGCACACCTACCTGGAAAACAAAAAGGTAAGATGGTCTATGTGATTGATGATGAAGAAGTGGAGAATCTAGATGCTGAACATACTTTGAGGGTATGTGTGAGGTCTTGGGCAGTGCCAATGAAGAGGCACACACATATCATGAGCCTATGAAAATGAAGAAGGTAAACATTAGAACATATGTTGAACCTAAGGAGGCCATCATTGGTGATTACTGGTCTAACTCAGATGTTGCTAAGATAATTGAGTTATTATGTGACTTCTAGGAATTATTCCCTAGAGGCCATCATGAATTAAAAGGGGTACATAACTCTTTGGGTGAGATGCAAATCAAGTTAAAGGAAGGTGCACGCCTAGTTAGGAAGAGGCCTTATAGGATGAATCCTAATTTGCGTGTCAAGGTAAAGAAGGAAATCGATATGATGTTGGCATCTGGGATCAATATAAAGAGAGATGGAAGAATAAGAATTTGTGTGGATTATAGGGAAATGAATGTGCTGCGTGTGTAAGAGATCCCTTCCTCCCACCTTTTACCGAAGAGATTCTAGAAGGCATTACATGGTGTGAGATATACTATTTCACTAATGGATTTTCTGGATATCATCAGGTGAGGATTGCTTAATAAGATCAAGAGAAGACAACTTTCACCACCAAATGGGAATTTTTACATACACAGCTTATGCCCTTTGGATTGAAGAATGCATCACGAAGTATTTTTGCACATTATTGTGCAAACATTCTAGGACTTTATTCATAAGTTCTTGTAGGTTTACTTGGATTATTGGAAAATTCATGGGCTAGTGAAAGATCATTGTGATAATTTAAGGCTTATGTTTGAAAGGTATTGTGATTAAGCATCTCCTTAAACATTAAGAAGTACATTTTTCTACACCCTTTGGAGCTTTTTTTTTGGGACATATTATACAGTAAAGAATGCTTGTTGGTAGACCATGCTAAGGTTGTTGTTATTTTGAGCTTAGAGGAACTTAATAACCAGAGTGAAGTGCATGAGTTCTTGGGGCACATAGGATATTACAGGAAGATTTTCAAAGGTTATGCTTGAATTTCCATGCCCTTGGAGGAATTATTGAAGATTAAGGGAAATTTTCATTGGGGTGAAGTGCAACAACACACGTTTGAGACATTGAAGGAAAGGATTACTAAAGCCCATATTATGTACTTTCCTTCATGGACCAAACTATTTAATGTGCATGTCGACACCTTTGACATGACCATTGGCACAATATTATCCCATCCTAGAGAGGTATTGTTGATCATCTTATTTTATTTGCAAGCAAAAATTGACCCCAGCTGAACAAAATTATACAACTACAAAGTGCGAGGCCCTTTCCATGATCTACACACTACATAAGTTTTGAAAATACTTGTTGGAAACACCTTTTATTTTCTATACAAATCACATGACACTTAAGTATTTGGTGAACAAGTCCATTTTACAGGGGCGCATATGTCATTGGATTCTTTTGTTTCAAGAATTTGATTTTACAGTGGTGGTTAAGCTAGAAAGAGCAATTATGGACTAGATCATTTATCAAGAATTAACTCAGGTGAGGACACATAGATCATTGAGGACACAATTCTAGATGTAAAGTTATTCAAATTAAACCCCATTCCCTCTGAATTAGAAGATATTGTTGTATTTTTATGAACTAGTGTGGCACTTGAGGGAATGAAGAGTATAGATAAGTAACAACTTTCCATACACACCACACCTTATATGTTGATAAGTGGAGACTTATACAAACTAGGCCAGGATGAAGTTTTGTGCTGATGTGTGCTTGATCATGAGTGAAAAGCTATTATAGGGAAGGGTCATGGTGGTATTGCAGGTGGACATTATGCGGGGATGCTTTCGTCTACAAGATTTTACTTGCTAACCTATGGTGGGAAACACTGTATAAGGATTGTAAATAATATTGTAAGGCATGTGACCATTATCAGTGCCTTGGAAAGCTGGACATCGAGATGAAATTCCTTTGAGGCTTATTGTTAGTGCAAAACCTTTTGAAAAGTGAGCAATTGACTTTGTGGTCCTATTTTGGAGCACACTATATTATAAATTGTACAAATTATCTTATAAGGTGGGCGAAGCTATGCCTATAAAATATTACATGAAAACTACGGTAGAAAGGTTTCTATGGGAGAACATTATCAGCAGGTATGGATGCCCATTGAGTTTAACAAGTGATAGGGGTACTCATTTCCTTAATGAGACTATCAGGATACTATTGGAAGAATTTATGGTGGCACACCATAAAACAACACCCTATCACCCATAAGAAAATGGAACTACTAAGGCTTTTAACAAGATATTGAACCATACATTGACTAAGATTTGTGATGTTGGAAGGAAAGACTGGGATGATAAATTATCTATTACACTTTGGCATACAAGATGACTTACAAAAGATTGAATAAGGCCATACCCATTTAGTTGGTGTATGCAGTGCAAAGGTTGTTCTACTAGTAGAATTCATGTTACCTTCTCTATGTATTAGGCATGCGGGAGGTTTAGTTGATGAGTAAGAACTTGAAGAACGTAATGATAAACTCGATGTAGTTGGATGAAAAACATGTTATAGCACAATGGAGTAAGAAGACTGAAAAGGCCACACAAAAGGCATGGCATGATAGGAATATTAAGGATAAGAAGCTTGAAGTTAGACATATGGTTCTTTTGTATGATTAAAAATTTGTTTACCACCCTAGAAATTTCAAAGTGCATTGGTTGGGACCATATGTTATGACTTACATACTTGATTCAGGCACTTGCTAGTTGTAGACCTGGATGGGACATGGTTTCCTGATTACTTCAACAAGAGTAGGTTGAATCCTTACTATAAATAAGTCTTCTTGGTGTTTGTAATAAGGCGGTATTACTGGTTATACTAGATTTCACTTAATACATTTACATTATATGTATTTCCTTTCATTGTTGTTATGCTTTGTCAATTTAGTTCAGTGTTTTATGTAATAAGTGCACTCGCATGCTAGAAGCTGATTAATTTCTAGTGATTTCATACATGAGAGGACTGCATACCCTTAGTGTGGGGTGGATTGAAGTAAAGAAATAAAAATGGTTTGTGCTCTTTATTAGAGATTGTCTTGGTTAAAGGCTTGTTTGGGAGCTTGAACATGAAATTGGATAAGTAATGTGTAACATCCTCATTTTATACATTAGAACAAGTAAATTTTTTTTTTTGATAAATGCTTCTTGGTTCTAAATACATAATTTAGAACTCACAAATCAAAACAACCATTCTTATAACAAGTAACCATATGCAGCTGCAATGACTCAGAGTACCTCCGATCTATTCATTCCATGACTCGGTAATCTACCGATCTATTCATGTGTATTAAGAGTTGGCATTTTTATTTAACACATCACTCTTGCGGTTCTCTTCCCTAATCTGGGATTCAGAATGCTCTGTCTAAGGAACCTATCTGAATAATTGTTACCATTATTCATCGGCATCTCATCCCTTAGACTAGGTGACTTAGGACAACGCAATCAGTAGCTTGCGATACTTTGGCCAAAGATTTGAAACATAATGCTTATGTCTCGTATTCCTTGATGGCATACTCATCAATCTGGAATATGTCCTTCACCCCATTCCTATGTTATATAGAATGTCTTATACTGACTCCTGTCAGTCTCTCCTATCCCAAGTTATTCACTCGGGAATGGATTAGTAAGATGACAACGTTATATGGATGCTCCCGAGGACTAGGGATACGGCCGACATCTTTGGGTCAACCCTAGTTAAACCAAAGTGTGTCAAGATACCCGAGTCTCCTAGGGCAGCCTTATAATGAAACCACATTCCTAATCAGTCCCAGAGTAACTTGTTCGAGTTTAAGGTGTAAATATTAATGATCAATGCAAAGGGTGTCGTCATAAGTCACCTGCATTGTTGTATCTTCGAGAAGATCCTAATCTTCTCGAAGGTACAACCCTGCAGTTGACTTGTGCCATCAACCTTTAAATCCACCTCGAAAAGATCTACTTATTAATAAGTGTTACATACGTTGAGTTAAATTATACCATAAGACGCTCCCTTAAGGTAGTCTTTCCCAATCCCTGGGTTCCTCACCTTAGAATTACCTTCCTTAGTAAAACCCATTACACAAGAGAAGTTATTAAGACTAGAGGTCCCCTCAAGAAGTTCATAGAATATACATAATTCTTAAATCGACGAAATTGGACAATAACCCTCGATCTTCACATGAGATTGTTAACCAAACCCTTTTTAGGTTTGCATCAGTTCTCGTAACTGAATTTATATCTTACTTATTAGTATCGAGATATAGTGATTAAGAATCCAATTAAACGTCGTCTTGACTTAGATTAAGACCAGGAAGTAATAATTTATTCAGCTTGTTTAGCTTCCTGCTCAGGTATATTTTAACCCTAGCTTCCAGAAAGACAGTGAACTAAATTCCAATTTAGCTTTAGATAGAACATACTAGAACTACTAAACAATCATAAGTATTCAGTCACATATTCTTGCAAGCTTACATTGATAATCACAAAAGTCTCCAAATTATACAATAATAACAATGCTCTCAAGATCATTTGAACCGAAGAAGGTCAAACTATCAAGATACGAATACAAACACATAAGTAACAAATATCTCTTTTCATTCCCTTCAAGCTAATCAAATACATTTTATGCATTCAGCATACTTGATACAATACTTCAACAGAAAAAGAACATTTTTCCTCATATAGTACATTTAGAGAATCAAGTTGTAATTCATCATAAAATCAAATTAAACAATCTGAACATCCTATCAGATCTGCGTGCTTTTACCACTTACGGCAACCATCTACAAAAATTGTCAACATGGGTCAGTTCGATGAACTGAGCATGATAAGCACTAACTCTTAAAACAATTGCAATCCACCAACTGTTTTCATTAAACAACCTGTTTAAATGAGATCATTTCACCAAACAAATAAACATATTTCAGACTATGCTTTTGTAATACAAACATGACTATAAACGCGTAACTCATATTATCGTTACTGAATAGTCCTAGATACTTTTCAAATATTTCATCAAAATATTAGGGATCAAGAAGAACGAAAGTATCCAAAACAACTATCCATCTGAATCCCAAGGACAACAACCATCAGACAGACCATTACATTCAACTTAGTAAAATGAATATCATAACAAATCATGGTTCCATCAATATGTTAAAATAGTTCCCACGGTTAGATAAAAATATATCAACATATACTTTACAACAGAAGAGAAAGAGAACGAGTCATTCATATTTCCCTTCAAAACAAGCTCATGACTGTACCGTCTTCTCAAGAGTAAAGCATTCACCTTATACGCATGCGAATAAATCAGACGAGCCACAAGAAGAACCACAATTTTGTTAAAATTAAAATATAACAATTTCCTGTAGCTTACTAGCAGTACAGTAGCTCTCGCGCCAAAACAGTGATGAATAATCTATTAAATAGACCCCACATAACCTTCCATACAAAGCGACAAACAAGAAAATATTCAATGCCATCACTTTCGAGGTACAGTTAACAGCTCTATAGTTCAGTCAAGCTCACGACTGGATATTCATGCTAATAGAAGACGTAATCATGTTCAAACACAAGAACAATTCTACTGAGTCAAAACTCACATCAACATTCAGTTCAATTTAGTCCCTACTAAAACACAGCAAGGACAAAGATCGAGAATCGAGCCAACATACAACATAACATGGGCTCCAACAGTGCCAAGTTCAACCAATACTTATGTTAAAGTTTTCAAATCAAGTTGAATTCGTATGATAACAAGTCAAGAATACTAAAAGTACTCACAGCAGGAACTCCTACAGATGTTACAACATAAATTACTTTTCAGTGTCTCCCCAAAGTTGATAACATTTAGTATTCATAATAACAACAACATTCACAACCCAGCTTTGAATGAAATTAAAAATACTAGACACCTTTCAAGGACTCCCACCATATCCAAAATCATACAGTATTCATGATATAGCTTCTACAGAAGCCGATATACAAGATAAATATATATTAAGGATTCCAACCGTGCCAATAATGATAAATATTCACAATCAGGCTTTATACAGAAGCAAAATACTGGTTTCGTAACAAGGATTCCAACTGAACCCCTACAACAATATTCACTCTAAGCTTACACAGAGAGGAAAACATAAAAAGTACACCAACTGAGTCTGTACCAAGAAATTCCTTGCTAAACGAAGGTATTCATAACAAGACAACAGAAGTCGTATTACCAGTTACCCCTCCAGGACTCCGACTGAATCAAACTACCAGTATTCACATACATGACTTCTACAGTAGTCCATAATATACGAACCATTCCAAGGACTCCACAGAGTCATTTTGTATATAAATAAATATATTGCAAACTATCAACGGGTTAAATCCCGTAATTGCAACACAAGGGAGGAAAACAACTTCTACAAGGTCGCATTAAAATACTATAAACACAGCAAGTTATCCGTTCAAAATAACCTAAGTATTATAGCGAAACCCAATAAGATTCAGTAACCACCACTTATATTACCATGACAGAACTTACAAAGAAGTCGAATTATACTGAACATTCAAACAAAAATCCAACAGTATCCTTTTCGACAAGTATCTACAGCAAGTATCGACTGTAGCCTGAACCCAACAAGGAAACAATTCATGGGCTCCCACAGAGCAGGTTTCGTATACTTTCTTGCATGCATTTCACAAACTTTATCCGGAATGCAAAACACAACGAGATAGTATAATCGTTCGAAACAAATATACACCCATCAAGGGTTCTCTAAAAAAATCCATCCAGTAAGAAGATACAACAACTAATCCATTCACAGTTACCATAGAAACCAACTGAACCCAAAAATCATTTGAACAGAGTTGTTCTAATGAAATCATTTGAAAGAAAGCAAGATCTTTAAAGGTTAGGGCCTAACATGCCTGGTTATTTGCTTAAAAATCTGAAGAAGACCACTGAAAGAGCTCGTGCCTTCTCCTCTTTTTCCACGTTAGATTCAACAACAATAACTTGTTATTTCCATGCCTTATAAACTTTCCTTGACAGAGAAAAGAGCGAGTTACACTCATTTTTTCCATGCAACACCAAGTAGACTGGTGCGAAGAACCAGTGATCAGACAGAGGGAAAACCGGAGCGCATGAAAAACCAAACAAACTACCAGTTTTCCATTTTGCATGCCTTCCCGAGAAACCCGAGCTCGAAGACCGAGTTCATTAATTGCATTTACTCCAAATTTCCCGCTCAATCTCCATTGCCACCGACCGCCATAGTTGGCGATGGATAAAAACAATTCAAAGACCATATCTAACTTTGGCGACTCTGCCACGTCGGCTCTTGCTAGCCGTTTAAACTTCTACCATTTACCTGTCCTTCATGCTTATCCATCCCATTTAATGCCATAGAAATTACCGCCCATGGCTCGCACCCCTTCATAGGTCCCCTTTCTTCCTTGTTCATTAGTTAGGTTAGAAACATAGGTTAGGATTTAAGATAATACTTAGTCTAACCTTCATAGCAATAGGTTACTAACTTAGAACATTTAGCCTATAGCTTAGGCCTAGGTTAGATTAACACTAATCTAACCCATAGATTATAGTTTAGGTTTAGGTTACTAATCTTAATAAATCCAGTTTAGGTCTAACATTTAGAATGTTCAGAATAAGAACCTACAAACATACATTCACGAAAAGGATTCACTCCTGCACTGCCAATAGGCTAGTTGAATAAATGTATCTGAATTTATTACCTGGCCCACGATCGAGACCTTCCTGATATTACGATATCGGGAACCAATTCATTTAACACGTTCCATCTGAGTTAGACTCCGGAATAGCTTGTTCAACGCATTCAGACCTTGCAACCTGCGTAAGGTCTATAATTTTTGTTCATCCCGAATAAACTTAAAGCATCTCTTGGATCAATGCCACTGATCCCAGGCTGGGTCTTATAGATGGATAACTCCATAATTCATTCCGAGATCAGATTAAACTCAGGTGCAAAAATGAAAGAAATAAAAGAGTCCAATCATATTCCGACTCAGTCAAAGATCTTCAATAGCAAAGAAGATACAGTACATATCAAGCATGACTTCACAATCAAAGGAACACATCCTTTTACAGAAGAAATCATATATCAACACTTGAATGCTCAGGAGGAAGTAACAACAGTTCAGAGTGTTACATAATGTGCATAAGGTGTTCTAAAAAGGTTGAGATGGTTGAAGACCATGCAGGAAAAGTGATCATGCGGTGTAATATGAGGTAGCGGTGGCATGAGAGACTACTTGGGATATGGTGTAGAGGTTTGGTACTTTGGCACATGGTGGCATGTAGAGGAGGTATGTGGCTAATAAGTAGCATAACACACCAGAAGGTTATGACTAAAATGCGTGAGTTAAAGTCACGAAAGTTGTTATAAAGGGAAAATTAACTTTAAGGAAAAAGTAACTTAAAAGCGTGGGTTAGAAGTACAAATCTAACCATTGAAGGGTCATGAAAAAGTATAAATAAAGGGTTAGGGTAGTCATTTGGCTACCTTAATTTTGAAGAAATAGAAAAGCTACTAAATAATTTGGAGAGTGACAAAGATCTTAGAAGTGACACAAAGTGTTGGTGAGACAAGATTACTTATGAGATGTGTAGATATCCTTATGGAGAGGCAAGTTGGAGTTGGCGAGAGCAATAAAGGGTTGCAACATTTTTACTAGTTGGAAGTCACCGATGCTCGAGTAGAGAGGGGTCGAGTACAAAACAACTAGGATACATAGAGAGAAGAAGAATGGCACCAAAACCTAGAAGGTTGTGCACAAAGAATCTAGAGGTTGTAGTAGAGGATCCCTTAGAAGAACTCTAATTTGAAATGCAATACTCCCTAGTGTTGTGTGGGTGGATTTTGTGGAAATTGAAGCACACTCACTTTAAAATTTGTGAGTTTAACCAAAGCGTGAAGGATAAGGAGAAGAAGATGAGGGAAGACTTGACAAAGACATTCCTAGGGATATATGAAGTTGAAAACCCTAGAATTGATGACTCTGTGTAGAAAGAGTTGTAAAATACGGGTGTTTTATAGTTATGGGAGCTGTCATTATTTACAAAACCTACACATTTGTTTCAATGGCTGATGTCGTGGGTACATGAAGACTTCTTCTACTTTATGGGGAGGAGAATGAGCCTCACAAGAAAATTGATTGAATGAGCTAAAATGTTAAAAACACATGAGAGGATGTGTCTTTAGACTTGAAGGCCACAACTAAAATTGAGGAGCTTTCCAAGAAACTAAACTATGAGAAGGGAGGTAGGGCATAACCCATTATGGATTTAAATGATCTAACACTTAGGGTTTCTTCCCGACTTGTAAGATGTAAGTTGGGAATGTGAGAGCACCGGAAAGATATAAATAAGAGGTTCTTGTATGTGGCCTATAGAATCTCGAAGAGGGTACACTTCAACTTTTCCCATTTTATTGCGACAGTGTTATAGAGGAGGTATGATTGCAAAATGAGGAAGGAGAAAATGAACATGGGGTTACATCCTTCTTTTGATCATATTTTGGGAGGTAGGCATTCTAGATGGACTGATGGTAATGTGTGGGTTTACCCACCAGTAGATCCATCATCTACCGTGTAATTTGTAGGATTCACGTGTGATGGAATAATTTCAAACACATACAAGGTACATGTTAATAAATGTTATGACAGACTATATGAGGCCTTTGAAAATGAATAAAATTTTTGTGTGAACTCCTATAGTGGTTGGGGACCAAGTGAAGTTTGTAGTAATGTAACTCTTCAGTCTTGTGCAATTCAAATAGGAAAATAGAGATGTGGGGCCACAGTGTAAACTCCCATTTGAATTTACCAAAAAGTATCTAAAGTGTTCCATCAATAGGATAAAGGATGCACATAAATTGACTTATGATGCAGATATGATGGATTCTGATGTACACACTCTTCATGCAACCTACAGTATGACTCGAGGCATTTATCTAAGCCTAGAGAAGCACCCATACCCCCATAAAGGTATCATGGAGGAAACTGATTATTTTTCATAATGTGATTACTTTTCATAATGTTGAATCGCTGAAATGAAGACAAACATGTTAAGATATATTTTTGATCTTAAAGGAATGTGTTGCTAATCAGACCCTTGTATGTTGTAATTTGTTTACTTGGGACAACAGTTATTATTGCTTGTATGTTTGCTGATGTGACAACAAATTTGTCGTATGCTTGATGAACTCTATTCACTGATTGATAGCACACCTTGAATCAATTCCATTGATCCAAGGAATGCTATGGCCTTCTTGTAATCACTTTGTTGATTTACTTTTAAACCAGATCAAGGTTGATATAAATGTTGCAAAGCACCCGATTTCGGTATGAATATCCGCACGTAGATGCCAATGAAAAAGGTTCGATTCTCAAACCATACACTCGTTGTAACACTAGAATATGTAAGGCGATAAAGGCTTGGATGCGGGTGGCTCGGGTATGTGGAATGTGGGACGAAATGTCCTACTTAATGTTAATATAATCATCAAAGTGGAAAGATTTGATATGGAAATTGATTAATTAAGTATTAGGGGACTAAGACCCTAACCTACCCCTAAGTTCTACCTTATACCCTAACTACTATCCTATATGGATTTTTAAATTTTATAAGGGTGAAAATAGATCTAAATCCTATTAACCTATGAACTAGGTGAATGACCTAGATATGGACACTATTAAAAATCCTAAACTAATCCTAACCTAAGGAAGGGGACGCACGCACCCATGTGGATGGAAAGGATAAGGAGGGAAGGTAAGAATTTAATGGGACAAGAAATGAGGTCCTTGCTTGACATAGCGCCAAGTTTGGCATGGAACAGGGAAAAGTTAGAGGCATCCAGTTAGCCATGAGACTAAATTTTGATTTCATGTAAAATTTGAAATTTGGAACTCACAACCCGAGTCGGCGGTGGTGTGAGGAAAAAGGAAAAAGGCAAGCCTTCAATGCATTAATTTCCTTGGTCTTCGTGACCACCACTCGCCTGGAAAGAGGATAGAGGAAAAGGAAAGTTGTTGTTGTTGTGTGCGCATTTGGATTTTGTTGCTCGCATTTGGTTTCTTCACGGTTACGAACCAACCGTGTTTGATTATTATCTCTGTTTCTTTGGAAAAAATAAGGCTATTCTTGAGCCTGTGGAAGTGTGTGGCTAGTTGGAAAGCCCGGCCGAGGACACGTGGAAGGAAACAATTCTAGTAGGCGTGATTTTATTTGAGCTTTAAGGAAGATTAACAGGCATGTTAAGCCCTTCTCTTTAAACTGCTTGCTTTTTCTTAATCGTCTCATTAAAACAACCTCGCTTCTTTTGATGAGGGGGTTTTGGTTTATTCGATTTTGTTTCATGATTGAGGTGATTTTGGGTTGAGTCAGTTTTCTTTGTATGCGACTTGGGTATTTCTTTGCCAATGGGTAAGTTGAATAAATCTGTTCTTGTTGTACGAGTCTGCATTGATAGTATTGAGTAATTGTTTCTATTACCCATATGGATTCGAGTTGGTGAATGTACCAACGATGTGAATGTTGTTTTCTGGGTTTTGCGCATCCTTGTGAAATAGGAGAATGAGATTTTCGGGTTGAAATGTCTGTTGAGAAAGAACTCGAACTGGGTATTTCTTTGCAAATGGGTACATTGAATGAAATTGTACATGTTGTGTGAGTTTGTTTTGACATTGTTGAACAATCATTCTATTGCCAATATGGGTTTGAGTGGTGGAACGTAATAGCTATGCGTGTAATATTTCTGAGTGTTGTACTTTTCTTTTTTGTAAAAAAGGAAGGATGAAATGATTCGTATGATTTCTGGTATGCGCTGTCTTTCTAAAACGAACTCGACTTGAGTAATTCTTATTGTGTTTTGAAGAAAATGGATGTTTTCTTATTGAAATAATTTAAGGAACGAATTTTTCTCTTCCTATTGCTTGAACTCGAAAATATTAGCAATAGAGCTTCACTATACATTATGGATTGGACTTGCTGTAGGTAACAGTAAAGTGCAAATTGTTATTTATGAACCAGTGTGCGCGTAATGGGTTTAGAAGGCCGTCAAATATTTGTCAAAGAGGGCCAGTATAACTATTCCTCTGGTTATAATACAGTGTAAGAAGTATGAATTCTTCTAGTACAGTAAGAGCATAGTATGCATCTTTACATTGTTTGCTCTATGGTGGATACGATGTTTTACCTACTTGTTTTTGGTATTCGTATGTGCCTGATTGAAAGGAAGTATTGATATGGATGATAAATTCTTCCTTGTTTTCATTAAAAGCAGAATATGAATGGATTTATTCCTTGCTGTTGGAAAGTGAATTCTCTCATTATTAGGATGAAAATGTGACTTGTTGTGGTTGTTGTACATTCTATATGTTGTAAAGACGTAAATGTCTGTAGAATGAATTATTTAAAAGAGAATTATAATAATTAGAATGAGTCATACTATTGGATTGTGTCTGTTCTAAATAGCGGATATTTGGTTAGACAATGAGAAGAGGTAATATGATCCATCTTCCTTGTATTCGGTTATTGATTTCTTAAGTTTCACTCAATCACATTATCATTGATTGGTGTCTCGTTTGGATTAAATTTTCAGTACAGTCATGAGGAAAGGAAAAGGAGTGTGGATGGATAACTTGGAATAATGATCATTTCTTCTCTCCTACAATTGGAAATCAGAATCGTTAAGGAACGAATTTTGTATTGCTTTGGTTTAAGCATCTACATTTTATTGTTGTTCACTTTTCTCATCGTATTTGATTGCTTGGAATCAAATGAGTTGCATGAACTGAAGGAAAGTAATTCGGTTTATATTTCAATCAAATTTTATCCTTGAAAATTATAACTAATGAAAGGGAATGAAATTGATAGCATTTATGTTATTACAAAGCAGTATACATACTTGTGTTCCTAGTTCTTACTAATGTTGTAACTGAACTCATTGAAGGAAATTACTTCTTGTAATGATTATTTGGGAAAGAGGGTAGTAATCCTTTGACTGATTGGGATGGTAATTAGATGATTCAGTTGTTATGTTGTTCATTCTTTTTTATACTTAATTCTTGAATGATGTTCATAGTAACGTTTCATAAAAGTAGGGTTCTTTTATTGAGATAGTTAATTAAAAGCACCTCATTTTAATGACAAGTGCTTAATATGCTCAGTTCAATGAACTGACCCGTGCAAGTAATTTTTAGATGGAACTTGAGTATAAACGAAGACATGGTTGTTTTCTGATACTTCTTTTGATTGACTGAAGATGGATTGTAATTGATAGCTATTACTCCTCTACGAGGAATTGAGAAAAGAAGAAATTACATTCTTCTATCTTATGTGTTGTAATGTTGTTTAATATAAACAAAGTCCAGTCATTTGGACTGGCAAATGTATAGATTATAAAACGGATGGATGAATACAAATACAAGTGTGATATTTTAATGATCAGATCAATTTGATATTGTTGAATAAGTTGGGAATATAACATTATTCCTTGATTTGGAATTATTCAAATGTTCATGGATGGATTTAAAAGGAAATGACATCTATTCTTACCTAAATGCAACTTTTACGTTGAAATGTGCAATTAGTTCATACTTGTTAAGATGAATTTTTAATTGACATTAAAAAGGATTTAGGAAAAACATGATCTCTTAATTGAAAGGTATTCAGGATTAGCTTGAAAGCTAAGGAATATCAAATAATTTAGGAACAACCGAACCTCATATTCGGACTCAAGTTAATAGTCTCGAATGTTAAAAATTCGAAAATAAGGATATGGGGAAAACATATCTATGGTTAACAGACCTTAACTATGTAAGGTTAAGGAGGATAAATGAATAAATTCATTTATAATTAGACCTCATTTAAATGACGTCTAATAAGATGGAATTCTAATTTTGTTTACAGTTGTGGAAAAACTTGGTGAAGTTTAATAGGTTAAACTTATTAAGCTTATCGGTAATGGGCTGCTTAGTCCAAGGATTAAGAAGAGAACCAAGTAGAGAAAATGAACCCTTCGGTATTTAAGGAGGAGATGCGTAGTAAGCTAGAAGATGGATTAAGTCTCTCTTAGCTACATACAACCGTAACAAGAACGAGGATAAAGGATCAAAGATGGTCACCGAAAGTTGATCTTAAATATTAAGATCATAACCAAATCACACTTGAGCTGATGTGTACTCTCGATGGGAGGATTCCATAGGACATTGACATACGCCAGCCTACAACATGGTGTCTTCATGAAGGTGGGGCCTTCATGATGACACAATGTTATAGCCGACATATTACAATGCCCTCCCGAATTAAATCATCAAGATTACATAAGTTTGATACTAAGTTCTTGGTCAGGGGATAGGAATGTGATCACATATACGGAGTGACTCTGAGGACTAAAGGTAACTAGACACACGGAGTCGTCTAGGACGACACCGTATGTCCGCGTATCTTTAGTTACCATGAGTAACTTCCTATACTCGCTCATATTGCTAGTTGGGGTTAGAGTTTGACCTTAATGGGAAGGACTGGTAGAGACCAGAAAGACCATTCTAGATAACAAACGAAGTGAGGTGAAGGACGTATTCCATTGGTGTGTATCACATCCAGGAATATGATCATGCAAAGCATGTGAAAATCTTTGGCCAAAGTATCGCAAGTGCTGGTTATGTTGTCCTAATCACCTAGTTTAAGATGCAGGATGTCAGATGAATATCAGTAATAGATATTCAGATAGGCTTCTTAAATGGATCACTTCGATAACCGGAAATGGTAAGAGAACCTTGTATATACATTATACTATGCATGAATTAACATGAAGGATCGGTAAGTCACCGAGTCATGAAATGAGAGATCGCTGAAACTCCAAGCCATAAAATGGGAGATCGGTAGTTCTTCGAGTCATTTACAGCAGCATATGGAATCTGTTATATGATTGAATGGCATTGAATGTGTGTTCCATATTACAAATATGTGAACAGAGAACATTAGTTTTAAAAGGAAATTGTGTGATCCAAACTGCATTATTTGGACAGAGAACAATTATTAAAACTTGAACGTGTGTTTGAATTATATAATTCATAACAGGGAATGTTGTATAATTTTTAAATTTTTTTCCCTTGTTCTAGTATCTTAAAATGGGGATGTTACATCTTGGTATTAGAGCTGAAGGTTGTAGCTCTTGACCTAATGAGTCCACAATATTAATAAGGTTTACATTTTCTTATTGAACAGAAAATGGTCAGAACAAGAGGGAATGCTACGAACAACCCGTTACCGGGTGGAGAAGCAACTACTGCTCAAAAGCTGGATGAAATCCTTGCTGCCCTACTAGATACGAGAGATCGTTTGACTGTTCTGGAACAACAGTCAATGGGCAATGAAGAGGAGGAAGAAGAAGCTGATATAAATGATCAGCCACCTCCTGTGGACAACACCAATGGAGGGAATCCAAGTGTTGATAATAGTAATGTGAATGCTCCTAATCATCCTGAAAATAAAAGGGCAAGATTAGCAGCTGAACTTACAAATGACATAAAGAGAATAAGTCCTCCAAAGTTTGATGGAACAACCCTTGGGGATGGAGCTGAGAATTGGCTCAATGAAATGGAGAAATACTTTGCAATAAGAAACTTCTCCGAGGAGACCAAAGCGATATGGGGAGCATATCAACTTTCCCATGAAGCATCATCATGGTGGGACAACCGTAAGGTTGAGCTGAATATTGTCGAATCAGACATAACTTGGGATCAATTTAAGGGTTACTTTAGGCAACGATGGCTGCCTCAACTCTATTTTGATAGGAAAATGACCGAATTTCAGAACTCGTCACAAGAAAGGCCGATTGCGATGTAATACTCGGGAAGGGTTTACTAAACTCCTTAAGTATGTGCCGTAGTACCAAGCTGACGAGAAGTTCAGAATACGGAAGTTCATAATGGGACTGAATCCCATCATTGGTGGTGAAGTGGATGTCCACAGCCCAACCACCATGGAAGGAGTTGTTGAAAAGGCAATAAGATAGGAACAAAAATTGAGAGCAATTTCTGCTCATAGGGAAGAGATAAGGAAGAAGATTCCCAATTCTTCTTCATCTCTCGCACCCAAAAGGGGGCCTTGGAAAAGGTTTGGTGTGAAAACAAAATTGTTGTAGATAACAACAAGAAATCTGTAATGAACAAACCTGTAAATAGTGTGCGGAATAGCTTCACAAAAGTTAGTGGCAATGGACAAAAGTCCTATGGAAGCCAAAATGATAACTTCAAAGCTGGTAACAAATTTGAGCCTAGGAAAGGGCCAGTTGGAGGATGCTTCAACTATGGAAAGGACCACTACGTGAGTCACTGTCCTCTGAAGAAGGATGATCACGATCAGCAGCATAGGATACACGCTGCAGTGGCTAACAGACAAGCTGAAAAGCAAGTTACGCCTATAGAAGTTCTGGGTAAGTTATTCGGTACACCTGTAGTCATACTTTTTGATACTGGAGCTACTGAATGCTTTATTTCTACTAAAATTGCAATGAAATTAAAAATAAAGGCTGAACGAATGGATAAAACATGGACAATGCATTATGGGAATAATGTTGTCCATACAATCGAAATGTGCCTTTTGGGGCAATTATTGACTTGCCCAGCTTCTCCACCGAAGTTGACTTGTATGTCACTCCTTTAGGATCATATGATATCATTATTGAGTTAACTAGTTGGAAGAACATAAGGCAAAGGTCGATCATGAAAAACAAATTTGTTGTTTTGATGACCTATAAAGCAGCAATTGAGCTATTCAAGGTGTAAAACGTGAAGTCAGCTTAGGAAACCGATAGATATGCAACTAAAAAGGGCTAAAAATAGGTCAGCACTCTTGTATGCAGTAAAAATGACAAAAAATGGTGAGGAAGATAATGATTTTATGGAAAGATATCCATTGTTAAGGGGTTTCAGTGATGTGTTTCCTGAGGAATTACCAAGTCTTCCACCCAAACGAGAGTTTGACTTTGCAATAGAAATCAAGCCAGAACTCGAACCCATATCTAAGGCACCTTATAAAATGACCACCCTTGAGTTGGTAGAGTTAAAGGCTCAATTACAGAACTTTTGACTAAGGGGTGATAAGACCGAGCGCCTCACCATGGGAGCGCCGGTAATTTTTGTAAAGAAAAAGGATGGCACATTGAGGCTGTGCATTGATTACAGAATGCTTTGAATAAGGCAACTATTAAGAATCGATACCCACTTCCTAGGATTGATGATCTGTTTGACCAGATGTGAGGAGCATCAGTCTATTCAAAAATAGATCTTCGATCTGGGTATCATCAGCTGAGAATAAAGGAAGAAGATATTCATAAAACAACTTTTAGAACAAGGTACGGGCATTATGAATTCACGGTGTTACCTTTTGGGTTGACCAATGCACCTGCCGCCTTCATGAATCTGATGAACAATATTTTTCAAGAATACCTAGACAAGTTTGTGCTTGTATTCTTAGATGACATTCTTATATACTCTAAAATGTCAAGAGCACCAAGAACATTTAAGGATAGTGCTTTGGAAGTTTTAAGAAAGAGGAAGTTGTATGGTAAACTATCTAAATGTTCCTTTTTGATGCAGAGGTGCATTATTTGGGACACGTTATAAGCAAGAATGGAATAGTCAGAGACCCTTCAAAGATTACAATATAACCGAGTGGCTCGCGCCTAAGAACGTGCATGAAGTGAGAAGCTTCATGGGCTTGGCAGGATATTATAGAAAGTTCGTTAAGGACTTTTCAAAAATTGCTGCCCCAATCACTTCGCTGCAAAAGAAGGATAAGAAATTTGTCTGGATGGACAAATGTGAATCTGCCTTTAAAAATTTAAAGGAACAGTTAACTACAACACCTATTTTAACTGTACCTGATCCAAATGGAAATTTTATGGTTGTAACGGATGCATCGAGAGAAGGCCTTGGAGGTATTCTGTTACAGAATAACCATGTCATAGCTTATGAAAGTAGAAAGCTTAAGTTACATGAACAGAATTATGCTCCACATGACCTAGAGCTCGCTGCCATTGTTCATGCACTTCAAATGTGGAGGCATTACCTTTTAGGCAAACCTTTTGAGTTAAAAACTGACCATCTGGGGTTGAAGTATATTTTTACTTAGCCAAATCTGAATGCAAGGCAACTGAAGATGGTTAGAATTTCTGTCTCAATATGATTTTGATATAAGCTACATCAAAGGAAAGGAAAATAGAGTGGCAGATGCTCTGAGTCGAAGGAAGCATATCTCTGCTCTTATAACGTTAAGAACTCAGTTTAAGGATGAGGTGAAAGATGCCTTGAATCGATCTTATTTCCAAAGCAAGTCAAAACAACACTTGCTGCGATCCAAAGGATGTCGTATAAAGGATTTCATTTTGACAATGAAGGAATTATGAGGTTCAAAACAGGTATATATACCTTTGGAAAATGACTTAAGAAGGAAATTGTTAATCGAATTTCATAATTCACCTTTTTCTGACACCCCGGCATTACGAAAATGTTTGCATGATCTTAAGCAAAGAATACTTCCGAAGGGAATGAAAAAGGATGTGGTGGAATTTGTAACACACTGCTTAGAATGTCAGCGTGTTAAGGCGGAACATATGCATCCCACTAGATTATTGTATCCCCACAGCATTCCACAGTACAAATGGCAAGTGATAACGATGGATTTCATTCAAGGATTTCCTATGTCAAGAAATAAGCATGATATTATCCTGGTTGTCGTCGACAAATTAACCAAAGTGGCACACTTCATTGCTGGTAATTTGAAAGATGATGCACCAGTGTTAGCAAGAAGATTTGTACATGAAATTTTCAGATTGCATGGAATACCCGAATTAATCATATCGACAGAGATCCGAGGATGACATCAAGGTTTTGGCAAATGCTTAATGCGGCCTTGGGAACTAAATTAAACTTCAGCTCTGCATATCATCCGGAGACGGATGGACAGACCGAGAGAGTTAATCAAGTTTTAGAGGACATGTTAAGAATGTATTGCATGGACCAGCAGTATAAATGGGAGGAATACCTTCCGCTGGTAGAATTTTCCTATAATAATACATACCATGCCTCTTTAAAAATGGCACCCTTTGAAGCATTGTATGGAAGAAAATGCAGAACCCCTGTCAGCTGGGACAACGTAGAGGACAGAGAGGTAATTGGGCTAGAAATCCTTACGGAAATGGAACAACAAATCAAAATGATTCGGGAACATCTTAAGGAGGCTGCCAATAGGAAAAAGAGTTATGTAGACTTAAAGCGGGTTGATAGGAATTATAAACTGGGAGAGAAGGTCTTTCTTCGGTTAAGCTGAAAAAGAGCTCAATAACTTTTGGCAAGGCTGCCAAGTTGTCACCATGATACGTGGGACCTTTTGAAATTGTTGAAATAATCAACCCTGTAGCTTATCGTCTAGCATTACCTCCTACTTTATCACAAATGCATGATGTTTTTCATATTTCTTTGCTTAAGAAATACGTAATGATTTATCACATGTGCTGAATTGAATTCCTCAGCAGTCCAAGACCCAGAATAATCATGGTTAAGCCCATTCGAGTGCTTCGGAACTCACCAACTTGTACTTAAGAAATCGTGAAGTGAATCAATGTAAGGTCCAAAGGGGACTAGTTTAGTGAAGAAAGTGCAACTTGGGAAAATCTCAAGAAATGAGATCTGCTTTTCCATACTTGTTTGATCGAAATTGAAATTCAAAAACTAATAATTCTACCAAATTTAGACAATTATTGGTCTATTTTATAGTTGTCTTAAAACACTGTTTTAAAGAGTGAATCTGTTTTTGGTATGAAATTGTGAATGGAAGGACAATAACTAAATTTTGTCCTAGAAACTCCTTGAATTGGTTAATTTGATCATCGGGACGATGATTCTTTAAGAAGGGAGGAATGTAACGCCTTGATTTTTGTAAGTTATCATGGTGATTACTTTTCATAATGTTGAATCACTGAAATGAAGACAAACATGTTAAGATATATTTTTGATCTTAAAGGAATGTGTTACTAATCAGACCCTTGTATGTCAGAATTTGTTTACTTGGGACAACAACTATTATTATTGCTTGTATGTTGCTGATGTGACAATAGATTTGTCGTATGCTTGATGAACTCTATTCACTAATCGATAACACACCTTGAATCAATTCCATTGATCCAAGGAATGTTATGTGGCCTTCTTGTAATCGCTTTGTCGATTTACTTTTAAACCGAGATCAAGGTTGATATAAATGTTGAGACCCGATTTCGTGTATGAATATCCGCACGTAGATGCCAATGAAAAAGGTTCGATTCTCGAACCATACACTGTTGTAACGCTAGAATACGTAAGGCGATAAAGGCCTGGATGCGGGTGGCTCAAGTATGTGGAACGTGGGACGAAATGTCCTGCTTAATGTTAATATAACTGACATCAGTGGAAAGATTTGATATGGAAATTGATTAATTAAGTATTAGGGGACTAAGACCCTAACCTACCCCTAAGTTCTACCTTATACCCTAACTACTATCCTATATGGATTTTTAAATTTTATAAGGGTGAAAATAGATCTAAATCCTATTAACCTATGAACTAGGTGAATGACCTAGATATGGACACTATTAAAAATCCTAAACTAATCCTAACCTAAGGAAGGGGACGCATAGACCCATGTGGATGGAAAGGATAAGGAGGGAAGGTAAGAATTTAATGGGACAATAAATGAGGTCCTTTTTGGACAACGCCAAGTTTGGCGGGAACAAGGAAAAGTTAGAGGCATCTAGTTAGCCATGAGACTAAATTTTGATTTCATGCAAAATTTGAAATTTGGAAACTCGCCAACCCGAGTCGGCGGTGGCGTGAGGAAAAAGGAAAAAGGTAGTGCCTTCAATGCATTAATTTCCTTGGTCTTCGTGACCAGCTCACCTTGGAAAGAGGATAGAGGAAAAGGAAAGTTGTTGTTGCTGTGTGCATTTGGATTTTGTTGCTCTGCATTTGGTTTCTTCACGGTTCTGTCGAACCAGCTGTGTTTGATTATTATCTCTATTTCTTTGGAAAAACTAAGGCTATTCTTGAGCCTGTGGAAGTGTGTGGCTAGTTGGAAAGCCCGGCCGAGGACGCCATGGAAGGAAACAATTCCAGTAGGCACGGTTTTCTTCGAGCTTCAAGGAAGATTAACAGGCATGTTAAGCCCTTCTCTTTAAACTTGCTTGCTTTTGCTTAATCGTCTCATTAAAACAACCCTGTTCTTTTCCGATGAGGGGGTTTTGGTTTATTCAATTTTGCTGTTATGATTGAGGTGATTTTGGGTTGAGTCATTTTCTTTCTTTGTATGACGTGACTTGGGTATTTCTTTGCCAATGGGTAAGTTGAATAAATCTATTCTTGTATGCGAGTCTGCGCATTGATAGTATTGAGTAATTGTTTCTATTACCCATATGGATTCAAGTTGGTGAATGTACCAATGATGTGAATGTTGTTTTCTCGGTTCTGCATCCTTGTGAAATAGGAGAATGAGATTTTCGGGTTGAAATGTCTCATTGAGAAAGAACTCAACCGGGTATTTCTTTGCAAATGGGTACATTGAATGAAATTGTACATGCTGTGTGAGTTTGTTTTGACATTGTTGAACAATCGCTCTATTGCCAATATGGGTTTGAGTGGTGGAACGTAATAGCTATGCGTGTAATATTTCGAGTGCTATTTTTCTTTTTTAAAAAAAAATGGAAGGATGAAATGATTCGTATGATTTCTGGTATGCATGTCTTTCTAAAACAACTCGACTTGAGTAATTTTTATTGTGTTTTGAAGAAAATGGGTGTTTTCTTATTGAAATAATTAAAGGAATGAATTTTTCTCTTCCTATTGCTTGAACTCTGGAAATATTAGCAATAGAGCTTCACTGTGCATTACGGATTGGACTTGCTGTAGGTAACAGTAAAGTGCAAATTGTTATTTATGAACTATGTGCGTTAATGGGTATAGAAGGCCATGCAAATATTTGACAAAGCGGCTGTATAACTGTTCCTCTAGTTATAATACAGTGTAAGAAGTATGAATTCTTCTAGTACAGTAAGAGCATAGTATGCATCTTTACGTTGTTTGCTCTATGGTGGATACGATGTTTTACCTACTTGTTTTTGGTATTCGTATGTGCCTGATTGAAAGGAAGTATTGATATGGATGATAAATTCTTCCTTTTTTCATTAAAAGTAGAATATGAATGGATTTATTCCTTGTCATTGAAAAGTGAATTCTCTCATTATTAGGATGAAAATGTGACTTGTTGTGGTTGTTGTACATTCTATATGTTGTAAAGACGTAAATGTCTCAGTAGAATGAATTATTTAAAAGAGAATTATAATAATTAGAATGAGTCATACTATTGATTGTGTCTATTCTAAATAGCGGATATTTGGTTAGACAATGAGAAGAGGTAATATGATCCATCTTCCTTGTATTCGGTTATTGATTTCTTAAGTTTCACTCGAATCAAGTTATCATTGATTGGTGTCTCATTTGGATTAAATTTTCAATACAGTCATGAGGAAAGGAAAAGGAGTGTGGATGGATAACTTGGAATAATGATCATTTCTTCTCTCCTACAGTTGGAAATCTGTAATCGTTAAGGAATGAATTTTGTATTGCTTTGGTTTAAGCATCTACATTTTATTGTTGTTCACTTTTCTCATTAGTATTTGATTGTTTGGAATCAAATGACTTGCATGAACTAAAATGGAAAGTAATTCGGTTTATATTTCAGTCAAATTTTATCCTTGAAAATTATAACTAATGAAAGGGAATGAAATTGATAGCATTTATGTTATTACAGTAGTATACATACTTGTGTTCCTAGTTCTTACTAATGTTGTAATCTGGAACTGTTGAAGGAAATTACTTCTTGTAATGATTATTTGGGAAAGAGGGTAGTAATCCTTTGACTGATTGGGATGGTAATTAGATGATTCAGTTGTTATGTTGTTCATTCTTTTTTATACTTAATTCTTGAATGATGTTCATAGTAACGTTTCATAAAAGTAGGGTTCTTTTATTGAGATAGTTAATTAAAAGCACCTCATTTTAATGATAAGTGCTTAATATGCTCAGTTTAATGAACTAACCCGTGCAAGTAATTTTGCAGATGGAACTTGAGTATAAACGAAGACATGGTTGTTTTCTGATACTTCTTTTGATTGACTGAAGATGGATTGTAATTGATAGCTATTACTCCTCTACGAGGAATTGAGAAAAGAAGAAATTACATTCTTCTATCTTATGTGTTGTAATGTTGTTTAATATAAACAAAGTCCAGTCATTTGGACTGGAAAATGTATAGATTATAAAACGGATGGATGAATACAAATACAAGTGTGATATTTTAATGATCAGATTACTTTTTGATATTGTTGAATAAGTTGGGAATATAACATTATTCCTTGATTTGGAATTATTCAAATGATCATGGATGGATTTAAAAGGAAATGACATCTATTCTTACCTAAATGCAAATTTTACGTTGAAATGTGCAATTAGTTCATACTTGTTAAGATGAATTTTTAATTGACATTAAAAAGGATTTAGGAAAACATGATCTCTTAATTGAAAGGTATTCGGATTAGCTTGAAAGCTAAGGAATATCAAATAATTTAGGAACAAATAACCTCGTATTCGGACTCGTTAATAGTCTCGAATGTTAAAAATTTAGAAAATAAGGATATGGGGAAAACATATCTATGGTTAATAGAACTTAACTATGTAAGGTTAAGGAGGATAAATGAATAAATTCATTTAGAATTAGACCTCATTTAAATGACGTCTAATAAGATGGAATTCTAAATTTTGTTTACAAATTGTGGAAAAACTTGGTGAAGTTTAATAGGTTAAACTGATTAAGCTTATCGGTAATGGGCTGCTTAGTCCAAGGATTAAGAAGAGAACCAAGTAGAGAAAATGCAACCCTTCAAGATGAAGGAGGAGATGCGTAGTAAGCTAGAAGACGGATTAAGTCTCTCTTAGCTACATACAACCGTAACAAGAACAAGATAAAGGATCAACATGGTCACTGAAAGTTGATCTTAAATATTAAGATCATAACCAAATCACACTTGAGCTAGATGTGTACTCTCGATGGGAGGATTCCATAGACATTGACATACGCCAGCCTACAACATGGTGTCTTCATGAAGGCGGGGCCTTCATGACGACACAATGTTATAGCCGACATATTACAATGCCCTCCCAAATTAAATCATCAAGATTACATAAGTTTGGATACTAAGTTCTTGGTCAGGGATAGGAATGTGATCACGTATATAGAGTGACTCTCGAGGACTAAAGGTAACTAGACACACGGAGTCATCTAGGGATGACACCGTATGTCTTCGTATCTTTAGTTACCATGAGTAACTTCCTATACTCGTTCATATTGCTAGTTGGGGTTAGAGTTTGACCTTAATTGGAAGGACCGGTAGAGACCAGGAAAGACCATTCTAGATAATAGATGAAGTGAGGTGAAGGACGTATTCCATTGGTGTGTATCACATCCAGGAATATGATCATGCAAAGCATGTGAAAATCTTTGGCCAAAGTATCGCAAGTGCTGGTTGCGTTGTCCTAATCACCTAGTTTAAGATGCAGGATGTCAGATGAATATTAGTAATAGATATTCAGATAGGCTTCTTAAATGGATCACTTCGATAACCGGAAACGGTAAGAGAACCTTGTATATACATTATACTATGCATGAATTAACATGAAGGATCGGTAAGTCACCGAGTCATGAAATGAGAGATCGCTGAAACTCCAAGCCATAAAATGGGAGATCGGTAGTTCTTCGAGTCATTTACAGCAGCATATGGAATCATTATATGATTGAATGGCATTGAATGTGTGTTCCATATTACAAATATGTGAACAAAGAACATTAGTTTTAAAAGGAAATTATGTGATCCAAACCGCATTATTTGGGACGAGAGAACAATTATTAAAACTTGAATGTGTGTTTGAATTATATAATTCATAACAGGGAACGTTGTATAATTTTTTTTTCCCTTGTTCTAGTATCTTAAAATGGGGATGTTAAGGTAAATGAGATGAAGATGAGAAAGAAGAGAGTGAAGGAAAGTTGGATACTTCTTGCAATATAAATTATTATACATGTAGAGGTAGCGGTGAGGGCACATGAACCTTGCAGAAAGGTGACATTGAGCAATAACATGAGAAGCACCTTAGGGCGAGGAAGCCTCTAGCACAAAGATAAAGGCCTAGACTCAAGAAGAAGAGGACTATACTATGTTCGGGAAGAAATTGAGAGAGAAATTGAGGAAGATGCTAGGAGAAGTGTTGAAGATAAAGCAAAGGACAAGGTCATGACACACGAGAAAGGTAAAGCATTGGTTGTTGATTAAGGAAAGAAGATTCCAGCATATAATTCACTAGTGCATTCTACCGAGCTAAGTGATAATAAAAAGGGAAACTCATTTGTGATAAAGGAAGACAAAGGAATAAGAATAGGAGAAGTACCCCACTTTGTAAATAAGTAGAGAATAAAGATGAAGGCATAAAGGAAGTGGTAGAACCCAAGGTCACTCGCACATGGATTTTATAGATAATCCTACAAAATTGTTACATGCACTCTTCCGTAGTACCCTACCTATGGAGAAGCCGCATGATTGGGAGCTACTAGATCTAGAGGGAAGAGTGTTTAATACTAAGAAGATGCTGAGCTAGAATTTGCATTCCCATGAAGAAGAGCCAGAGTTCAAAGTCGGTGAGCATGAAGTTGAAATAATGATTTTACAGAAGAATCCTGAACAAAATTATAAGGTCGTTGATCCTAACCACTTGAAAAATGAGAAGACATGTAACGCCTTGAAAAAATTAGATTTAGAAGTGGTGAGGAAGAATTTTTATTCAAGCGCCATAAGACGAACCCTTGTGGCTGACAAGAAAGAGAAGGAACAAGAGATAGACCGAATGTGCAAGGGGTCATGGGGCAAGTAGGGTAGAATTAAGGAGGCATATGATCAGGTCAACAAACTTGTAAAAATAATATTGGGACAATGTCCTTTATTAGTTAGCCAAGCCAGGACAGACTACGTGGAAGAGATGGAATACCTAGAGGACCTAGTTGGCATGTTGCATTGTTCAACATTAAACATGTGAGGCCCATAGACAAAGAGATTGTAAAAGAAAAGAAGAATACAAAATTACAAAGTGGAAGCCGAGTCACCGAGCTGGGAATTTCTCACTTAACTCAAGGAAGTGAATGTAAAGGTAGATATCATGTTTAATAAATGTAGTAAGTGTGAACTGTATATTGATGCAAGGTTGGTGGATGAGGAAGCAACTTTGAATTCTATACAAGAAATGACCCTAACCAATAAAATCAAGTGCACTCAGTTGATATTGGATACCACGACAAAAAAATATAAGGTTAAGGAAAAGCATGCCAAGATTGAGCAAAGAATTAATGAGTTCCATAGTTCTATACTAGATCATATAGACAATATGGATGGCATTTGTATATAACTAGAGGTGGTGATCAAGGAACTAAAAGGAAGGGTCGAAGAAATCACTCTCGACCAAGTACAATGAATTGTGGAGGCTGCACTAGGAAAGGCTTAAAATAATTAGAGGAATGGAATAAATTGGTGAGTGAAGTTGATGCCAAGTTTCTTGAGATATTCCAACCATCTTGACCCTTTATGGTATGCTTTGCTAATTTTTGAAATTTTGGTCATGTAAAACCTTGTATTCTTCTTCCCGTAATTTTGTATCTCGTAAATGAAGAATTTATAAGGGTGGAAATCTAGTTAGTTTGGGATAATGTTGGACCCCTGAAAGATATAGTGTATGAGTGGTGTGAAGGGTTTTAATGCATGGGAGTTACACATGAAGGCACACACAAAAGTAGAAAAGACAAAGACGTAGAGGCTTGCACTTGGGCCTAATATATTCAGGACTTAGCCCCACTTTGGTAGAACTAGAAGATGAATGATTGGAGTGGCGGCCAAGCAAGGTTTTGGAGATAAATATAGAACATGAAGACTTGTAGTTTAAACAATGTCTATTTTGAGATAGATCTCATGTGAGGAATATGAAATGACATGCAAGGTTCAAAGCTATTAATAGGATTAGATCTACAATTATATCAGAAGATAATCTATTAATAACGAGCTTGCATGTTCATGTAGTTGGCTTGTAACACATGTATGGTTATTTCTAGCATGAAACCTATTTTTAGGATGTAGAGGTGGTGAAATAGGTGATGCAGAGCTTAGTGTGGGATAATGTTAGACCCCTCGAAAGATATCATGTATGAGTGGCACGAAGGGTTTTGATGCATGTAATGTAGGCATGAAAGCATGCATGCAGTAGAAAAGACAACACGTGAAGGCTTGTGCCTTATCTTAATATATTCAGGACTTAGCCCAAATTTGGTAGAACCAAGAGATGAATGATTGGAATGGCGGCCAAGAAAGGTTTTGGAGATAAAGAGAGAACGTGAAGACTTACAGTTCAATCAATGTCTATTTTGATATATATCTCATGTGAGGAAGATGAAATGAAATTCAGGTTCAAGATATTAATAGGGTTATATCTACAGCTTATATAAGAAGATAATCTATTAATAATGAGATTGCATGCTCATGTAGTTAGATTGTAACACACACACATAGCTATTTCTAGCATAAAACCTATTTTGAGGATGTAGAGGTGGTGGAGGGAAAGTCCCCACCCCTATATATATGTATGGTCTCGCATAGTTTTAGACACTACTTCTATAATAGAGTTATGTTGTAGGTTTGTGTGTGCACATGAATCATGATGAAATTATGTATGTAAACAACTTCTGTGTTTTACAATACTTAATATAATGGAAATTTGTAGTTGGATATTGTTTTCTAGACACATCTATGACTGGTTCTTGCATGGTAAACTTAATATTGATTACTATTAGCTAATCTTACATATGGTTAAGATATAGATCTAGTTTATGTTATGCAATATAGTTAATCATATGTTATGGAACTAGAATATTTATATGATCATGCCAACTTATTGAGAAATATTCCATAAAAGAGGAGCCTGGTACCCTTGTGTGCTTTGGATGAGTGCTTGAGGGTTTGCCTCGGTGATGTGTTAGTGCACCTTGGGTGTTATGGGTAAAACATGACTACAAAAGAGATTTCAAAGAAAAATATATTTTTGAAGGTGACTCCATTAAGGAAGTAATTTGTATCATGTTTTCTTCTTGTAACACAATGAAAAAGTTTGAATATTGGAATTTGGTACCAATGAGTGACAATGAAGAAGAAGAAGATGGCTTTTGGATTTAGAGGGATAGAATGATGCATTTCTTTAGGATGAAAGGACTTGAGTTCCTTGTATGAATAGGCCAAGAAATCAGAATATTTCATCCAAAGTGGGATAAACCTTATTTTTTCTTCCGGAGAGAAACATTTTCCAATATTCACCATTATGGGTTACTCAAGGGTGTCAATGTTCTCCTTCTTGAACTCGGATGTGCATTGTGATGACTCCTTTGATATTTATTTGATGAACCGATCATGTTTGTCACACAAATCTTCATGTAACACTAGAACTTTCTCGAGAATCTTATTCCCTTTGATTTTTATTACTCCTCTCGTGTTGGACCCTAAATATTGGCTAAGTACCAAAATGTGTATACATGCATGAACAATAAATATAAGGGTACTCGGGGAAAATCATGTAAGAAAAAGGGTTTAATAAGGGTTTGAGTGAAAAGGGTGTGCGTGGGAGGAAGACCAATGGTTTAAAGGACTTATCTATATTTGGCATCATGGAGTCACTTGAGGAAAAACGTGAGGACTCGACTAGTTGTGATAAGTGGATAAGGTTCCAACATGGAACCTTGGAGGCTAAGAAAATGATATTCCACATAGGGAATATTCCTAGAGGCATCATTACAGTTAGTGGAGGGTTTTGCAAAGAGGATAAGCATTCACTAATGGAGGACCACATTGACACTTGGCACATGATATTCTTAGGAGAGAATTCATGGCAAAGGCGGTGAAGCTGATCCTATTTAAATAAGTACTTTGGACAAGAATAAGGGAGAAGGGAGAGACATGAGAAGGCACTAGAAGGTATGGGGGTGTTGAGAGAAGGAGGGTAACAAGGTGCTATAGAAATGTTAGGAAATGCTAAGGGTTTAGAGCTCATGATGCTAGGGTTTAGAGTTCTTAGTGTTAGAGGGTTGTAAGGGATGTCATTAAGCATAAGTATGGGTACTGGGTCTCAGAATAAGGGATATAATGGGAAAAGAATAGTTAGGATCTTTAATCATATTAGTTTGTAGGGGTTGGATCTTTTCATTTAATGTATATGGTCTGAGATGACCCTTTTGAATGTAGTATGGCTACCAGAGACTCTTTTTAAATCAATATACATGGATCTATTCTATACATCTTGTTTATGGGTGTAAACCCTCATGTTATTTGGCTTGTCATGACTCAAATTTGGTTTCTTGTGCTTCATACAATGTTTATTTAGCTTTTGTGATGCATTGATCTATACATCCTCATTTTAAGACTTTAGAAAAGCAAGGGATGAGTTTTATCAAAGGTTTAGTACCGGATCTAAGTTTGATACAAAATGTTTAAACTCTATATTCTATGAAATTAATATAATTTGTATGAATGGCTACACATTCCATTTCTACAATCCATCTCATAATAAAAAAAACCATATTGCAGATCACTTTGTTGGAGTAAATGACTACCTTGGTATGAGACACCGATATCTCATTCCATGACTCTATTATTACATTAAATCCGATCTCTCATGTTAACTTAATAATGTTCTATAAATTAATATAATTTAGAACTTCCATTGCCAATCCATCTCATAACGTGTATACTTAGTGAGACACGATCTCTCATGTTAACTAATAATGTGTATACTATGTATCTTGGTTAATTGTAGAATGACTTAGTGAGAGACCATTCATGTTAACTTTACCCTTTTAGGGGTACCCAAGTGTTCTGTCTAAGAATCCTATCTGAATATTTTTTATCGATATCCATCTAAATCCTTGCATCTTAGACTAGGTGACATAGGACAACACAACCAACAACTTGTGATACTTTGGCCAAAGTTTTTAAACATGTTTAACATGTTTACATTCCTAGACGACATACTTGTCAAAGGAATATGTCCCTCACCACACTTGTTCTTTGTTATCTAGAATGGTCTTTCCTGACTTTTGTCAATTTAATCTGATTCAAGGTTTCACACTAGACAAGGGCAAGCAACATGCACTAGTGTGGAAGACTACTCGTGGTGACTAAGGATACATAGACATACTCAATCGAATTACGTCGATTAGGTGTGTCTAGTTACCCTAAGTCAACATGAGTTGACCTCAACACTAGATCATGTTTCTATCTCTGTTTAGGGTGGGACCGTGATTTAGTCTTCCACTTATGTCAATCAAGTTAATCAAACTAAGTGGGGTGTTGAGGCATAACAAGCTACATCATAGTATCCTCGTAATGACCCATGTCATTATGAAGGTACTATGCCATAGTTCTATGTTCCAACATCCAACTAAGTTTCCTCAACTGGACTAACATACTTAAGATTATAATTTTATAACCCAATTAATCATTATCTTAAATATTAATGATAACAACGCTTTAAGAGTCAACTAAGCATCATTTAACCTAAAAGGTTACAAGGTGTAAATTACATGAGAGGTAGGTATGCAGATAAAATATACTTTCCTAACCATTCCAAATACATGCTTATGTTTATCTTAATCTTATCTATCTATTTCATATGTCGACATGATTGAACTTAATGTTATGAAAGTGTGATCAATAGATCTTTTACTTCAGTTTTGGCTTGTAACAAGCTTATTGAAACTTTACTTTAGACTTCACAATGCTGAAGTCTAAATCCTTTTATTATCCTTTTTAAGCATTCCTATTTCAATTATAGAAATATGCTTAAGGAAAACACAACCAACCATCCTCATAATTTAATCATAACATCTAACAATATCTTAAATAAATCTCTTTGTTAAATTACAAGGAAAATATCCTTTTTCCTTTAACAAGGACTAATGTCCTAATTATGAAAACATATCACATATACTTAAACACTACAAAGAATTCATACTCATTTATATAATTCAATCATATTCCCTTTTTACTATTTAAGGATCCACTCAAGAGTATCAACTTAGTTGTGCTCTTTCACTAGAAAATAGATCAACTACTAGAGCAGGTCCTTAAACCAAGAAGCTGATATATTATAAGATCTAATAAGTTTCTTAATCCCATATCACTTAAATACCTAACTTCCCCCTTCATGAATGATATTACTTAATAATATATCACAATTTATGCCAATTAAGGTATCACAATAAAGCAGTAATCAACAATCATCAAGCCATTCATTTATCAAAAAGGGAGTGATCCACTCACTGAACTTAGGAATATTTCAGGGATTACAAAATGTCATTGCATCAATATAAAACTAGTTTTATTACATCTTATTTTCCCGAAAAAAGTACATTTCAAGTAATGTCGCTACATAATCATCATAATAAAGAGACAATTTCTTTAGTAAAACAAATGTAACTTTCTATATGTCTTTCTCCTTTCATCTTTTACGAAATCCATCTACAAAATTGTTAGCACATGAGTTAGTTCATATGAACTGAGCATGATAAGTGCTATAACATTTAAAAATTGTGCTTTTATCTAACTGTTTCATAAAAGGAACCATGTTGTTAATGAAACAATTCCAAAATCACAAATAAATATTAACAAAAATACTTTCCAAAATATAACAAATCAAGAAGGAGAGAGAAAGATCATAGAATCAACAAGAAGTAATATTTAAGTAAGAACTAATTAAATCAACATAATTAATTCTATCTCAAACACCAATATGAACTCATTACAACCTACTAGTCATCTAAACAACAATATTAAAGAAGGAAGAAATTCATATTTCCAATCCTAATCTTATCTTCTCAGTCAAGTTTCAACTTAAGTTCCTCAACTCAACCTATTTTGTCTTTTCAAGAAGAAGTACAAAGATATAAACAACTACCTTTCTGTAATAAGTATATTGTTTTGTTATTCAAAAGTTAACAACCTGAATAATAACTGAAAGATCAATCAAAAATCTAAATACATTCCATCAAACAATCTTACCTATCTCAGGCTCAACGCAGAGTCTAAGAATTAGATTGATCAAGAACAAGTCCCAACACTAAAGGTGAGAAAGGTTTAATCAATTAGAAACAAGACCAAGTAACTCATGGTTCAAGTTCTCAAAGTCCTACATTCATATCCAAATTCAAACTCAAAAGTAATAGTCATAACAACACCATGCAATCCTCAGACATCAACAACTATATGTTTATTGTTTTCACAAACCACAAAGAAGAACGAGATATCATCTTAAATAACACACAATTCAAATCAATCAATCCCAATTCAAGGAAAGGAACATGAGAACTAAAATTTTAGAACCAACTCAAGACCCAAATCATTCCCATGAAAACAATCTTACCCTCAGATCCATCTGTATCAAGGTCAAGGAAACACTATGACCGAACTAAAAATTCAAGTGCATTAAGATCTACCCAACAAAAGAAGACCAAACCTCACTTAAGTGGTCAAAATTCCACGCAAGAACAAAAGTTACAAAAGAAGAACTCCCAAGTTATCGTGAACCACCCAAAACTTCCAAGAGACTCATCAACTCAAAGGTTAGAAACTGAAATGAGGAGAGTAACCAAACAAACAATGGAGTTTACATCCTCTCAAGAAGAATATCAGGTTTATTCAAACCTTAGACTCCTTATTAAACATTTATAAGTCAAACTACAACTTAAAACACTCCATACTTTTGTTACCTATTTCCTAGGTTAACCCATGAGGGTTTTCATTCCAATTTATTCAACTATGAAAAGGAAGCACATACAGGTCCTTGCAATAGCTGGTCCAACCGAGAAGGAGTGCAAATACGACCAATAAAGATGACAAGTAAAACATAACAGTTTTCCCCAAAGACAATCACACTTCCAGTGCTAGACATGCTTTGAATGCCAAATAAGATCAAAAAATCTTACCTATAACAACAACATAGCCCAGAATGGGTAATAATAAATGATTCAGTTTGAAAAGAACATAAAATCCAAAAGTATACACAAGTATACCTTCCTATTCATTCTCCCACGAAAGATATACAATTTCCCACACACGGGTTCTATAAAAGAACAAAAGATTTTCTACAATTCCCATTTCATGGAGAGGATACATATATTCAAAACCCATAATAACACAACTAAATGATTCCAAAAGTAAAATTACAAACATGATATCATTGACCATTATTGTTGGTTTCCAACTAATCAACAAGAAACCAACCCAAAACAATGAACACAAGGATTCTCCTAAAACACAGGATATATATCTTAAATTGCCATGAAAAGTCTCCTATATAGTTAGTCTTCAACCATAATAATAAGGAGATAATTCTAAGTGAGAATCTATAGATTCCAACCAAAAACTAGGCTACTATTAAGGCATACACAATACCTAGACAAGGTATCCCTCCAACAGAGATATAATCACAACCACGTATCAGTGCCAAGAAAGTTTATAAGTAAATAAGCTAACACAATTGTAAATCAATCAATACAACCCAGATTCCATATTCCACACAACAAACAAAAAATCATATTACATCCAAAAGAATCAAGTCAAAACACCATTGAAGCAAGGAGAAGAAATACAAAACTAGAACCAAAAAGTTTCAAAAAGAGAAAAGTTCTTTTAATGAAGACATTTAAATAAAAGTAGAAGACTTAAAGAGATAGGGCCTATCATGCCTGATAGAGCTCATGTCTTCTATTCCTTGTTGCAAATCTTCAAGAAGAGCCTCGATAGCAATTTTTCCATGAAAATGCCAACAACTAGCTCTGAAACTTTCTTTTCCTTCTTCTTATAACTTCCTAGCCTTATTTCCATTACCATCACCACCATGCAAGGTGAAATAAGCATGCATGATTTGAACTAGAGGTTAAAATGAAAACCACATGTAGAGCTACAAAGCTCACAAAAAACAAATGAACAATGAAAAACTAAAAACCATATTTTCTTCCAACTTCCCTACTTCCTAGGCAGTTTTTTGCAATTGCCAAGATCAATTAATGCAAACAGGACTAACAAAGTCCTTCCTTCTTTCCCACCTCCACCAACTCATGTTTGGCTATTACCAAGTTTAAAATCCCATGCAACTAATACTTTAGCAGAGGTGCCAACTCAGCCTCCACTAACCTTTCATGCACTCACCAAAATTGGTGGCAATAAAGAGTTTAAAGCCCCATTTAATCCTCTTAAATACTTAGAGATTAGTGCCACCAACATCCCATTGTATGTCATCCATGCCATCCCTTTAGGTTAGTCCAAGTCTTAGGTTAGGTTCATAACATTAGATTAGAAACCAACTTAGGTCCTTAGGTTAAATTTTATTAGTTTAGTCTTAGGTTATCCTAGTTACATGTCTTAGGATCCCCTTCCTCTAATAAACAATCCTCATTAATAAAATAACCTAGTAACTTAGGATAAGCTTACAACTTAGGAACTTAGATTTAATTAGGTTCCCTTAATAATTGTTAAAATTATCACTTCAACATTACCAAATGGAGAACCAATATGACGTTATTGGATCGCTTGCGAAGGGTGTGAGAAGAAAAAGTCACCCAAGATCTTGTGGAAATCCTGTGTTCAGAAATATAACATTCTACCTAGCTCGATCAAGATGACCTCAACATCATGAAATTGAAAGCATGCCTTGGATCACTAAAATTGATCCAAGGTATAGCTATCTTGCATCATAGATCATGAAGACTGAAGCAAAAGTTCAAGTGCAATAAAGACTATGAACAGGTTTAAGCTGAATCAATTTCTTCTATCCACATGTAATGAACATTCAACATAAGAAGGAATGTGTTGGTAAGAAATTTTATCGGGGAAAAATTGGTGGTTATATTGCTAACGCTATGGGATTCTCGGTCCCTCTACTTAACCGGTGTAGCTACCGTATGTGCATGGACAAGTAAATTGTGAGTTTGATCCTGGTGGCCTTTCATTCGGGATCTAACAGGGCACTCCACCGACCCCGTGGAAAATTCTTGTAGGTATTTGCAAGGGAATAATTTACTAACAAGGCAAGAAAAGTGAGTGAGAATATTTAGAAAGGAGAAACTAATGTTAAGCAGTAGAAAATCAAAGACTTGCACACACTAGCCAAAATCTTCAACACATGCATTCATGAGAAGAAACAACCCTGCAAATGGAAACAAGATGAGATAAGATTGTAAACTCATAGTTTCTAAAATATCCTCATCAAAAAGGCTATAAAATCCTTCTTCTTATATTGATGCTTAAACAAAAGTTTTACATAATGTGAGAATGGAAGAAATTTGAGAGTGGGGAAAGTAGAAGAAAAATGGCTATCTCCTTTGCTTTATCTAGCTACAATGTACTCTCGAGTTTATAAGATCAATCGCCAACCCTTTGAAATGGGAATGGTGTTACAATTTATACTGATGAGAGGTAACTTATCATCTTCTCGATGACCCTCCATATGCCTTAATTCTAACTTTAGACTATTCATATTCCTAAAAAATATTTAAGTCCCTTTTATAAAATCAAGGTGACTTAATTTACATTATGTTTCTAAAGTCACTTTTAAGTGACTTAAAGGCATATCAAAAGTGCAAACCCCAATGAAGAATTAGAACATTTGAAGAGAGAGAAAGTTGGGGAGAAGGAAGAGAGAGAGAGGAGGAGAAGATGTTTCCCTTGATGAAGTTCGATGGTCCTTGTTCATGGAAAGCTCTTATGCGACGAAGTTTTGAATGTCCCATTGTGCCAAAACTACTCTTTCAATGTGACTTTCTATTTTTAGCAGGTGTCCAGTGGGACCACTTACTATTTTTAGTAAGTTTCAAAAATGTCCATTCTGGTGAATTCTCAGCTATAGTGCACCTCCAATGTCTTCACCTCCTTCGCAGGTTCTTCTATCGATGACTTTCCTAAAATAGTAGTTCCTATGTAGTAGACCTGCTATTTTTAGAAAGTTAGATTCTAGGAGTCAGATTGTTGTGGAATGAAGTTTTTTGATATGGGTTTTGCCCAATATCACCCCTCTAAAATTTTGGGCCCACCCGCTTAATAGTCCAGGAGATTTTAAAGTTTCAAATTTTGGACCTGACAGTGCTTCTAGACGTGGCAACCATTAATGGACCTCAAAATTGTAGGTCTGGTTTTCTCCTCCATTTTCAATGAAATAAATTTAATTGCAATAGGTTTCTTCTTCTGATGCTTCATGTTAAATTCTACTTACGTTTTGCCCAACGTTTTGACAGAATTTTTTTTTTTTCGTTGAGCCGGTGTGGGATTTCTTCATTGTGGATGCTCTGTTGCATGAGAGGAGTGTTTGAAGGTGTATTATTTATAGAATTGGGTAGATGAATGAACAAGAAAATATAACTTGTTGTTTCACACATCCGTTTGGGAGATTTCTTCAACTTCTTGTTTCATGGCCATGGAGTTTTCTCATTCTTCTTTATGTGCTTCTCCTTCTGTGTTTGCTCCAATTTTCCTTCTAGGACCTGTGTGCTTTCATGGAGTGAAGGTAAGTACCTATATGGCAGGTCTAGTTCAAGGTTCAACAATGGAGGAATGATGGTGAGGAGTTACAGAGGAGGAGATGGAGATGTTTGTGCACACGGATGTTAGAAGCAACAAGAAGCAATAAGAAGTAACCAATAGTTAGAAAAAAATTCAAATTTTTGAGTTTGAGTTATGTGTAATTTTTTTCCCCTGATGTCCCTGACCTCAAGGACATGAAGGACATCAATTTCCACAATGAGAAAGATGGCGACATGTGGCGGCGATCCGACAACAGGAATGAGTGCTCCAAAATCAGCTTTAAAGCACCAAGGGGATGGAAACTGGTCATATGGGTGACCAAAACACTCTCCTAGAGGGCTGGGTGCATTTTTCAATGTTTGGTGTCCCAAAAATTAGGGAAATGAGGGACATTAGTCTCCACGGTGGTCCTGGAGCTGACACGTGGTGCTTGATCCGACTGCATAGAATGGATGCTCCAAAAATGCACTGGGGCTGAAATTCCGTCACGTGGGTAACCAAGAGACTCCCATATAGGGGACCGGGAGAATTTTTCCATGATTTATGTCCCGACCTTAGGTACATGAGGGAAATCAGTTTCCAACGTGGGCTTGGAGCTGACACGTGGCGTTTGATCCGACGACAGGGGAATGGATGCTCCAAAATGCACTTGCGGTTAAACTATTAAGTCCGGAGGTCACATGAGGGTCCTAGAGGTCACATGGGAGCTGGGATAATTTTAAAGGGTTGGTATACCTGACCTTAGGGAAGTTGAGCACATGAAATCCCACCAAGCTCTTGGTGCTAACACGTGTCCTCCTGAAAAATGACTAAGTCCTGAACTACCGTTAAGAGGGTAACTTGGAACGATGATAACTTGAGATTCCAGTGGATTTTATTAGTGAATTTGTATATGGTACTAAATTTAAATGGAATTTTGAATCTAATGGTGGGGTTATCATGTCTTGATTCATCCATATGATCCATGAAAAATTGGATTTGTGATTTGAGACTCCACTTGTGCCTGATAAAAACTGCCTTGCAAATCCTATGCGCCAAGGTGTTGTGAAAAATATGATTTCACCATCATGTAGGTATTTGAATCATATTTCTAGAGATGTTTTTTTAATTCTAACTCCATCTGAAGCTCCCGAAATCTTCTTTTGAAGCCCAACAATTGTTGTAGGCCTACGTACTACCTAGGCTTGTGAACCCTATTTTTACTCAGACTACTCCAAGTCTTTAAAAACTTCTCCAAACCTTCCAAAATCATTTCCATGATGTTATAAGGTATTTAATTCACCTCCACGTTGAATTTGGTGCTTTCTTTTCACTCCAGGGGGGTTGATCTAGTCCTTGGAAGGCCAACAAAAGCCCTTCCTCATACTTCGCTAAAAGAAAGCATCTTTTTAGAACTTCCTAAAATTTCATGGGGGATTAAATTGAATTTACTAAAGCACCTAGGGGACTAATTTTACACCAAATAGGGGGTGACCAAACTGACGTATTTGACCCGGGGTATCTTGAAATGATAGGAGTTGAAAAAATTAACACTGGGGTATAGTTTTGTGCTCGAAATTTTAATTTCCTATTGCACATTTGCACGAAACAACTTGCTCTAGCTTGGGGACATGACATGGACTGAGCACAACAAAGACATGGCATGAGAAATCCCAGAGAATCTCAACTTTAGACCATATAATTCATTGACTAGTGCCTTATCCATTGGGCCTTGTGGATTCATGTACAACTTACAAAAAAGAAAGCGAGCGAAGAAGGAAACACACACATGCCCATGAAAAGGAAACGATACACACAAACATGAAAGGAAACACATGCAACAAAAAGGGAAACACACCTAACAATCACCTATGGTACAAGGTAGGGGACAACCCGCTTTCATTGAAGTAATTTTCATTTCTTAAAATTTACCCCAAGAGGCAACAACGAATGATGATAATCTGCAAAGCCATTGATGGGTTCCAGTAGCCTCCTCCTCGGCCTACTTATGAAAGCCAGTGCTTTCAAAATTGTCTGTACTTGGTAGGAGTGAGTCCATGTGAGCTTCTTGATGTTCAGGCCTTCACTTAGAAATTTCATTGCCTTTATCCTCTTTGAATTTGGTCTCATAATGCTAGTTGCATTCCATGTTTATCCATATAGCTAATTCACCATCGAGCATCTCATCCCTGACCCAAGGCTTATTTTTGTTCAAATTAATTGAACATTTTGGATTCTTTTCTTTCCCAGGTATATGCTCATTGACATCTTTTCCATGATTATGAGGTGCTTGAGTACTGATGGAAGGATTGGATGTAACCTCATACTTGTCTTGTATGTCCTTGGCATGAGTGAAGAGATCAAAGATCAGCTCGGGGTCTTCTGAAACTTCTACTACATCCAAAATTTCTTACATAGAGTTATGCTTTGTCATTTTCTGTAGATCCTCTTTGTATGCCTTTGAAGAATCTTTATTTTTAGCTCAAGGAAAATATCTAGAGGGATTACCTCATCATCTTCGGAATTTCTGCACTCTACCGATCCTTCATCAAAAAGAGCTTCATCTTCAGAGGTATCGAAACTCCTTGCTTCAATTACTTCGTCATGGAAAGAGTCTTCATCTTCAAATGGGAAATAAAATAACTCCATTTCATTATTACATCCCTAAATCATTAGCTCAAGAGTAGTATCTTATTTTTCATCTTGCCTTATGTCAATATGGCCAACCTTCACATTTGTTAAGACTTCCAAATCAGCTTTATGCTTGTCTTGCAGATTTGTGGATTGTATCGGGAGCTAGAGACCAAGCTCGGGAACTTGGTTTCTTCTGCAGCTCTAAGAATTTCCTTTATAGAAATTTCTTTCAAACCTTTCATGGGCTCATCACAAGTTGATTTTGTCTCTCCATAGATTTCCTGATTGAGATCATCTTCATCCCCAAATGGGAATGAGAATAACTCCTCATCTTGGAAAAGCATATAAGCTGATTTTCTTCTTGAAAATCATCAAGAACCATCTCCTCTTCCTCATGGTCTACATCATATGGAAATTCAGGGCTTCCCTCTTGTAACTCAAATATCCTCAATGCTTCTTCAAATTCCAAATATCTCTGAGAAGCCATGTTTGGACCTATCAGGATGGGAATATCCTCTTCCTCCTCAGTTATCAAAAAGTGATTCATCAGCCTACTATCTTGGTACAAAATGTTAGCTTCTGAGCTTCCAATATTGTACCATGTACCTCATCTTCTTCTTGGAAAGAAATTTCTCCATGTCTCCCTTCACTGGTATGGTTGCGAGAAGACAAATTCTTGAATTTTCCCTCCCAAGTCTCGACAAAAATTTCTACTCAAAGCAACATTCTCGAATGAGGCTGGGATGTCTACTACCAAAATCATCACTCAAATTTTCTTGTGTAGAAATCTGGTGAGAGCCACATGTGCATCTTTAAACTTCCCTACAAGTGAGACCTATCTTGATTCCAAAGAGTAATAAGAGCCGCTAGGTGGAGTCATGGTAAGTTTTAGATCCTTGGTGACCTTCAAAGGCATCACATTGTCTGAGGCACCAAAATCTATTATGCAATTATTCAATATATATTCTCTAAAAAGAAGGGAGACATATAAAGGTTCAACTTTATTAGTCTTTGATGCACTCAGAGAAATCATGTTATGTGAGGGAGGTGTAGGTGAGTTTGGTAGCATGCCTTTGGAACTAGAAGTTACAACATTGGGTGTTAGACTACCACTCCTAATATATCAGATGAACCTCTCAAATTTTTTAGGATGAGTCCGCAAATATTTAGTTTCAGTAATATGCACTTTGGATTTTTTTGCATATTCTATGAAGTCAAAGGAGAAGATGAAAATAAGGGGGTGAAGGGACTGATTTTGGATTTAGGATAGGTTTAGAAGAAGGATTTGATGTTTGAGGAATGAACAATATTTTGAATGGAACACTAGGATCTTTCAAGGTATTAGATTTTGTAGGAGCATATTTGGGTTTAGAATTGGAAGAGACATCGGAAGACTTAATTGGAATTGTGGGAGCTTTCTTACTTGCTACAGGATCAAGTTCCAAAATGTAGACTTTATGGAAGATGGAAGTGGGGATCCTCGACTAATTATTTTATTTTGCAGAGTCTCCACAAGAGGATCATCAACCTTCTTTTATTTTACAGAAGTGGAGGGAGATGCTCTTTTCTTAGACTGAGAACAGTGAATACCACACATGAGAAACTAGGTGCATCTTCTTCGTCTTCTTCATAACCTCCAGAATACTCATAGAATCTGATTTGTGTATCATTCTCAAACTCATCACTTTCTAGGAAACCACCACCTTCACTTTCTTGTTCAAACTCCTCTTCATTTTCCTTACTCCTACAACTTGCATTGATAGGTGGGGCCTCCAAGGAAAGCCTTTGGGGTGCTCTTGCAATCTGATTTTTGTTTCTTCTTTGGGAAGAAACTCGTTCAAATAATTCCCTTTTCAAAGATGCTATCTCATTCACCAAATTTTGCAGTGATGGATTGGTTCTCTCATCTCCAAGATGTTGGGTCTTGCCTCTTGATGGATTCTTGATCTTTCCAGAGAGGATGAGATCATCATCAAGTTCAATGGCCAATATTTGTGCTTCTGTAATATCCCTTGGTTTAACTCTTTGTAGGAGAAATCCTACCTCCGATGATTGAGCATTGATGAAGAATATCTTGACATTGTTTTGAGATGGTGAATCCTCTTCAGGTATCCTGTAAAGAAACCATTCAAAATGAGCCACGGAGTCTCTCATGGTTTTGTTTTCTCCTTTATTTATTTGAGCCAAGTACACCAAGAGCTCATGATAGTCTTCAGTTGATTTAAACCTCTCTTTGAAGGCATCCTTGATGTCATTCCAACCCATGATGGAACGGGCATGTAGGAGGTAAAACCATTCTGCTGCTTTTTCTTGGAGGGACTCCATGAACAATCTCAAAGCAACGTCTTCATGTTAGACACCAATAATTCCACATGATGTTGTGAAGGCAGTGATGTGTTCTTCTGGATGTTGTGTTTTTTCACTTTTGAACTTTGGAAATTTCTTGTGGAAACTTATTGGTAGATCGTGCGAGAGGTGGTTCAAGAGCAAGCAGGCCTGTATTCCTTCCCCATGGAACAATGGGTTGAGTCATTTATTCTTCATCTTCCATTGTCATTTTCCTTTTGCTTCAACCCTTTCTTCTATAAATTCTTCTTCTTCATGAACTAAATGTTTAATGGTGGTTGAAAAATGGGAGGATTTGAAGGGGAGTATCAACAAGAGTTTTGATAGTATTTCCAGTGAAATTCTCAAGCGCCCGGATGGAGAGGAGGCTTGAGAGAAGAAGTATGGATTATCTCTAATTTATTATTGCTGATTTTGCAAAGCCTCAAAATTGGAATTAACAATTCCTCTCAACATGCTAAACTTTGGTTTATCTTCCTTCACCATTTTTGGAATATGAAAATACACTTGTGGAATATGAAAGGTCACTTGTAGGAATTGAGAGTGTATCTTTCAGCAATGGCATTTCGTGAACTCTTTTTTTGTTTTTCAATATTTGATTATTATTATTTTTTTAGACCTTGTGGTCATATTTTAGGTGCAAATGTTGCTAAATCTACCACATGGTGGGCACCAAAAACTGTTGGTGAGAAATTTTGTCGGGAAAAAAATTGGTGGTTATCCTTCCAATGCTTTAGGAGTCTAAGTCCCTCTACTTAACCGGTGTAGCTACCATATGTGCATGCACGAGTAAATTGTGAGTTTTATCCTGGTGGCCTTTTGGCTGGGGATCCAACAAGGGCACTCCACTGACCCTATGATAAATGCTTGTAGGTATCTATAAGGGAATAATTTTCTATGAAGGAGAGAAAGGGAGTGAGAATATTTAGAAAGGAGAAACTAATGTTGCAAGTAGAAAATCAGAGACTTGAACACACTAGCCAGAAGCTTCAACACATGCATTCATGAGAAGAAACAACCTTGCAAATGGAAACAAGACGAGATAAGATTATGAATTCATAGTTTCTAAAATCTCCTCATATAAAAGGCTACAAAATCCTTCTTCTTGTATTGATGCTTAAATAGAAGTTGTACATAATGTGAGAATGGAATAAATTTGAGAGTGGAGGAAAGTAGAAGAAAAATGGCTATCTCCTTTTCTTTCTCTAGGTATAATGCACTCTTGAGTTTACAAGATCAATCGCCAACCCTTTGAAATGGGAATGGCGTTAAAATTTATAGAATGAGAGGTGACTTATCATCTTCCTCATGACCCTCCATATGCCTTAATTCTAACTTTAGACTATTCATATTCCTAAAAATATTTAAGTCCCTTTTATAAAATCAAGGTGAATTAATTTACATTATGTTTCTAAAGTCACTTTTAAGTGACTTAAAGGCATTTCAAAAAGTGCAAACCCTAATGAAGAATTAGAACATTTGAAGAGAGAGAAAGTTGGCAGAGAGGGAAGAGAGAGAGGAGGAGAAGTTGTTTCCCTTAAGGAAGTTTGATGGTCCTCGTTCATGGAAAGCTCTAATGCGATGAAGTTCTGAATGTCCCATTGTGTAAAAATGCTCTTTTAATGTGACTTTATATTTTTAGTAGGTGTCCATGGGACCACTTAATATTTTTAGTAAGTTTTAAAAATTTCCATTCCAGTGAATTCTCAGTTGTAGTGCACCTCTAATGTCTTCACCTCCTTCGCAAATTCTTCTCGATGACTTTCCAAAATAGCGGTTCTTATGTAGTAGACCTGGTATTTTTAGAAAGTTAGCTTCAGAGTCGATATTCATGGAATGAATTTTTTTGATATGGTTTTTGGCCAATATCACCCCTCTCTAAATTTTGGGCCCTTTGTTTAATAGTCGAGAGAGTTTAAACTTTCAAATTTTGGACGTGATGATGCTTCTAAACGCGACGAACCACTAATGGACCTAAAAATTACAGGTCTGGTTTTATCCTCCATTTGCATTGAAATAAATTTAATTGTGATAGGTTTCTTCTTTTGATGCTTCATGTGTAATTCTACTTCATTTCACCCAACGGTTTGACGAGAAATTGGATTTTTTCTTCGTTGAGCCAGAAGTGGGATTTCTTCATTATGGATGCTCTGTTGCATGAGAGGAGAGTTTGAAGGTGTATTATTTATGGAATTAGGTAGAGGAATGAACAAGAAAATATAACTTGTTGTTTCACGCATCCGTTTGGGATATTTCTTCAACTTCTTGTTTCATGGCCATGGAGTTTTCTCTATTTTCTCCTTCTTCTTTCTGTGCTTCTCCTTCTGTGTTTGCTCCAATTTTCCTTCTAGGACCTGTGTGATTTCATGGAGTGAAGGGAAGTACCTCTATGGTAGGTCTGGTTTGAGGTTCAAAATAATGATGGTGAGGAGTTACAGAGGAGGAGATGGAGATGTCTGTGCACACGAGATGTTAGAAGCAGCAAGAAGCAACCAACAGTTAGAAAAATTTCAATTTTTTGAGTTGGAGTTAGGTGCATTTTTTTCCCTGATGTACCTAACCTCAAGGGAAATGAAGGACATCAATTTCCACAATGATCAAGATGGTGACACGTGGCAGCAATCCAATGGTAGGGAATGAGTGCTCTAAAATCAGCTTTAAAGCACCGAGGGGCGAAATTTGGAGGCTGGTCATATGGGTGACAAAAACACTCTTCTAGAGGGACAGGAAAGATTTTCCATGTTTTATGTCACACACCTTAGGGACATGAGGGAAATTAGTTTCCACAAAGGGTCCTAGAGCTGACACGTTGCTCTTGATCCAACGACATGGAATGGATGCTCCAAAAATGCACATGCGGGTTATGGGTGACCAAGAGACTCCCCACGGGGGGCCGGGAGAATTTTTGCATGCTTTATGTCCCTGAACTTAGGTACATGAGTGAAATCAGTTTCCACAGTGGTCCTGGAGCTGACACGTGGTGCTTGATCCGATGGTAGGGAATGGATGCTCAAAAAATGCACCTACGGGTTGAACTATCAAGTCTGGAGGTCACATGAGGGTCCTAGAGGTCACATGGGGATGGGAGACATTTCCAAGGGTTGGTTTACCTGACCTCAAGGACATTAGGGACATGAAATCCTACCAGGCTTCTAGTGCTAACACATGTCCTCTCGAAAAATGACTAAGTCCTGAACTACCTTTGAGAGGGTAACTTGGAACGATGATAACTTGAGCTCCCAGTGGAATTTATTGGTGAAATTGTATATGATCCTAATTGAAAATGGAATTTTAATCCAATGGTGGGGGTATCATGTCTTCATTCATCCATATGGTCCATGAAAATCAGATTTTCTATTTGAGACTTCACTTGTGCCTCGATAAAACACCGCCTGCAAATCCTAAGTGCCAAGGTGTTGTAAAAATATGATTTCACCATCATGTAGGTATAAAAATAATATTTACTGAGAGATGTTTTGTTTTACTTATAACTCCATCTAGAGCTCCTAAAATCTTCTTCTGAAGCCCAATAGCTGTTTTAGGCCTGTGTACTACCTAGGCTTATGAACCTTTTTTACTTAGACTACTCCAAGTATTTAAAACTTATCCAAACCTTCCAAAATAATTTCCATGATGTTCTAAGGTCTTAAATTCACCTCCATGTTGAATTTGGAGCTTCCGGTCTTTTCAAGGGGGTTGATCCACTCTGGAAGGCCGAGAGATAACCCTTCCCAATACTGCCAGAAGATAACATCTTTTCAGAACTTCCTAAAATCACCTGGGGGATTAAATTGAATTTCCTAAATCACCTAAGGGACTAATTTAACATCAAATAGGGGTAAAAAAACTGATTGATTTGACCCAGGGTATCTTGAAATGATAGGACTTGAAAAATTTGACATTGGGGTATAGTTGTCGTGCTCAAATTGTTAATTTCCTTATTGCACATTTGCAGAACAACAAAATGAAATAATTCATTTTAAATTCATAATAGAAATGGAAAATTGGTATCTATTTCTAGAAGATAACATATTATCTATAAAAAATTGATTACTTGGTTCACAAGAGTACACCGTATTCAAACAAGAATCACATATCAACATTTGCAACTTTGAGTACATAAGTCATCATAGATATAAACCATGTTAGAGGCATTATATTCCACTAGATATAAAGATATTTGTCATTAATTTGAATTTGGAGGCCTTTCCCATGTTTGGATAAACTCCTACTAGGCACGTGGCGTGAAAGATGACATTGTAGAAGGATGGCGGACCTTGTGGAAGAGATGGAGAGAGAGGAGAGGAGGATCAAGTATAATGAAGCTTGAGAGAGGGAGTTGGAAAGACAATGAAAAGATATAGGAGTGATGGATTTATTGAGGTAGAATTTGTAGGAAGGATTTGAAGTTCACATAGAGGACATGGAACCCGAGATGTATGAGCTACCCCATCTTTGAAAGTACGTAAGAGAAACCCCTCGATTATGGAGAGAGATTGCCATATGAAGAAAGGAGAAGAGCCGTAGGCACACAATTTAACCCACATAGTGACCAGACCCTTGCGTTTAGTTTTCCAGTTCATGAGATAAGTTTTGATAATCCAGTTGGTATCGGTATTTGTAGTCAAGTGACACCTAGGAGATATAATTTTTCATTTGGTACATTTATGGCTACATAATCATTTCCTGTGTTTGGGGGTATTTTTTCTGGCACAAAATTTGGGCAAGGTGTGGGATCACAAGGTTTGAGTATCATGTCTGGGAGTGGTGTGGGAAACACATCTGGGAGTGGTTTGGTATCATAGACTATTGGTGCACAGTTTAACATGAGGGTGGGTCCGTAGGGTGTAATCGCATTAGGACCCTTACGTATGATAGGTGGAGGATCTAGAGGAGTTGGCACTCATGGATCTAGTGGGTCTGGTGGTGGAGGTAACATCAAAGGGAATCAAGGTCCTAGATCTAGTGGACAAGGTCCACAACACCATCAACATGTGTTTTATGAGATGTCACTCCACTTACTTGATTATAAGGGCATTGTGGATCTTTGCGGAACATGTACACAAGTGTGAGTTACTATGGTGCATGAAGGGAATCAATTCAATGGAGTAGAAGGCAAGTTGGTTTGCAATCACATTGCAAGGATGCATGCATAACTAGTATAGGAAGTATGACCCACACCAGATAATGGTGGATTACATTACGCTGCGTAATGCCTTTTTAGTGGAATTCCACATACTTGAGTTTGAATAGAAAAGCATCAACACATTGAAGGAGATTCAACAAGGAATGAAGGAGAGTGTGTAGGAGTTTTAAATGCATTTTAAGACTTTCCAATCCAAGTTATCTTATGACATTCACCCTTCGTAGAATGCTCAAAGTGGTTCATCGGAGGACTAATCACACTTTTAGGAGGGCACTTTCACAAATCCGTGTGAGTTCTTGGAGGATGCCTTATGCATGGAGGCAATAGGAAGTGTTGAAAAAGGAGTTAGTCTATTCCTAGAATCCCAAATTGTTGCAATGGAAAAATAACTAGATAAATTATCTACAAACTCAGCTCATGAGACTCGCAGTGGGTTATGGTGTACATATTGTGAGGTAGAAGGGCATACGAAGGACAATTATCCTCGATATCGGTCACGTGCAATGATGGTAGACTATGAGATTTTCCACAAAGATCATGATGCAAGTAGGTGTCCACTACTACAGTGCGGGATACTTAAGAATGTGTCTTGCTATTACAAAATGCACCTCTACTACTCATGACACCAAGGATTGTAGATTGATTGACCAAGTACATGATGCAATTGATACTGGTGTGCATTAGACTAGTATTAAAAGTAGTTCCAAGGATGAGGGCCATCATTATGAAGGGTGTGCGAATTGAGGGATTCACCGAAGAGGCATTCACGAGATGATTTAGAGGCCATGGAAACTATGGAGGTGGAAGAAGTGAGTTCCTACATGGAACTTGTTACAACTATGGGTCTATGAAACACTATAAGTGTGAATGCCCCAATCTATTACAATGATTTTGGTATCGAAAAACACAAGTATGAGGAGTGCCTGTAATTATTTGAACACATGAGCTAGAAACAGTGAAAGGATAAGGGCACTGGGATGGTGAGTGTAAAGTGTGATGATCAATAGTGGATGCCAAGAATGACATGTGAGTTAGAGTTATGACATGTACTGGTGATGATGTGAGCTATGACTACATGCACTAGGTGATCTGGTGGACAAGGTCCACAACACCATCAACATGTGTTTTATGAGATGTCACTCTACTTACTTGATTACAAGGGCATTGAGGATGCTATGCGAGAACATGTATAAAAGTGTGAGTTACTTATGGTGCCAGAAGGGAATCAATTCCACTGAGTAGAAGGCAAGTTGGTTTGCAATCACATTACAAGGATGCATGCATAATCTGTATAGGAAGTATGACCCACACCAGACAATAGTGGATTACATTATGCTGCGTAATGCCTTTTTGGTGCAATTCCACATACCTGAGTTTGAACAGAAAAGCATCAACATGTTGAAGGAGATTCAACAAGGAATGAAGGAGAGTGTGTAGGAGTTTGACATGCATTTTAAGACTCTCTTATCCAAGTTATCTTATGACATTCACCCTTCGTAGCATGCTTAGTGGTTTGTCAAGGACTAATCACACTTTTTGGGAGGGCACTTTCATAGATCCACGTGAGTTCTTGGAGGATTCATTGTGCATGGAGGTAGTAGGAAGTGTTGACAAAGGAGTTAGTCTATTCCCGGAATCCTAGATTGTTGCAATGGAAAAATAACTAGATAAATTATCTGCAAACTTGGCTCATGAGACTCACAGTGGGTTATGGTGTACATATTGTGAGGTAGAAGGGCATACGAAGGACAATTATCCTCGATATTGGTACGTGAAATGATGGTAGACTGTGATATTTTCCATAGAGATCATGATGCAAGTAGGTGTCCACTACTACAACGTGCAATACGTAAGAATGTGTCTTGCTATTATAAATTCTGCACCTCTACTACTCATGACACCAAGGATTGTAGATTGATTGACAGATTACATGATGCCATTGATACTGGTGTGCACTAGAGTAGTATAAAATGTAGTTCCAAGGATGAGGGCCATCATTATGAAAGGTGTGTGAATGGAGGGAGTCACCAAAGAGGCATTCACGGATGATTTAGAGGCCGTGGAAACTACAAAGGTGGAAGGAGTGAGTCCCTGCATGAAACTTGTTACAACTGTGGGTCTATGAAATACTATAAGTGTGAATGCCCCAATCTATTACAATGCTCTTGGTTTCGAAAAAACACAAGTATGAGGAGTGCCTGAATTATTTGAACACATGACCTAGAAGTAGCGAAAGGATAAGGGCACTGGGATGGTGAGCGTAAAGTGTGATAATCAATAGTGGATGCCAAGAATGACTACATGTACTAGGGAGATACCAAAGTAGATACCGCTGATTACAAGAGAATAAGTGGTACATGGGAAGTATCTAGACCCTACACATCATAAGGAAGTTTATTAAGAGACCATGGACGTAATCGTAATTCTTTAAGGGAAATTTAGTGTCTAAAAGAGAAATACAGGAAGTTGGAGCATAAGAAGAGCACTAAGGTCCCTCAATCAAATATAGATGATGTCAAAGAAGTGTGTAAGATTTTGTGCCAAGAGAATATCATTCCTCTATTAGGAGAATGGTTGAGAGATAAAGTAAAAATTTCTATAGGAGTGTGCGAGAGGAAGGTTTTTCATGCTAATCTACCTCCTCACAACTTTGACTATGATAAGGAGATTACCTTGAATGCAATTGTTGATGGATGGCTCCTAAGTAATATTCTGATTGACATGGGTGTGGAAGTTAATGTTCTCACCCTGGATGCATGGAATCAAATGGGAAGGCCCCATTACAACCATATTCAAATGTGTTGTATATGGATAATAAGACAAAAGAAATTCCCATTGGTGTTTTAAAGGATGCTGCTATCACTATTTAAGGGGAAAATTAACTAGAGACTTTGAAGTCTTGGTGCTTCTTTGAGGTGAACAAATTTCCAGCATTACTTGGGTGCCACTTTGTGCTATAAAAATAATGCTGACTTACGTTTCAATAAGGGGTATATAAGTTTTGAGAACAAGGAGGAATGTGTTATCATCCTTTTGATAGATGAAAATGCAACACCCTTTACTAAGCCCTTGGGAGAAGAAGACCTAAATAGAATCTATGTGTGTGCTATCGGGGACCATGAGGTTTTGAACCAATAAAATAAGTTGTGATTAAGTGGGAAGACTCTCAATCTATAAGTGATACAACTAGTATGGAATATGAAAATTGGGTGTATGGCACATATGAGTTAGTCAGAAGGAAGTTAAGAGGCTCTGTGATGAGAGTAACAAAGGCACACTTAGTCAGGTGCCTGAGAGGAAAGAAGTTACCAAGTTACATTAGGGAAACCAACCCAATTGTTTTCCTACAAGCAATGGAGACCCAATGGAGATGTGAGGATAAAAGGAGAAGTATGCTTCACTATACCTTGCTTAGGACCTTAGCACATTGGTGGGTGACCCATTGTAATAACCTTATAGAGTGGCACAAGGTGAGAATCACATTCTCTATTAGGTTCTCCGAATCAATGCACCTATTGTTATACAATATTATCGTAGGAAGGAACCCACCTTGTTTCACATCCAGACATGTGAGAAGGCCTAGATGAAAGGCATGGAAGTATTGCCTCCATCTTTATGGGTGCATAAGATTTACTCCACATTACAAGGCTGCACATGTGCATGGTAAATTCACTCATAGCTACACCATCGAGATAGGAAACTAGGAAGAGTTAATGGCTGATCTCCTTCAAGATTTCAAGTATCAAGTACTAAACCATGGTGAATGAGGTGCTATAGGTTGTTAAATTCCTAACTATGGGAGATAGTGCCATGGCAGAGGATAGAATATAAGAATTATTAGGTGAACCTAGCTTAGAAGTGCATTTTGATGAGGAATAATTAGAGGAGGTACAACTTGAGCGTGCATGCATGGAAAAGAGAGAAAAAATTGTCTATGTGATAGATGGTGAAGAGATGGAAAACTTGGATGTTGACAATACTATGGGCATGCATGAAATTATGGATAATGCTAATGAGAAAGCGTGTGCCTACCATGAACCTCTAAAAACCAATAAGGTTAACATTGGTTCGAGGTGGAACCTAAGGAGGCAAATATTGGAGATTACTAGACAAAAATGAGGTTTCAAAGATCATTGATCTGTTGCACGAATTTTAGGATTTATTTCCACATGGGTACCATGAGCTTAAAGGAGTTCACCACTCCTTGGGATAAATGAAGATCAAGTTAAAGTAAGGTGCACACCAAATTCGGAAGAGACTTGATGCAACTTATGAATCCTCTATATAAAACCCATGAACATTGGCACATCACCTAGCTTGAGCCAAGTGCTCACCTGAAGTGTTTAAAGGTACCAGGAACCTCTTTATATTTTCTTGTGTAGGATGTTAGTGTGATGAAGATAAAGCATATTCATAACCATAAATAACCATAAACATTCCACAGAGCATATTCCAGATCTAGATCTTAGAGAATCATGAATTAAACAATAACTATAATAAGATCAACCACACAAGAACTAGTTACAATCATGTTTAACACCATTATCCAGCCAACATACTCCATTACATTAAACACTGTAAAACATAGAAGCTTATTACATTATAAAGTATCACCATAAGTCATGCGCACATCGATCCAAAAACATAACTCTACAATAATTTACTACGCGCTAAAGTACGTAGTTCAATACATACTTATGGGGATGGGGACTTTCCCTTAACCACATACGCACTTCCCGAAATAGGTCGATGCTGATAATAGCCACGCACCTTTACAATAACATGCACAAATGCAAGTACGCTAATAATAGATATCCTATAATAAACTGGAAGAAATAATCCTATCATTAAATCAAGTTCATGAATGGAGCTTATCAATCAATCATTCCCAAAATACCATTTAGATGTCACAAAAGTCTCCATCTTGATTTGTGCTCTACACACTATTTCCAAAATATCCTGTAACCATGAAAATGGTGAAGTCCTAAATCAAACTATCCTGCACACGCTTTCCTTTCCTATCATTTTGTGCCTTCAAATGTTCCTTGTTCCCGCACACACATTATTTTTGTGTATTCTCCTTAGAACAATATTGTCTGCTCAACATTACCCCACACTAAAGTACATTTTCATCCTGACAATGGGGATTCTTTTTGATGTTCCCAAATAATAAAGAATAAGAATTGAAAGAATGTAAAGAATCACTATACAAAAGAATGGATCTTTACTCTACAGCTTCCTCTTCTTCAACTAGAAGGATCAACTCTAGATATTCACTTTTAATCTCATCCTCCAATGTCTTCCAATCATCTAGTGTGGTCCTTGTATTCTCTAGAATGTCTGTAGCGATGGAATCCAAATCATCCTAAGTAATCATTTCCTTCTCATTTTGTAAAATGTGGACAAAATTGGCCATAACAGACATCATTCCCTCTAAAAGATCCATCTTCTATGCTATGAGCTTCCAAATCTCATCTATCCTCTCCTTATGTGGATCTTAGGCTACTGCAAGGGCTTCGCGCTCTGTTTCACTAGTGCCAATCTTTCTGCATGCCCTAAAGTCTCATCCTTCATTACTGCCAGAACTTCATTATCCTCAACCAAAGTTCTGGTCCTTTATTACGCCTCTGGATCTACACACAAATTCATGAACTCATCCTTCAAAGTATGAAGCACCGCCTCATACTTTGAATTTTTTTCCGATCATAGAGGCCTATGCTCTCTCTATTTTTTTAGCATATTTTGGTGTAGGAATTCTAAGTGGTCCATCTTCTAGCACCAAATCAACCAAAGTGCACACATAATGCATTGTAGAAGGAAACTTTTTAGGTACCTTTGGTTCTAAATGAGGCCTTTCTTTCATAATGTAATCACCAATCTCCTCCGCCATGCTAACAAAGGCCTCATTCTTTGTTCATTCTCTTTCCTTCTCTACCTTTGAGTGCTCTATCTCCATATTTTTATCCTTGTTATCCTCCATCGATGCTCTAATGGTTATCGCCTTATCAATATTCCTACACGCCACATCAAAAAATACCTTGACTAAGGCATTACTCACCTACTCATTAGACATAAGTGTGGGATTTATGGTCATGTGTCTACTCTGAGGTGCCTTCTTTACCCTCCTTGATAAAAAAGAATCCTCACACACATAAAAATCTGGTTTATCCATGTGATTTTGCATGGTATAAACACTAAAATTAGGTCACACTCCCCTTTCGTACCTCGACCAATAAGCACCCTTTATTACATTTACCTAGCCATGACCCCCTTCACCCCACTAATATTAATTTAATTAAATTAATTCATTATCCTCACTATATTTATTATTTAAATATCTTAGTTAAATAATATCCACACATACAGTTCACTTGGACACCTCACCAAGCCAACTCAACCTAAGACCTATTTTTAGTAAGTTGCTATAACTAACTAAGACTTACCCAAACCCTAAAAATCAATGCCTACATTCCCTCTAATCACATCCCCACATGCTCATAAGAATCTCCCTATCTAATCCATGGGATAGCAACATGAGATCCAGGAAATTAGGAGGATCTCCCTAGTTTAGTAAACCTAAGAAATCCCACCTTGGTGACGTCGCCATTACCCCTAACCGTCACCGGTTAAGCCAGAACCACCGTCGGTTACCCCTTTAACCCCAAAACAACCTTATTATCAAGGTTGTAAGCAAGTTTGAAAACATTGAGAGGAGGTTGATGAGAAAGAACACATCTCAAAGAGATAACACATCTTCAGAGAGAAAATTCCAGCGAAAACCCACATGTAAGGAAGGAGATTGAGCATCTTCTCCTACACAACCATCCCAACCATGATCTGATCTATCCAAGCAAAGAGGAGTGTACATGCAGCCCATGCAGAAGCTTTCTTTTAGCTGGTGATCACTTGCAGCCTTTAAACCCCTCATCAGCACCCCCATCCCTCACACACAGACATTCAGGGCTGAAATCCAAGTAAGTATAACATCATACTTTCTGGTTTATTTCATTTTATCATCATTTTATCATTTATTGTTTATCTTGCCCCCTATTGACCTTCCCCAATGTTTTCACCTCCATATACCCATTAAAAACCTCACCAAAGCCTAGTCTAGTCACCCAATACCTCACCTCAACCCACCAAAGTCCTTTGTGTAATCACAAAGGAGACCACATCTTGTTCAGTGATATTTCCAGATCTCATAGTAAATCCACACTCGGTTACACTAACCACATGATCGGTCACCCCTAACGACACCGGTCTCTATATTTTCCCACACAGCCTAGAGCAGAGACCTATCCACCTAATCTCATCTTACCCTCACTCACCTGTGATCTACCCAAGACCTCTGTCAAACCTGCAGAACCCAGAACCAACCATTTGACCTTTGGATTCTATTCTAGCTTATCCTATTAGATTAGATCTATTTATTATTGTGTTTTTAAGTGAGATACCTAAATCATTCCAAACTACAGTAGGACTCACTTTGTTTATAGCATTAAATTGTTTAAAATAGTGGACTAATAGCCATCTAGGAAGTATCACACTTCCCGGATCTAGCATACGCTAGGCGAGTTCACTTTAGCCATACTTGTTTAATTCCTTATGGTGGTCTTATTTTCATTATAGGTAGTTCCTCCTAACCAAAAGGAAGATCTCACGATTAGATGTGGATTCGAACTCATACGTATGCAATAACCCATCAACCAACATTTGAACAGGTATTCCTCCTATGCCCGTTACCCTATTTGTTTCGGCGATGCTTCAAAGAAACGATCTAAGAATCGAGTGAAACTTTTTGGCATGCACAGTGGGACCCATCCGGGTTCCTTGCATTTCATTCATTCCTAGGAAAAAATTGTGTGTTTTTGTTTCCCTTTTGAATAACGTACACACTAATTTTCTTCTTTGGTAATCCACATCTTCTTCTTCTATTTGCTCTAAAGGAAATTTTTTTCTTTTGGTGTAATTAAAAAGAACCATTTCTTCATGTTTTCAGCATTGTAGTGAAAGAGCATCCCTCTTCCTCTTCATCTTATTGTGTCATCCAATTTCACATTTTTGATTTAGGTTTAAAAATAAGTGCATTCCATTCTAATTTATTACATTAGCTCACATTAATTGAGGCAACCTATACGTTGGAAGTCATGCCTAGCTGATGGTTGACAAATGAATAGTAGAAAAGCACTTCTATCCTTTTCTCTTTCTCTGAGTCTTACCAAACCTCACAAAAATTCAAAATACATACATTCTTAAACAACATCCTACCTGGAAGAAGCTATAGGTGATCACATGATCACGATGCGGTGGCTCCGATCTCATTGCTCTATCGAGTTATACTTGAGTGAAGCCCTCCCCACCATAACATACCTAAAACCTCACCTTTTAGATCTCCTTCTTTATAAGAAGCCATCCTCACCAAAAATCTATTTCACAATTCATGTGTCGGTCCCTAAATAACATAAGCTGAATAAACATAATAGAAAAGGCACTCCTAGGATCACATTTTCTTAGTGTTTTTCTTGGCTTGAATTTTGAGGTGAGAGATCACGTTTGTCACTTTTTTGTTTATCCTTGCATGCTCCTCATCATAGGCTGGTGTATTCCAACTTCACCTAAGTGTACCTAGGCCATATCATCATCATTCTCAGAATATGGGTATGATTCTACATCAAATTTTAATTCACAACCACTTACTTTCATCATTGGTTAAATTTTATAAGAACCATTGTTTGCGGTTACCTCAGATCGCCATCGGTTATACCCAACGACGTCGGTAGAGCGTGTCCTTTTTCTAACCTAATCAAAAGGATGTTTGACTTCACTTTATTCCACTTTTCACAGTCCATGTCACTATCATTATTCCCATTGATGTTTTAAACATATTTAGATTTGGCAAACCTTTCAGACTTTACCTTTTGCCTCATTGTTTCCTCCTGTCATTTTCTACAATAACCGCGCAGTGGTTACCCACGACCGCGTTGATTTTATGTAATCAACATCGGTTAGCTTTGTTTCGCATTCCAACCACCCTTTGGTACTTAATCCACTTTTTGTCACCAAATTCACTGTTCTCTTGTTCTTTGTGTCATTTATAGAGTAATAGCCCTACCTAATCGCAAGACTTGGTTCACATGGTGCTAACCCAAGACAAGAAAACGAACTCATATTTCACACCAATTGTCAACCACTCCCACCTAGTCCTTCACCACCTTCTATTTTATCACTAGCCATGGATCCCATCGAGCCTCGCCACTATCACTACAAGAGATTAGGAGTTTACATGACTCCTTGACCAAAACCTCGTTGCCTTGCTTTACCTTTCCCACTCATCCACTCGAGATGCCTCAGGTCAGTTGATATATGGCATGCCCGTATCTATCCATCTCGAATCTCGTACCCACTCGCACATCAGCCCCATCTAGCTCCGTGCTACCCACATCCACCTTACCCCCAGTCATTTCACAGTTAGGTCCTATACCCACTATGACTACCATGCCTGCTACCTCCTGCAGCACCTGTTACATCCACCGTACCCTTGATGACTATCTAAAACACAAACTCATTTGCCCTAATGTCTCTCACATACCCGAACTACATTACCACATCTAGTGTCGGTGACCCCTACCCCATTTTAGAACGTGGTTCTTTCTATTCCACAATCATTAGCCCCTATTACCACTAGGGTTACCATGACCCTTCCACCCCCATATACATACTACCAACAACCTCCCATACACTATATGGCAGCCCCATACACTAGAGTGCCACCCCCATTATATGCCCAAAACCAACCTTCCCATGCTATGGGAGGCATCCATTCATCACAACCTGCTAATGACCTAATTAAAATGATTTTGGACAAGATGTAGACATTGGAGGCATCGGTTTCTAACTCTCAACACTCTCACCTACGATGAGATTTACAATGAGCCTATTCGCCCATCCATTCCTATCTGTTCATACCTTGTGCATTAGAAATGCCTAAATTAAACAACTTCAATAGCAAAGAAGACCCACAACAACATTTGTGGTTGTTCAAACACTGGGTGTTATCTAATTGCTCATGATGATGCCTTGCTTTTGAGAACCTTTCCCATGTCCCTCACTAGACTTGTATTAGATTGGTATAGTGGGTTACCTAAACACTCTATATTCTCATTCAATCAGTGCATCCCAAGCCTTCTTGGATCATTTCTCTATCAATATTGTCAAGAATGTTACCATGACCAATCTATATTCCACACGTCGGTATGAGGACGAATCCATTCTGATTTTGTCGCTCACCGGCGTAGCTTGATTAATCACTTACCTTCCAATGCCACAAAACGTAACTTATCAAGCTCTTCACATGGGCTTGCGCTAGAAATATTTCACTGACCTTACAGGTCTAAACCTTCTAAATATTTGACGAGGCATTCACTATGGCATGAAAGTTAGAGATTCGAGCCATCGAATATAAGAAAATCTAGTTACGTAATAAGAATTTGGAATTCAAGTTGAATGATACCTCTTCTTCTTCCAAACCACAAACCAGATTATTCAAAAGCTAAAGGCACCACTAACGTAGTAGTACTCAAGGCCGGCCCAACACATCTATCAAATTAGGCTACCCCCTCATCTAATCTCTCACTTGTCCAAAATTTTCAATTCGACGAGAGCGGTGAATATATACCCCAATTAGGGAACCTTACTCTTGTCTTAGAAAATATTATCAAAGCCGAGACATCACACTTTGACCTATAAAACCACACATTGGTTTTGATCCTTCTCGTCCCCATGCACACATGGTATAAAGAACATGATTTCTGTAACTATCATAGAGTAAAGGGTCATAATGATGGCAAACATCAATTTTAAAAATATTGTCCAAGAAATGCTCGAGAGAGGTGATTTAACTGTGGATAATCCCAATGCTACCCCTAACCAAAATCTTTAAATCTTCAAAAACCATTTACCAACCATACCCCTTCATCTAATCAAACTAGTGAGACATCAACTCATGATACTCATACCCGCGAGAGTTCATGCTATATTTAATGAGGTACTGTCGCCTCCCAATTACCCCATGTTCCTTCCATAGAGGAGATCCTAGCTCGAAATCCTCCTTCCGTGTTGGAATCAACCTCCCCTATTTCTTCACCAATAGAGGAACACCTTTTGTCTCCTTCATCACCAATGGAGGGGTCTTCCGCTAACATTGAGCCCATCTCACCCCTAGCTTCACCACTTAGAGAACCTTTACCCATAGTACCTCCTCCACCCATAGAGGAGCTCCCATTATCTCCTCCACCCAAAGAGGAGCACCCATTGCCTCCTCCACCCATAGAGGAGCACCCATCTATTCCTCCACTTATAGAGGATCTCGTCATCTCGTCCACCTATCATAGATCCGGTTTATATATCTTTGCCTCTTGGTGAGAAATCTCCATTAGCTACCTAGAATCCCGTAGACCTACTTTCGCTCTCTTACCCACTGGAAGTGAAGCTAACCAATTCCCTATCTTTAAGACACATTTTATGAGAATTGCCATTAGGTCCTCACCAAATCCACCTATAGATGTGTTATTCTCACGTTTGGACGATTGCTTAAATTATGTGGATAGGGCTTTACTTATGGGGGGTGCCTCTTACTCCCGTCTCAACACGGATGCAAAGATCCTCGCCGATACCTCCACTATCTACCCAAACAAATTTCAACCAACCAAACCAAACACAACCACCTCTATTGAAACCCTTCCATGATACTGTTAGCACTCAAACCACACTCTTACCCATAACCCAACCTACATCTAAACCCAAACCCACACATACAACATTTTCCTCAACTAAGCCTATTACCACTTTAGGGGTCACCCCAACCACCAAATTTTACTCATCCACCTATTAAACTAGATTTAGCTACATCCTTCAATGTCAATACCACACCTACCCCGACACCCAATTCAAAGAAACAAACTCATCGACCTCATACCCTAACTACACCAATCACACCCATACTTGTCCCATCTGTCTTAAGACCTCAATCCCCCAACATGGTCGGTGACCTTCACCCATCCATAAACTAATAACACAACAACCCATTCCTTCCTCACAAACCTCTAACCTACCCAAGTACACAACATGACTTACACCTACACTTGCAGTCTCTTTACCACCAATACCTCCAATACCCTTAGCTATTGCTTCACTACCCACTACACTTCAGTCATTATCCTCACACCCCAAGCATGACCCGCGTCATCTACCTTCATAGCTCCCCCATTATCCCCATGGGTAACTTTCCCTCTTCCCCCATTTGCTTTTCCTTCTAGACCTCGTACACCCACATCACCTTTACCCAATAAGGTGCAACCCAAAAACAAAACCCCACTACCCCATAATAGGGTAGTCAAAAAGCGACCACACACACTCTTACCCATCCATCTACTATACCCCTACCCAAACAAACACAACCGATACCTAAAACCACACCGACACCTAAAACCATAGCTCGAATAGTTCCTCCTTTTCCAAATTTTTTTCCTCAACAATCAACCACACCTACACCCAAACCCACATTCACTTCCCATTGTGATCCACTAGCAGGATCCTATTGCAAAATTTTAACCGACCTCCTTGAGACTTTTGTTATCACATTACACTTGCCACTTTGACCTTCCGACCCCCTTCAAACCAAGCCAAAAGGGTTTGAATATACTAAAATTTGTGCATACCATCGTGTGCTAGGGTACAATGTGGAGAACTGAAAGGCCCTAAAACCCTCCTTATCTAATTGTGTCCACGAGAAACCAACTTTGATGACGACAACCTTCTTGGCGAGGATCATGTTTCACCGAAACCCATTCCCACACCGCCCACTCAACAACCACAACCTCCACCCTTACCACTCCAGAGTCACCCTCAAGATTTGAAATTAACATGGTTCACATCAGATATCTTGCCATGCCACCACCCTAATGTTGTTGTGCTCATCTCACCTCATAAGGATTTTCTCCTCTAGTAGATTTTTTCCTTCATTTTGTTACACAACTCACCATACACCTTCTCCATGTGCTAACTCCTCAAATCAACATGATACACGTCACTACACATGCATGAAGGGAAAATAAAATGTAGATGACCTACCAACCAATCCTATACCCAACATACCATCTACACCCATACCTAAAATAACTATCCGTGGCCCCACATACCCCATCTCTAATGGCGTCACACATCACAACATACTCAAACAGATTAGACTAATCACCCCTCAAAATGTCCTTATATGACCTCATCCAAACCTCAAGAATCCCATCATCAAGATCTCATGGAGGTTCTTCAATCGATTGATGTTTTACCTAATGACCCTACACCCATAGCCTCCATTATCACACCCCATCATGTAGCCTATCTCACCAAATTACCACCTTCATATTCACCCCACCTTGTTCACCAAGTGGCCTCCCTTAGCTTCTTAGAGGAAGAGATCGTGCCACACTAAAACGATGACCCAGGCCTAGCCCTCTTCATCTTTGTCCACATTGATGACATACGGGTACACCATGTGATGATTGATGGAGGTGCTAGCATTAACATCATTTCATCCCATGCATTTGCACAAATGCGCATACCTAACAATTACATGCATAAACATCTGGTCATGTTGTGTTCATTCAATGACGCTATCACCTCCACAATAGGAACTATCATCATCCATGTTCGTGTGGGCCCCCGTACTATTCCATAATTGTTTTACATTTTGGAAGGGGAATTCCAATATAACTTGTTGCTTGGTAGACCACGGATCCATGTCATGGGTTGCATTCATTCCACTTTTCATCATTGTGTAAAGTTTGAACATGAAGGATACACTTATACCATTCTCGCTGACCCATCTCCTTTCAAAACATGTAACATGCTTTATCAACCCAATGATGTGCTCATACCTATCAAGCCATCTACCTCCATGACCAATACCACTTCACCTACACCTCCACCTACCCAAGTCAACCACTTCTTTCACTGCATACCTCCTCCATTCCTATTGCTGCTATAATCTCCACAGAATAACCCATTAGCTTCCCAATCATTAACTCCACCTCCGCATTGACCTCTCGACACATCATCCATTCCATCTACCTACTTACCAACCACTGATCCCTTGGAAGGTGTTTTTCAACACCTCACTCTGGGGGAGTACCACCTATATAGTGTTAACACATTCGTTACTCCTTAGGAGTATGGAAGCCTTCACCAACACCCATGCTATGATCATTTGTATAGGAGAACGCATCCTTTATGGTGCTCCTTATCTTTGTACTAGTCTCACCTATGGGAGTTGATACTACCACTTACACACCTAAACCACCATCAAAACCTACCCATTATCCGTTTACTTCCAATCACTTACCAATCAAATGTTTACCCACACCTTCTTGCACCACCGTGCATGGAAGGGTTTTGGTTTTGGATTTTACGAGCAAGGCCACCATACCGTTATTCCATGTACCACCCGAAAACATAACAACCATAGTGGTATCACTTTCCCGAACCTCCTACTAAATAGGCCCACATTGAACTCATTGAGGACCCTAGCCCTCCTCCACCTCCACCTTCATCACCACCCTCACTGAGTCGATGGATCCTGAATCTATCCCTCCTAATTTTTTTTTCATAAACACTATTTCCTTGGAGCCTTTGACTTATTAATGTGAAGGTGAGGCCCCTTCCACTCTTCCATTCATATATCTTGAAATGATCAATGATGACACACCTACAATTAATGTCATTCAATGTCAGGATGATGAATCCATACTCACCTACCTTGGTGCAGAAGACTCATATATTCATCGGTTGTTACCCTCTCGAGACACAAACCATGTTGAATGAATGAAAAGTCAAGATCAACATTCATACTCAGGATGACCCACACATCCTAAATATCGGACAATATTTAGATGTTCTTTGAACAAAACCATACCACTCATCTCCACAAAAGCCAAGAAAATATGTGAGTTCATTAACCATCACATCATTTGTCACTTTGGTGTTCCTCATCACCTCATTACGATGATGGAAAACAATTCAAAAACAAAATATTACAAAACTCTACGACGCCTTTGGCATTCAAACTTAGTTTCTCATCACCTTATTACCCAAAACCAACAACCAAGATGAATCCACTAACAAAACCCTCAAAAAAATTCTCATGAAAGTGGTTGGCGATCTTTGGGAAGGATTGATATACGCACATTAATTTTCCCTGTGGAATACCGCACTAGTATTCATACTTCCACCATGGCCACACCATTTTCTCTCGGTTTATGGTACAGAGGTTGTTCTGTCTCTCAAAGTCTAGATGCCGTCACTACTACACATTTCTCTCCATGACATGCTTACTTGATGATAACTTTTGTTAGGACGCTTAAGCACAACTAGAGTTATTAGATGAACGTCGCTTAACGCTCTCAGTATCACCTTCAAGTTTACCAACAATGTATCCAATGTGCTTATGAAAAATGTGTTCATGAACAAACCTTCTAAATCGGTGACTTTGTCTTGAAAGAAAATCAACACGCAACTAAAGCAAAAAAAGTAAACGGGGAAAATTTGCTCCTAATTGGCTTAGACCATACATCGTAACTCATACCTATGGATCAGGTGCCTATCGTTTATCTTCACTTGATGGTAAACCCAAACTTGAGCCCCTTAATGCATTGCATCTTTGACCATTCTATTGTTGACTCGTCATCCTACCTCACCCTTTGTCTCTTTATAGGCTCATCCCTTGAGCGCTACCCACTCCATACACCTCCCCAATGATTAAACAAGAATCATGTGAGTACCCATCACTTGTTACCTTCTCTTGAATATCTGTACCATGACATTGTACATAGCATGATTCTCATGGATACTTTTTGTCTACCTTTAGATGAGATCCCATGGTCGTTCCACCTTGCCTTTTGAATAAGAGTCCTATCTTCCACCTTGGTCTTGTCCATGATTTCAAAGGCCTCACATGGGACCAAATTCCTTGAGTCAAACTTCTAATAAAAATATGACTCCTCAAAAGACATCTTCATCTCGACAAAATTGCTGCTATAAGTAGATTGCTCCCTCAAAGGGCAACTATGTGAAGCTTTTACCAAAAAAAAAAAAGAGAAACTGAATCTTTCGCATCGATCAACTTCACGAATACCTCAAGGAGTACCATATTATTTATCCCATATAGACTTCCCGCATCAATCATTCTATCAAAATAAAAAAATTAGTCATGGACTTGCCCATTGTGACTAGGACCCCTTGCAGAAATCCATGTCACTCAAAACATATAAAATTAACTACCTTTCACTCTCCTTACAATTTCCACTCTAATTTCCTCCATTGCCTCAAGGGACATCTTGGAATTTAGACATTTGGTGATCCTGTGACTACCTTCATCGTAGAACAATTAATCATGTAATGCCTTTCGGGGTCTTATTTTCATCACCCCCTCCAAGTATGATCCACTCGGTATGGCCCTACCCAATCGGTGGCTTTAACTATCTTTGTTTACATTTTGATTACCTTATAAATGACTTTCTCTCGACACTTACCTTTTAGGTAATCCCCCTTTCACCATAATCACCTTCACCTACATCATTTTACCTATAGTCTACCTACACCTATTAAATCTAAACCCACAACATGCCAAAAAAACCTACCAACTCATTTTCATATTCTTCCCTAGCTCATGGGAGAACTACATTGCCTCGAGATCCTTTTTGCAGGACTATGTAGGCAGCCTCCGAGGGCATGGGGCCCTTGGAGGTTAGCTCAACCATTTTCTACCCGAAAGAAATTCATCAACCATGCCTACCTCATCATTTACATCAAATTTCACTTAGTTCCTTTTATAACAAAATTAGAAATTAAGCCGGATAAATAACAAGTTGCTTACCATAGCATACATTTATTACACCTACCATCTCTCTATCATCACTATGCATAGATTGTACCTCACATATGACCCATAGTATCATTCATCACCAAAATAATGAACCATGCCTATAACTCTGACTTAACCATGCCTATAACCTGACTCAACCATGCCTATAACTTGACTCAATCCATGCCTATAACCCGACTCAACCATGCCTATAACCTTTCTCAACCATGCCTATAACCTGACTCGATCCATTCCTATAACCTAACTCAATCCATGCCTATAACTTGACTTGATCCATGCCTAAACCAACTTGACTCCATCATGCCTAACTCACCTAATTTCCATCTACATCAGAGTAACAAATCCATATCTCATTTAACACAAGCCATAAAACAATGTCTCATACACACATAAACACATCACAAAATACCATGTATCTCATCATATAAATCAATAAATGTGTATGTCAATATACATGTCTACATCATCATGTCTATCATCTCCAAAATATGTCAAAGACGCAGATGATATTCAATACAAAATGTCATCGGCATGTTGGTCGATCTCATATATACAAAAAGAGTGAATGAATGCATCATATACAAAATATCTTTGGAATGCAGGTTGGTTTATGCTCAAAATATACAAAATTACTCGTACATCCTCACTTTGTCTTCAAAGACGTAGGCCAAAAGTATGGGATAAAAAATACAACTATCTTCAGCATGCAGGTGACATATATATCAAAAAATCACTAGTATACATCAACAATCAGGTGACCACATCTCAGGCATCTTACTCGGGTGTACTCCATCTCTCGTGTCACCTACACCCTTAGTCTCCCGTGTCCTGCTCTAGCACCTCACCTAGTGCTGGTCACCATGCACTAGTGGCCTATCCCTGATTAGGCCTTGGAGCTCACTGACCTTATGTGCTCTCCACACTATGTGTGTGGGATCTCGTCCTCTCACTAGACACCTGTTATGCCCTGTACTCTCTATAGGATAGGAAGTCTATCCCAGCCACCATGAGCTGATCCTGATAATATATTACCTCACCTAGGGCATCCGGTAACCTGGATACATGCACGATCTATGGTGGTCCCATAGGTCTTGGCCCCTATACCTTCCTGTAGCAGACCTACTGCAGCCCGACCTACGAATCGGGACCAACTCACTATGCCCGTGGTGGTTCCCCTTCCCCTACACTATATATAGGCCCTGTAAGGCCCCTATATGTGCTTGGGATGTGGCCAATTAAGCCTATAAACCTACAACTCGAACTCTATAAGGCTGCCACCGACCATCTCCATCTCCTACATCTCCTCCATCTCGCCATCCGGGCTCGCAGACCGGTCACCCGTACTCATAGCTCGCTACCTCGCCTCGACCCTCCATCTCGTGTCTATAGTATACCCGATTAGGTAATCAACATCGCTACCTGCCCCCGTAGGGCATCTCTCTACCGTGTGATGGTAGCTAAGTTTGGATACCCTGTCCTAGGTGGTATGGCTCATAAATCGCACCGCCACCATTACCTGTACTTCATCTATACATCCGACGTCATCTATCCACTAATCCACTGCTCTTCCTCCTCCCCTATAGGCACTATAGGCTATGATAGAGGTAGAGGCCTCTACACGTCATATCTCTCGATACTGTGGGAAGGATAGAGGAATATCCTCGTACTAGCCCGAACTACCGTTGGACCATATCTATCGAGATCATCTCATCCTCCTTAGCACGACAAACTCGTATCCAACTCTCTAGCTAGAGAGCTCAGCTAGCTCCTCGTGCATGTGCCTATCTCGAGGGGATTCATCCATATGGCCTCCCGATAATGTCCACTCCAAATAACCCTCCAACAACTACCGAAAATGGGCCACATTATGTGTTGGCCTATCCGATCTCCACTCTCCTATCACCGGAACCCATCTCCTATATCCCACCCACAAAATCTAGCTGGGAATGAATCTACTCGGGAATCTCTATAGGTCACACACACACTATGTGCTCATACGCCCAAAGAATGTAGTATAAATGTATAACACGAGTTAAACCTACGCAATCGACCATATGCCAACAACTCTTTGTATAAGCTACACTAAGAATGCTAGTGCCCAGAAAAGCATGTCTCATTCACCATCATATTATGGAGTACCCCATCGGTGATCAAGGAAAGCATCCACCTCTCGCATCCGGTAGTGCATAACAAAGACACTACCTCCATCAATAGAACCACTAGCCTTGTCTCATCCAGACGGCTAGGTACATCTCGCCATAGCTCAAATTAGCGCTATGGAATCTTAGATCCACTGCCCCCTCACCAAATACTATTTTGATCAGCTCCTTTGAGGCCTCCAAGGAGATAGAGTAAACCTGGGCACCCAATATGGGTAACCAAAAATCAAACACGTCCTCCAGGGTGATAGTCATCTCACCTATCGGAAGGTGGAATGTGTTGGTTATGGAGTCCCATCTATCAATGAGTGTGACCATCAAGTTGGGCTACCGAACAACATGTCGGTAGCGCCAAATCCCACTCAAGCCCACTACCTCCATGTGTTACAGCTCCAAAGGGGTCGCTAAGCCATGTAATGTCACCAGTAGAGGCAAAACCCTGTCCCGCATGTGTAACTGCGCTCTCCCCTGCATCCAATCCAAACACAACATTAATCCCTATTTACCATGACCATATTCACCAATTATCATTACCCTCCACCCTATTTTTACCCTACCCATCTCAACTACCTAACCTACATCACTTTTGCACCCTTATTTCTCACATCCCAACCGATGCTTCTGGTTCACCTCCTTACCGACCACTTTACCTTTAAATAACCTTGGTCACCTATTTAGTGACCAATAGTGGTTCTACCTAACTAATGCTGGCCAAGATTGACCGATGCTTTGGTAACTTATTGCGTCGAATCCCGTGACTTCCCAAAACCCCATTTTCTACAAAACAACCCCCTTTCCCTTTTACCCCACATACAATGACCTAAACTACCCCGGACCTCTACTACCCCACCTATACAATTTACTACCCTCCCCCTTCCTCTTTTTTCCCACTATTCCCCCATACCCCAATTTCATTTTTTCCCACCCACAACACAACACAAAACCGACAAACCAACATTTTTTATATACCAACCTCTAATCTATCCACAAAACAATGTAGCATAGGGTGCTTACCTCATCATACAACCGTTGTCTTGGTGGCATGTCTCACCACCGTGTCGGTGGTCTACCTGATCCCTCTCCAGCCTTTGCCATCACCAAATACCTACTCACAACCTCTGACCAATACAATCTCTCACCCTAATCTCGTGGACCCGCTACTCACCAACCTAACCCTCATCAAATCCCACTACTAGCTCACTGTCCTGTTTCCTTCAGGACACTTTTTTTTCTTTTTCTCTCTTTTTGTCATTTCTTCACTTCACAAATAACACATGAATAATAAAAACATGGATTTTTTTTTTTATACCCAACCCGACCTAACTGACGTCGGTTACCCTTGACTAGCATCGGTCGCATGTGCCCTACCTCACCATCGACAGTTTTCCTATACCGATGTCAGTTATCCATGACCACCATCAGTCACCCTCACCTACACATTGCCCTTACTTTTCCCTTTTACCCCACCCTTTACCCTGATCCTTTACCCCACCCCACCTGTACCCAACCTATTTACCTTACCTTTCCAGACCTCCTCACTTGCCTACCTACTCTTGTCCTCCTTTGGGGACTCGTTATTTTACCCATACCTTGGCCTTACCCATGCCGTGACCTAGATATTTGGACCTAGACCATCACTAGTGACCTTTGACCTCATGTGTTCACTATACCTTGCTGCACTTTGTACACTGTGTTGTTGACCTAATGACCTTACCTAGCCTATTGTCATGACCACTTATCCCGACCCTAACTTTTGTGTACCAAAACATACCTAAACGTTCCCGCACCTAACCTACATTGTGTTTCCTGACCATATCCTATACCTTGGATACCAGATTCACTTCAACCTTGTTCGGATAAACCTATCACCCTTAGACAATGTAGAGTTTACATGCTCTTCAACTCGGTAGCGTGGTCTGCAGTTTCTACATGTGTGTGCATTTGATTATGCTGCTATACCTTTGACCTAGACCCATTACCTAGATTTCCCGAGTAGACCTTTCACCCTTTTCCCTCATGCCCACCTACCTTTTCCTCACATTTTCCTTTTATCAAACCACTCACCGCTTTAGCTTGCTACCTCGTCAGTTCTTGGTTTGAGGGGGATCACCTTCACCCACACATGGGGAAACCACATCTTATTTTTGTTAGCGCTGCTTACCAATACAAGCTATGTAACAAAAAGGGGCAAAATGTAGACACTAAAATTAGGTCACACTCCCCTTTCGTACCTCGACCAATAAGCACCCTTTATTACATTTACCTAGCCATGACCCCCTTCACCCCACTAATATTAATTTAATTTAATTAATTCATTACCCTCACTATATTTATTATTTAAATATATTATTTAAATAATATCCACACATACACTTCACCTAGACACCTCACTAATCCAACTCAACCTAAGACCTATTCTTAGTAAGTTACCATAACTAACTAAGACTTACCCAAACCCTAAAAATCAATGCCTACATTCCCTCTAACCACATTCCCACATGCTCAAAAGAATCTCCCAGTCTAATTCGTGGGATAACAACATGGGATCCAAGGAAATCAGAGGATTTCCTAGTTTAGTAAACATAGGAAATCCCACCTTGGCCGATGCTCGGTTACCCCTAACCAATCGTTGTTAAGCCGGACCTCCGCTGTTACCCTTTTAACCCCAAAACAACTTTATTCTCAAGGTTGGAAGCAAGTTGGTAAAAAGGTTGGAAAACATTGAGAGGAGGTTGATGAGCAAGAACACATCTCAGAGAGATCACACATCTTTAGAGAGTAAATTCCAAAAAAACCTGCATGTAAGGAAAGATATTAAGCATCTTTTCTTTGCTGCATAGCCATCCCAACAATGATCTGATCTATCCAAGCAAAGAGGAGTGTACATGCAGCCCATGCAGAATCTTTCTTTCAGCTAGTGATCACTTGTAGCCTTTAAACCCCTCATCAGCACCCCCATCTCTTACACACATACATTCAGGGCTAGAATCCAAGTAAGTATAACATCATACTTTCTTGTTTTATTTCATTTTATAATCTATTGTTTATCTTGCCCCTATTGACCTTCCCCAACATTTTCACCTCCATATACCCATTAAAAACCTCTCCAAAGCCTACTCCAATCACCCAATACCTCACCTCGACCCTCCAAAGTCCTTTGTACAATCACAAAGGAGACCACAACTTGTTTAATGATATTTCTAGATCTCACAAGAATCGGCACCAGCCATTACACCTAACCACAATTGGTCACCCTTGACCGACATCGGTCTATGTATTTTCCCACATCCTAGAATAGAGACCTACCCACCTATTCTCATCTTACCCTCACTCACCTGTGATCTACCTAATACCTTTGTCAAACCTCGTTTCTAGTTTGATATTTGGACATCCAGTGTGAATGCACAACATTGAATCTTTTCCCCAAGTGTGGGACTTGCAAAAATGGGAAAAGAATCTCCAGATTAGAGGTTGGTTCCTCAACTCCTTTGATCAGATGTATGACTTGAAAATTGTAGAGGTTTAAACTCAAAATCCTACTCTAAATTCCAAGGGGACAGAGATAGAGAATGCAAAAGAAATAAAACTAATACTAACAAGGTGATACACCAAAGGAGTGGTGAACATTTTACTTCTAAAATTGACACAGATCACTAAAATGCAACAAAACATCATGCACAAACTGCTAAACTATAATGAAAGATCAGAAATGAAGCAAACAACACAAACAGAGGACTGAAACTCATTCACAGAGCTTGCATTGTCATTTCCAATATCAAAAATACATGCATTACAATAGCAGAGAGGTAGAAAACATATTGTAGTCCTAGAAGAGGTCTCATAATCCACAAAATCACTTTTTTAGGTGAAAGAGGGAGCCTGCAAAACATAAAAATGTCCAACCCTTTACAAATGAGCCAAATCTGGCTTTTAACAATGAAAATTTGAGCTCAAAAAGGAGAAACGTGGGAAAACATGAGTGGATGCTTCAACCACCAACCAAATTGCATTAAAATAGCATGGGTTCCCTTCTAGACCATTCCTCAATGTTTTTGACCATGCTGGGAGAGAATGCGAGCCATACTTCATTAAAAATGGTGGTTGAAATGTCAGTTTTGTTCTTTTCTCCATGCCAGAGGTGTTTTCCATTTTTATCTCCCAAAACTCCACCAAAACACAAAAATGAGCCCTCCATCATGTAGATAATTTCACCATATTTCCAATGCCACCAAGAACGTGAAAATATGAGCCCTGGATCAAAATTTATGCCCTTCTGAAGATTTAGGGAAAACTAGGGCAAATTTGAATCATGGGCCGAAAATTTGAAATTTTCCTCTTTTTTGACTTTGGGAAAATTTCCCAAAAATCTCCACCACACAAAGCTCCGAGGACACGTGGCAAAGTTTTGATTGGTCATGATTTTCCCGACCTTTTTACACCTTTTTGATCTTTGGAAAATTTTCCAAAAAGTTTCCACCACCCCGACGTTCCTGGGACATGTGGCATGTTTTGATTGGTCACGGGGCACGCTTCCAAATTTTTCTCTGACTGTGTCCATTCCCAAATGGGACACATGGCACCCTAGCATTGGCATGGGCTTGACAAGTTCTTCTCCTCCATGGGCCTACCTTAACATTTTTTTCCGACCCCCTGACACGTGGCAACCATTGATTGGTGTGGGCCTGTGCGGTCGGGCCTTCGTTTCAATATTTTCCATCACTTGGAAAAAGGGAAAATTTCCCTCCACTCTCCCACCACTCCTAATGCTCCTGAGGCACGTGGCACCCTCCAATTGGTCCTCGGGCCTATGTTTCTGAATTTTTCCTTGTGCCAATCCTTGGAAATTTTTTCCATTTCCTTCCACCGAGCCAAACCCCGACGCTCCTGAGGACACGTGGCCTCCTCCCATTGGTTGGCGGGCCTTCGGGCCAAAAAATTTCTTTGTGCGCCCCAATTTTTGATGAAAATTTTCTAAGTTTCCTCCCCCCCTCCATTTTGATGCCACGTGGCACATCTTGATTGGCCATGGGACTCTCATGGGAAAATTTCCCCAAAAGACTCCTGTCGGGCCATAACTTGAAAAATACAAGGAGTTAGGAGGAAAACTTTACCATTCTAGAAAGATGAGAAGATTCTCTATCCAATGAAACCATTTCTAGAACATTTTGAGTGCCTGAAAAGTAAAAAAATTCAATTGAGGCACAAGGGAGGGAGGAATGAAGGGAGTTAGCCAAAAATAAGCAAGGGGCTTATTTTGGATAACAATTTTGGTGACTCAGAGGGGTCATCTACCACTGGATGAAGTTACCAGTTTCTGAAGCAATCCATTGGGCATGGAGTCATAAAATTATCTACTTGGAACCCCAATTGATTAGAAAATTACAAGGAGGAAGATTGTGAGAGTAGAATCATCACTTGATCTGGAACAAAGGCCTGCAAAACTACATGTTTGGGATAGCCAGCCTATGCCAAAGCACTTAGGGAAAGTAAAAACTAAGCTACAATGAAAAATGTGCACAAGCACTTGGAGGAATGGAAATCTAAGCTAATATGTACAAGGTAGAGAGTTTTCCTTTAGTAACAATGCTTTAGATGGATTCCATTCACTGGAATCTATAGTTCTTCACCATCCAATGTAGACAGTTGGAAGGCATTGTTGTTCTTACACTTTGTGACCATGTAGGGGCCACTCCAAATGGCATCAAACTTTGAATGCCTTCCTAGCTTTGCTCGGTCTGCATCCCATTTCAACACTAGATCTCCAATTTGGAAGGTTCTAGCCTTAGCTTTCCTATCAAAGGTCTTCTTGATCAAGGCTTGATCCTTCTCTATTGCTTGGGCTGCATGCTCTCTGATTTCTTAGAGCTCCATCAATTCTACATATCTCACCTCCATGGGTTCAAACTCCAACAATTCCAATTGCTTCATGAGTTCCAACATTGGCACCTCAAGTGACATGGGAAAAATTGCCTCTCTTCCATAAACAAGCTTGAAATGGAGAATTACCTGTGGATCTCTTGGGAGTGATCCTATCAGCCCATAAGGCTGATTTCAATTTAGTATGCCAAGTCCTCTGATTTTCATCAAGAGTCCTCTTGATGATCCTTAACAAGTTCTTGTTTGTAGACTCAACTTGGCCATTACCTTGAGGGTAATAATTTGATGAAGTGCTCAGATAAATTCCATTTTTGACAGCCCATTCGGTCACCTTGATCCTATGAATGCCAATGCATTATCCGATATTATAGTGGTAGGTATACCAAATCTGGTTACTATCCCCTCATAGAAGTCTAGAATGCTAGATTCATTTGCTTCCTTAAGTGCCACTACCTCAGTCCATTTGGTGAAGTAATCTATGGCTATTAGAATCCACTTGTGTCCTTGACTTGAGTTTGGGTTGATGACCCCAATGAAGTCCAATCCCCATTGCATAAATGGTTGGTCAACTGAAATTGGGTGCAATGGAAGGGCAGCTAATCTCTCTTTGCCTATGAAAAAGCACAACTCCTGCACCTCTTGATCCATGCATAACAATCACTGAATACCTTGGGCCAATAGTAGCCAGCCTTCATGATCTTGAGGGCTATCACTCTTGGTGCAAAATGACCCCAACTATCCCACCATGGAACTCTTCCAGTGTTCTATCAATCTGATTTGTTCCAATGCATCTCAGCAGCACTCCATTTACATCTTTCTTGAACAAAACACCATCAACAAGTGCATATGGGACAACCTGCAATCTGAAGTGTCTTCTCTTGGTTTTGTTCATTTCTGGAGGGCATAGGCCTATGTGTAGGAAGTGCATTATATCTTGAGTCCAACAAGGAGTGAGGACACCATCATTCTCTTCTTGAACATTACCTTGTTCTTGGTTGTTTTGCAGCACCAAAACAACATCCTTTTCATTGCATGTTTCCATTGATTTGCTTAAGACCAGCTGATTCACATAATCCTTTTCCTTAGACCAGCTTGGTGACCTTGATCTCAATGTCATACTCCATGACATGAGTAATCCACCCTGCACGCTTTTCATTTAGGTCCTTGTTGAGGAGGAATTCCTTAACTCCCACATGAGAAACCAACAGTTGAACCTTGTTGTTTGAAACTAGATGCTTAAATTTCTTCAAACCCCTAATCACTGCAAGAACTTGCTTCTCAATGAAAGAATATCTCACCTCATAGTCCTCCAGGATTTGACTAAAGAAAGCAACTAGTTTCTCTACATTTTCTTTGTTCTGTTGTACTAAAATTGTAGAGATTGTATCATCACCTCCAAATGCATAAAGGATGAAATCCTTGGAGAAATATGGGTTAATGAGAGTTGGAGCTTGTGAGATAGCCTCCTTAATTGCCTCAAAACTTTCCTTACCTTCTACTTGTCCATTTGAAAGCCATGCTTTTCTTCAACATCATGGTTATTGGCTTGACAAGGGCTACAAAGTCTGGCACAAACCTCCAATAAAATTGATCCTTCCCAAGAAACTTTGAAGGGCCTTCTTGTGGCTTGGTAATGGCAGTGCTTTTATTGCTTCAACCCTCTCTAGATCAATTGCTAATCCCTCTTTTGAAACAATATGGCCAAGGAGATTTCCTTCATGAGCTAGAAAAATACATTTTTGGGATTTAAGGATACCCCAAATCTTCTACATCTTTGGAACACTTGTCTCAAATGGAAGAGATGATCTGCTGCACTTTTAGAAAAAATAGTGATATCATCTAGATATATCAACACCATCTTGTTTATCAATCCTTTGAACGCCATGTCCATTTCCCTTTGGAAGGTAGCTCTAGCGTTGGACAACCCAAATGGCATTTTCCTATATGCATAAGTCCCCCATTTGGTGGTGAAGGCTGTTTTGAACTGATCCTCTTCCTTTACCATGATCTTGATTGTACCCTGAGTAACCATCTAGCAATGAAAATCTCTCAGAGCCAGCAACAACTTGTAGAATCTACTCCATAGAAGGAAGTGGGTAATGATCCTTGAGAGATGCTCTATTCAAATCTCTGAAGTCTACACACAATCTGATTTCTCCACTCTTCTTTCTATTGGAACTAAGTTTTCTACCCAACTAGAATGCTTGATGGGAAATATGATACTTTCCTCTATTAACTTATTCAATTCCTTCTTCATAAGAGGCTCCATGTGTGGATTAACTGGCCTTTTCTTTTTCCTGATGGGCTTAGCACTTGGATCCAATTCAATGGTGTGTTGAGCTAGCTTGGGATTGAAACCCTTCAAATCCTCATAGCTCCAAGAAATACATCAGGAAACTCTTGACAAAGTTGCATAAACTCATACCTTTCTTGCTTGGTTGCAACTTTACCAATTTGAAGTGATCTACCTTCTCCCACCAAGATGGGCATTGAATCTTCTCCCTTGACTTGGATGTTTGCTTTCTCTTTCCTAAATTGATCATTAGGATTAAAAATGGACTCCAAAGTGACAAGTCCTTTTGGTAGTTTGTTGGTTCTCAGCTGTACCACCTGATCACCATACTGTTGTTCTAATTTTTCCTGATTTTTGGCTGAGAACTCAGCTTCTTCTTGTAAGAAATTGATGATTTGTTGATCATTTTCAAACACTTGCCAGCTTACATTATTGTCTGCACTAAAGGCCTTACAATCACATGAATGTTTGGTTGTACTTTATCTTCCTTGATGCTTTCAACAACATCAAAGGCTGCCCCAACTGCTGCAAGCCTATCAACAGCTTGGTTTTCTTTCCTAGGGATGGAATTGATGTTAAAGCCCTCAAAATCTTCAATGAGGTCCCACACCCTATTTTTGTAACACTTGAGTAGATCATTCTTGGCAGCATGTTGTCCTCTAACTTGGTTAACAATCAGCTCACTATCACCAAAGACTTGTAGATTTTTTATACCTCTTTTAATTGACCAATGCAATCCTTGTATCAAAGCTTCATATTCAGCAGTGTTGTTAGAGCATGCAAACTAAAACCTAAAAGCTGAATAATACTTAATACCTTGAGGTGAAACAAGCATTGCTCCCCCTCCTGCACCTTGTCTACTTCTTGATCCATCAAAGAACAACTGCCATACCTCATTGTCATCCTTATGGTCTGATTTGGTGATGCTAGGCATAGGCTGATTTTCTTCATGTATGCAATAGACTCCTAGCTCAGATTCTTCTATTTCTTGGTAGGGATCAAAAGCATGTACCTTGCTTTCCCATTCATCAAGAGTTAAATCTGGGATGCTTCCAACCTTTGTATCAGCTTCATCTATGCTTGGATAATCTTCTTGATCAAATGTTGAATAGTTGGCATTAATTGGGCTTGGAGTATGAGGCTCAATGTGAAAGTTTGCAATAGGCTCAGACCTGATTGTGGCCTTAGTTCCATATCTGGTTCTAAATAACATGTGTGACCAATCAGCAGATAAGTAGCCTCCAATTTTAGTTGTGAAGTCCCTTGACAAGCATAAGGCAAAGAGTGGTGGCAAATCTATTACTGACACATCTTGCAACACAGTAACATTGGGACATGCATGCAAAGTAAGATTCAAATCTCTGATCACTCCCACTATTGTTACTACTTTGTCCCATCTAGTTGCACTACCCCTTTGGATATGACTTCATATTGGAGACCCAACTGATCAGCTATTTGTTTGGGCATCACTGAGCTACTTGCCCTAGAATCAATCATGCAATTGTGTACTAGTTTATCCCCAATGATCAATGAAACATAGAATGGAGGGGGCTTCAAAATTTTACCTTGTTGTCCTCCATGATTCCCTTCAGGTTGGGTAGAATTGGTGAGTACCTTCTCTTGCATACATGAACTTGCTGATTTGAAGTTGACCAATTCTTCATGGCAGCTTGTAGGAGATCTCTTTGGCCTGGAATGGATAATGATTCCCACATAGATATATTCACATTTGTCTTCTTCATCTGATCAATGATGCTAAATGGGGATGAAACATCTCTTTGCTGCCCCTTGGTCTACACATTCTTTTCTTGCACGTGGGCTGTAACAATTGGTATTTGAGCTGATTTAGAAGGTGGCTTGGGCTGCCCTTGCATGTTTGGAACTACATTTTTCTTACCAACACTTTGGAGAGTGATGGAAGGTTGTGGATCACCTGAGCCAATGACTTCCCCTCACCAATATTCCTCTTTTTTGACCTTGTATTGGCTGCTATACTCTGAGACATTGCTTGATTCATACCACAAAAATCCTCAGCCTGCCAATTTGCTAATGTAGTCTCATTTGGAGCTACATTTTGCTTAGGATGTTCCTTGTTGTTGGTTTGTTTCCTGGCTCACTTCACTCTCTACACTAGTTTTGTCACCATCAAGGCTTGGTTCAAAGCACCATTGAAGCACATAGATTGGTTGTGAGGTTCATTGCATGGGAAACACCAATCATACTCTTGTGCCATATTATTTTGCACTGGCACTAAAGCTTTAGAGGCAGATGCAACATTGGGATTATAGGGCTGAAATGGTCTATTGGCAGGAGGCCTTGTTTGATTTTGATTTACAGCTGGGTTGGGTGGTCTATTAGGCTGATATGGCTGCCTATTGGGCTGAGCTTGAGGTTGATAAGATGGTCTAAAACTTTGGGCTTGCTTGCCTCTTGAGTGTAACTAGCTCATTGCCTAAATTTTGCAATTGTTTCATGACTTCTTGAAGTTCATTTGAAGCACTAGAGGATGAAGTGGAAGTTTCATTCAAACTTTGATTCCTAGGAGTGGGAATAGGAGCTATAGTAGGTGCTTGACTAGTGCTTGGATTTTCTAAATTTGGATACAAGGGCATGGGAGGCCTAGGAGCTAGCTTACTAGCTTGAATTAAGCAATTCTCAGCTCTAATGGCAATGCTATAAGCTACAGGTATAGTTGTACCTCCCATGGACTGAATTAGCATAGAAATATCAGAATTTAAAGCTTTGAGATAGTATAGAAAAGGCACCTTCAACTGTTGGCCTTACTACCACTGGAATTCTATCCCAAGTCCTTTGAAATCTGAAGTTGAAGTCTGGTCACCGCTCATTGGGAGCTCTCTTGATAGTTGTCAATTGTTCCAAAAGAGACAAGTTATCCCCCTTTTCTCCAAACTACTCATGGAGAGCTATGCACAATTGATTCCAATTTTGAATAGAACTAGCCCCAAGGCTTCTAAACCATTGCAATGCTTTCCCTTTGAATGAAGATGCCAACAATTTGACAATAATTTGCATCTCATTAATCTCATGGATTGCACACACATTAGCAATATCTTTGACATGATCACCAGGGTGGTCTGATTTTCTCCAGTGAAATATGGAATGTTCTTCAATGCTACAACTAGAACTGGATTTTGTGCATTGAGAGCAAGTGGGATCTTTGCCAAGTGAAGTTGACATAAGGGTTGGGTTGTGCCATTCTGATTGGCCTGAGAACCCTTGTTGATTGAGTGAAAGGTCTAGAAGGTGGAGGAGTTGATAGAGTTCTGTTTGGTGGAGATGGAGACCTTTGAATCCTCCTTCCTCTATGCCTTCTTCTAGGAGATAGCTGTAGATACTCAGACAACCCTTCTTCTCTAGCTTTTGATCTTGTGTTGATTCTTCTCATGAATCTTCAGACTATGACTGCTGAAACCAGTTGATTTTTCCTCTTTGGAGCCACCAGATGTGCAGATCAAGGCTCTTTTCAAGCATGAAACTTGCAAAAAATGCACATCAACTGTTGCAAATGAAGATGAAGACCTCTAAGGTCCCACCGGGTGTGCCAAAACTGTTAGTGTAGATTCACAACACCCCTGGATGTTTATCAGATTTCTAGTTTGATATTTGGACATCCAGTGTGAATGCACAACATTGAATCTTTTCCCCAAGTGTGGGACTTGCAAAAAATGGGAAAAGAATCCCAGATTAGAGGTTGGTTCCTCAAATCCTCTGATCAGATGTATGACTTGAAAATTGCAGAGGTTTAAACTCAAAATCCTACTCTAAATTCCAAGGGGATAGAGAGAGAATGCAAAAGAAATAAAACTAATACTAACAAGGTGATACACCAAAGGAGTGGTGAACATTTTACTTCTACAAATTGACACAGATCACTAAAATGTAACAAAACATCATGCAAAAACTGCTAAACTGTAATGAAAGATCAGAAATGAAGCAAACAACACAAACAGAGGACTAAAACTCATTCACAGAGCTTGCATTGTCATTTCCAATATCAAAAATACATGCATTACAACAACAGAGAGGTAGAAAACATATTACAGTCCTGGAAGAGGTCTCATAATCCACAAAATCACTTTTTTAGGTGAAAGAGGGAGCCTGCAAAACATAAAAATGTCCAACCCTTTACAAATGAGCCAAATCTGGCTTTTAACAATGAAAAATTGAGCTCAGAAAGGAGAAACATGGAAAACATGAGTGGATGCTTCAACCACCAACCAAATTGCATTAAAATAGCATGGGTTCCCCTACTAGACCATTCCCTAACATTTTTGACCATGTTGGGAGAGAATGCGAGCCATACTTCATTAAAAATGGTGGTTGAAATGTCAGTTCTGTTCTTTTCTCCATGCCAGAGGCATTTTCCATTTTTCTCTCCCAAAACTCCACCAAAACACAAAATTGAGCCCTCATCATGTAGATAATTTCACCATCTTTCCAACGCCACCAAGAACGTGAAAATCTGAGCCTTGGATCAAAATTTATGCCCTTCTGAAGATTTAGGGAAAAACTAGGAAAATTTGAACTAGCGGGCCGAAAATTTGAAATTTTCCCTCTTTTTTGACTTTGGGAAAATTTCCCCAAAAATCTCCACCACACGAAGCTCCAAGGACACGTGGCAAGTTTTGATTGGTCACGAGCTTTTCCCGACCTTTTACGCCTTTTTGATCTTTGGAAAATTTTCCAAAAAGTTTCCGCCACCCCGACGTTTCGGGACACATGGCATGTTTTGATTGGTCACGGGGGTGCTTCCAAATTTTTCTATGAATGTGTCCATTCCTTGAATGGGACATGTGGTTCCTAGCATTGGCATGGTATTGATGAGTTCTTCTCCTCCGGGCCTACCTTAACATTTTTGCCTACACCCGACACGTGGCAACCGCTTGGCGCGGACTGCGTGGTTGGCCTTCGTTTCAATATTTTCCATCTCTTGGAAAAAGGAAAATTTTCCTCACTCTCCCACCACTGATGCTCCTAAGGCATGTGGTGGCCTCCAATCCCCTCGGCCTGCCTTCTAAATTTCGGGTTTCCAATCCTTGGAAATTTTTCCATTTCCTTCCGCCGAGCCAAACCAATCTCCCGAGGACACGTCTCCCATTCAAGCCGGGCTTGGAAATTTTTGAATTTCCTTCTTGCTCGAGTTTCGAACACCCACCCTCCCGATGCCACATGGCACATCTTGATTGGCCATGGGACTCTCATGGGAAAATTTCCCCAAAAATCTTTGTCGGGCCATAACTTGAAAAATACAAGGAGTTAGGAGGAAAACTTTACCATTCTGGAAAGCTGAGAAGATTCTCTATCCAATGAAACCATTTCTTAGAACATTTTGAGTTCTAAAAAGTAAAAAAATTCAATTGAGGCACAAGTGAGGGAGGAATGAAGGAGTTAGCCAAAAATAAGATCAGCTGCAGATTAAGAAGTCATACACATATAACAACGCATCAACCAACATTTGAACAAGTATTTATCCTATGCCCGTTACCCTATCTGCTTTCGCCAATGCTTCAAAGAAATGATCTAAGAATTAGGTGAAACACATGGACTAGGATATTTTCTTACATTATAAAATAACACCATAAGTCATGTGCACATCAGATCTAACATCATAACTCTGAATCATTCGGTCTCTCTAAACTACATAGTTCACTACATGTTTATAGGGGTGAGGAATTACCCTTCACCACCTACGAAATTCCCAAAATAGGTCACATGCTGATTATAGCTATGTGCCTTTACAATAACATGCACACATGAAAGTGTACTAATAATAGACATCCTATAGTTATCCGAAGAACTAATCCTATTATTAACTCAAGCTCATGCATGGCACTTATCACGATCACTCCTCCCCATAATACCATTTGTGTGTCACACAAGTCTCCATCTCGATGTGTGCTCGCACGCTAACTCCAAAATATCTTGTATCCATGAAAATGGCTATCTCGATTCAACTTGTTTTGGTGTGCATTTCCTTTCTTATCATTCCATGCCTTCAAATACGCCTTATTCTTGCATGTGAATCTTATGTGTGTCTTCTCTGTAGGACAATACTATGTCTTCTCAACATTACCCGCACTAAAGTAAATTTCCGTCCCGAAAATGGGGATTCTTTATGATGTTCCCAAATAATAAAGAATAATAATTGAAAGAATGTAAAGAATCACTGTACAAAAGAATGAATCTTTACTTTGCAACTTCCTCTTCTTCAACCGGGAGGATCAACTATGGATATTCACTTTTAATCTCACCTCCAATGTCTACAAGTCATCCAACACAGTCCTTGTCTTCTTTGGAATGTCTATGGTGATGGCTTCCAACTCATCCTGAGTAATCTTTTCCTTCTCATTCTATAAAATGTGGACAACATTGGCCATAACAGACATCATTCCTTCTAGAAGATCCATCTTCTGCACTATGAGCTTCCCAATCTCATCTATTCTCTCCTTATGTGGATCTTGGGCTGTCATGTAAGGGCTTTTGCACTTGTTTCACTAGTGCCAATATTTCAATGTGCCTTAAAGTATCATCCTTCATTGCTTTCGTATTCATTATCATCAATAAAAATTCTAGTCCTTATTACGGCGTCAAGCTATACACAAATTGAGAGCTTGGTATGCTTTCTTCACTGCCCTTCAAATTCTAGAGAAATTCCTTGTAAGTTAAAATTTTTCTAGCCATAGAGGCTCATGCTCTTTATTCTTCTTGTTCAAAATATTTTGGTGCAAGCATTCTAAGTGGTCCATCTTCTAGCATGAAATCAACCAAAGTGTGCACATAATGCATTATAGAAGGAAACTTCTTCGATGACTGTGGTTCTAGATGAGGCCTTACTTTGAGAATGTAATCACCAATCTCCTCTACCATGCTAACGAAGGAATTATTCCTTGTTCATTCTCTTTCCTTCTCTCGTCTTTAGGTAATCTATCTCCATATTTTTATCATTGTTATCCTCCATCAATGCTCTAATGGTGGTGGCCTTATCAATATTCCTCTGTGCCAACTCAAGCAGATAACTTGACTAAGGCATTGCTGACATGCTCATCAGACATAAGAGTTGGATTTATGGTCATGTGCCTGCTCTGAGGTGCCTTCTTTACTCTCCTTGATACATAAAAATCCTCACATACATCAAAATCTGGTTCATCCATGTGATTCTACATGGACCAGGATAGTTGTTTCCTTACATGCATAGTGGCCATATTTGGGTCCATCAACTTCCACCCATATAACTCCTTAAGGTCCAATGTACTCTAAAACTAGGTGCGTACAATTTTTTTGTGTCCTCAGTGTAGCCCATACTTGGCATAACATATTCTTCACTTCTACTCATCTTTTCCCCCTTAGAAACTTGAATGCCACGGTTTGGAGTTGGCCCTTCTCCTATCTAAATTGTAATTGGCACCTTGGTTTTCTCATGCTTAGTTTCTTCTTCTCCTTTCACCCCTTCTTCTTCATCTTTTATTTCTTCATCCCTGGGCTCATCCACATCTTCTGGTTGTACTGGGGTTCTAGGCATTCTCTCTTCAGACTCCTTCGCCTCCTCATTAAGCATCATATTTCTCCTTCTCTTCTTCTCAACTACTTATTTTTGAGGGGTGAGATAAGGTGATCTCCTTACAAGTCTGTGGTGTTCCTGCACCTTGGGTCATGGTTCTTCTAAATACCTTCTTGAATTAGCACTCTTCAGGGACTACATCTACATTCAAGTCCTCTTCTACTTCTTGTGCCTATGGTGGAGTATCTGTGTGCTCACTCTCCACTCTATTTGTGGGATGCCTTTGGCCCCTATGATCCAAGCCTCCACTATCTTCATGTTCTTCTTCTTCCTCATCTATCTATATGGTTGTGGAAGGATTTGGAGCTAGCACATTCTCCATTGTATGTTTTCCCTTAGGAAGCCATAGCTGTGAGCATGAACTCATTCTCCACATACTTATTATTCTCTAGCCTAGGCTTAAGTTGAAGATATATGAGTGTGGCTCCACTTTGTCCCCAATAGCCAAGCTTACTGGATTTATGTTTATGACATCTGAAATGAGCCTCTCAATGTAGGAAGACTGACCTAGATATACATATGTTTTCTTGAGGGTATGGTAGTCACAATATACCTTGTTTACATTGAAGTTTAGCTTTGAAGCACATTAGTAAATCTGTGAATTGAAGCTTGGAAGTAGTGTGCTGTGAAGGTATAGGAAGTTTTCACCATGGAATCCATGTCCCATCCTTCATGGAAAACCATATGATGCAAAAATGTTGATACACCGCGAAATGTACTTCCTTGCCTACTACCGTTGGTAGCTCCTTCAGAATGTGCCACTTCTCCTTAAACGCTGCACAAAGTCACCATACCACGCTTATGCCCTTTACTTGAATGTGCCACTCATTGATCCTTCACATAAATATTTCTAAAAACTTTCTGTAAGGACTTCTTTTCGGTGGGGTATTCCCAAATTTTGTTCTTTGGTCCATCGGGCACTCCAATTTCTACAAAAACAAGGGATAATAGGATATTGCCAAAATTTATATGCTCACCTGCACACGCTTCCTCAATAATAGTCTTTACTAATGTAGCCAACCAAGTTGTAGATTTCTCCCTCTGTCATTTTCTTTGCAATGTGTAGCCACATGGTATTTACATGTGACCATCTCTCTTGATCATTTAACTTGGTGAGTAGATGTGCGATGACTACACTACATGAAAATTCTTCAATTTGTCTATGTACATTTTACAGAACTTTGGAGTATCTGACTCATTATTGGTGGCTATAATAGCTTCCTTATCAATCATATCACTCATAATATCTATCCCTGTGCCCTTCAGTCTTGTCAATGTGGAAATCAAGGTTGTTGTGATCCTTACCCTCCATCCAGCAAAATAGAAAAATTCCTCATGGACTCTACTCATAAGCCATTGGTATAAAGCCTCTGGTTTTCCAAAGTATGGGAGTTCATATAACTGATAAACCCCTACCTTCTTCAACAAATTCTCTCCAACATCATCATATCTGACATATCATCCACCATGCGCATTGTTGGTATTTTTGCTCAACAACACATCCGATTATCCCCTATTATCGGTGGTGCAATGATTGTAATCACTTACTTTGCATCGGTGAATGTGGGAACCCTAATCCCATAAAACTATCACTCCTTCTAGGTATTGCATTTCTATAAATTTTCTCTCGTGCATAACCTCGACCTCAACCTCCACCTTTTTCTTTCCCTTTGTACTGTCACTGTGCAGTGTTTTCTTGATGCCATTGTAAAAATCCCACCTTTTATCTTCTATATTGAGTAAACTCAAACCCTAGCTCAAAATCATGTGCCCTAGCTTGAAACCACGTGCCATAGCTCCTTCTCAATGCTTCTACTACACTCAAACCTTTCACCAATGGGGATGCAAGCCACTTCCATGAACAAATCTTCTCCCCATTTCTAGTTTCATAGTTATCTGCACCTCAATATGATTCATTTGGCTAATTCACACTTAGCTCACTCGAATACTTGTGATCACAAAGGTAAAAATGAACCCACATCACGTCCTTATATAGATTTTCAAAATTTATTACATTTATTGCTCGAGTCACTTACCAACAATCCTCTCATTAATTGACCATTTTCCCAATTTCCACATAGTACACCTTCATGCCCCAACTTATAACATTCTAGCATGCCTTCCTACCTTCTAGATATAGAATTCTCTTCCACATGCTTCCATGTGTAAAGTACCTCACTACTATGCCCTCTTCTGGTAGTTTCCACGTCCACCGCTTACCTTGCGTTATATTGTTCCTTCATTCATTTACATCTATGGTCTTCTTTAGAAGTAATCACCTTTCAAATAGCTCCTTTCCATACTTGAATAACATCTATGTAGATTTTTCTCATGTGTACCCAGTTGTGAATAAAAAATAACAACTACCCCACACCAATGGTAAGTGCAGTCCTTTATGCATAAAAATACTTCAAATTGTAATTAGCTTCCAGTGTGTAAACACACTTATTACATAAAACACAAAACTAAATTGACAAAGAATAGCGATAAAGAAGGAAATACATTAAAGGAAATATAGAAAGGGAAACCTATATTAAATGGAAATACTCCCTTATTACAAACACTAAGAAGAATTATTTATAGTAGGGCTTTAACCTACTCCCATTGAAGTAACTAGGTAAATCTGAAAACCAATCAAGCGCCTCTAACGAAAAGTGCTAAATTCAAGTATATGAGTGATAACATATGGTCCCAACCAATGCACCTTAAGCTTGCCTAGATGGCGCAGAAAATTAGAATAATAAAGTAGTACCATTTTTCCAACCTCAAGCTTCTTGTCCTTGATGTATGCAAATAACATGCCATGCCTTCTACTCCGGCCTTTTCCCGATTTTGACTCAAATGTGATATGGTGCACCTCTCATCTAATTGTATTAATTTGTAAACTCTTTCTTCTAATGCTTTCTCATTAGCTAGACCTCTAGCACACACAATAAGCAATGGTGGTAACATGAATTCCATTGGAATAACTACTTCTGCGCCAAACACCAATTGAAGGGTGTGGCCTTATTCAACCTCTTGTAGGTTTTTCTATATGCCCAAAGCACAACATAAACTTTATCATCCCAATCTTTCCTTCCAAGATAATTTTTTTCAAAGTCTCACTCAATATATTTTTCAAGGCCTCCACAGTGCCATTTTCCTGAGGATGATAAGGTGTAGTCTTATGGTGCACAACAATAAATTCATCCAACAATATCATGATTATCTCATTCAAGAAGTTTTTTCCCCTATCACTTTTCATTCTCAACAGACATCCGTACCTAGTAAGAATATTTTCCCATAATAACATAGTTTTTGTAGCTACTATACAATTCTTTGTAGGCACTACTTCACCCACCTAGTAAGATAATCCATGCAAGTGATGATATAATGCAATCTAGTTCTATAGGTAGCTTTGGAAATAAAACCCACAAATTCTACATCCCATTTCTCAAATGTCTCGCACTAGCAATAGGTGTCAAATGCATTTCATCTCTCTACCTAAGTTTTCTAAGATGCGATAGTGATCACATGCCTTACAATAATCTTTACACCATTTATACAGGGTCTCCCACCATAATCCAACAAGTAGAATTTTGCACACAGTGGCATCACCTACATAGTTCCCACCTATAATACCACCATGAGCATCTTCCATGATATATGTGCACTCATTCTATAGTACACATTGGCACAATACTTCATCTCTACGGCCTGGTTTGTATAAGTCACCACCGATCAACATAAAGGGTTCGCGTAAATTGCCAATTATTTCTTCTCTAATGATTTCATTCCTTCTAGCACCATAATCTGTGTGTAAAAATATAGAAATATCCTCCAACTTTGAAGGTGTGTGATGTAACTTGTATAACTATGCATTTGGCATTATATCTTGATTGTTGCATCCTCTCTGGATGAATTTCGATAAGTGGTTTGGGCCAAAATTACTCTTCTTGAGTTTTAACACGGATGTGAAATCAAATTCTTGGAATAAGAGCACCCAACGACATATGCTCCCATGTAGAACAAGATTATTTACTAAGTATTTTAATACCATGTGATTCATATAAAATACAAAGGTGTTGCTTGAATATTATGCGAATTTATATAGTGCGCGAGATCATTGTGAAGGCCTCACACTTTGCAGTTGTGTAATTTTGTTCTACAGAGTCAACTTTCTACTAGCAAAATAGATAAGATGATCTATAATACCTTCTCCAAGATGATCTAACACCATGTAAATGGCCATTCCCGAGGCTTCCACGTGTACATGAAATGGTTGGTTCCATGAGGAAAATGTAGAATAGGTGATGTAGTAAGTCTCTCTTTCAATGCCTCAAATGTGCTTATTGTTGTAGTTCTCCCAGGTAGAATTTCCCTTTTCCTTTTAGAAACTCTTCCAGTAGGTGCATAAATATTCACATATCCTTTGAGAAATTTCTTTGACACTCTGTGTGGCCCAAGAATCCACACCTCACTCTGAGTGGTAGGCTCCTCTAGGCCTACATTAATTACTGACCTTTGTTGGATCTACTAATAAATGTTCCTTGCATATGATATGCCCTAACAGAGTTCCAAAAGGTGTAGCAAACATACACTTATTGATGTTTAAGGAGATGCTTAACTTTCTACATATTTTAAACATTAAGAATAAATTGTCACAATGATCCTTAATAAGTCCATATACCATCCAATCATCCAAGTAAACCTGTAAGAATTCGTGAATAAAATCCTGGAATTCTTGAGCAACTATGCGTGAAAATATTGTAGGTGATTTTTTCAAACCAAAGGGCATCACAATATATGTAAAACTTCCCCATTTAGTGGTGAAATTCATTTTCTCTTGATCCTCCTGTGCAATTCTAACCTGATGATACCCAGAGAATCCATCTGTAAAAGAGTAAACTTTGTGCCCTGCAATGCCTTCTAATATTTCCTCTATGAAAGGTGTAGGAAAAGGATCAATCACACATGCAACATTCAGTTCCTATAATCCAAAAAAATCCTAATCCGACCATATTTATTTATACTGATTACCATTGGGCTAACCCACTCTTATTCCTCTAGGGGCTTAATGATGTTAGACTTCAACATTTTGTCAATTTCTTCCTTAAATTTTATGCGTAGGTTCGGGTTCATCCTATATGGTCTCTTCCTAACCGAGTGTGCTCCTTCCTTTAGCTTAATCTTCATCTCACCTAATGACTCATGCACTCCTTTTAACTCATGGTAGCCCCTAGAAAATAAATCATAGAAATCACGTAGTAATTCAATTTTCTTTGCCACTTCAGAATTAGACCAATAATCCTCGATTATCACCTCCTTAGGTTCAGCATTCGTGCCAATGTTCACTTTCTTGGTCTTCATAGGTTCATGATAGGCACACACGATCTTTATCCACACTATCTACCACTTCGTGTGTACTTGCTGAATGAGCTATGTCCAAATATTATACTTCCTCATCATCCACTACATAGACCATCTTTCCTTTCTCCTTTTTAAAACAAGTGTGCGTAAATAGTTTAGCATATGTATCATCTACTTCATCAAAAGGCGCTCCTGAGTCTACCTCACCAAATAACTCCTAAATTAGTTCTTCATCCTTTACAATTTATCCCATAGTTAAGTGCTTTATGACCCTTAATGCCTCTTCCACTAGAGGTTTAGTAGAGAAGTAGTCAAAATTCTAGGTCATTCCTACAATCAAGTCTGCCAATTTCTAGTCTCCTATGCAGCTTTGCATAAACATATGAAGCACATGCATAACCTTGTAAAGTGGAATAAATCTTGTGCACCCATAGTGAAGGTGGTAAAGCTTCCTATCCCTCTTTCCATATTCTCTCACACTTTGCTAAATGTGGTGTTGAATAGGTTGATTACCATGATACATGCAGATTGTAGTAGGCACATTTCTCCTAAAGAATCGAGTGGTTAGAGAAATTTTGACTTCATTCTATTCCATGATATTATCCTTGTGAACCATCCACCAGTGCATTGCTATCCCATACAGGGTATACACTAACATATTTATTATTTCCTCTTGATCTATCCACTACTTCTCCTTGATGCACAGGAATACTGTAGGGTCTCCTTCTCTAGTGTACTAAGGTACAAAGTTACCTATCCTCCTAACACAATGAGGTTTTCTTCTCCCAGTGAAAATGTGCTTTTGACTTCTCACCTAACCATCTCATAGGTGCCACACACCCAATTATTACAAGCAATACTTGTAGTATCACTAATATATTGTGTATCTTCCCATTTGGAGGATTCCTTCCTTATATGGCTTAAGTACTTTTGGGTCCTGAATGGTGTGTACATAAATTTTGTTCGTATTCCTCACTCAAAGGTTCAATATAAGGTGCATATTTCCCATCTGTCAAAGGGATAATCACTCTTTATTCCTTGTTCTCAAAACTTATATATCCTTTGTTGAACCATAGATCAACATTATTTGCATAACACCAAGGGTGCCCAAGTAGAGCTAGGAATTTGTCTTCCTCTGCAAGTGCCAAAACCTTAAATTCCTAGTGAACTTGGCTCCTTGTATAGTAATGGATGCATCCTTTAAAACTATGATTGGAGGATGGCTATAATGGAGGTTTTCCCATCTATACCCATGAATCTAAAGTAAGCACATTCACTTCCGCTTTGTGTATTAATTAATATATTACTCAAGAGCCACCCATCTACAATAACATTTAGAGTGATCTTCTCATCATAATCCAAAATATGAGGGGGAAGATTAGCATGTAGGATATGCCATCCATTATCAATAATTGTGCGTGAATTTTTTCCCTTTAGCCAAATTTCTAATAATGGAATGATATTATCATGGCGGAACATCTTGTATACCTCTTTTAAGTCATCAATATCTGATTGGAATGTCTCTGCTACCTTATTTTGTTCTAACTTCATGTGACTATTCCTTTAAACACTATATTTCACCTTGAAGATTTCTGAGTACCTCCATGGTCTCCTAATAAACCTCCTTCTAATGTGTAGGATCCAGGTACCTTGCATGTAAAACTTCCTCCTTAGTGATGGTAGGATTCTATTATAATGTCTCTCTAGTGTGCACAACTTCAACATGTGTAGTAATATTCCACGAGTACTACCTCGGGTTTCGGTGCTAGCTTTCACATCCACTAATTTTCCATAGTGCACTATATTCGACCATTCCCACACCCTTATTTTCCCAAGTTTATGCTTCTTACTAAGATGCTCATATAAATCTAGGCATTCTGCATAGTTGGGATTCTTCCCACAAAAAGAACAAGTAATATTATGAGGACATTCACGCCTGTAGTGGTTAGGAGATCCGCATGTAAAAAACATTCCATGAGGAAACTCACCTCATCCACCACCATGGCCTCGACCCTCGAATCCACCATGGTATCCTTGACGTCTGCGCCATGACCTCCTTGAAAGTGCCCTTTGGTGCTCATGATCATAGTGCTCACTTTTAACTTTAGAGTTATCGATACTCCAGGTCTATCACACACCAATATCTATGGCATCATGGATCTGACCAATCAACCTATAGTCTTTTGTATTGTGAGTCATGGACCGAAAAATTTTACAATAGCAAGATACATTCTTCCTTATTGCGCATTGTAATAATGGGCAATGGCTTACATCATGGTCTAAATGAAATATCTCATAGTCTAGCAATAATGAACACACTGATATATAGGGACAACTATCTTTGGTGTGCCCTTCCATTTCATAATCTATACACAAAATCCTAGTGTGCATCTCATGTGTTGAATTTTCCGATAGTTTCTCCAATTGATTTTCCATAGCTGCAATTTTTGCCTCCATGAATGGGATCACTCCAGTTAATACATACTCCCAAATGCTTTAGCGCACAAAATAGCTTCAAGTGCTTCACACAGTCCATATATGTCTTATGTGACAACACCCTTTAGAAGGTGTGTTCAAGCCCCAAATGAACCACTTTGTGCATGTTGTCTTGCATGAATATCATAAGAAAGTTTAGACAAAAATGTATTAAAATGGGCATCATATTCCCTAACACTCTCGGTAGTGCCACTGATTAATATCCTTAAGTAAGTGCGCTTGTAATTGCCCACTTTCCTTGGACACTATTCGAGATCTTGATCCACGACACTATTGGTCACATTTTGGATATTATTATGTTTTGATGTAGTATGATGTATCGGGATTATTATGGACATTATTATGTTTTGATTAGTATGATGGTTAGATGTTAGATCTTGGATTAATATTGATTTGGATTCAGATATTTTGCTTGATGATCATTGAGACATCAATATTATTATGTGGATGATGACATACTGGTTGACATGGACAGGTTATTGCTTTTGATTGTAGACATGTGACATTGATATTATGAATAGCTATAGTATAGAGATCTATTGGATGATGATATGGTTGCAGTTGAATTTAAATGATAAATGTTAAATTCTTGATAATGTTGTGATTTGGATTTAATAATTGTATGTTGCTTATATCATTTGGATGTTCTGATATGGCCACGAGGCCGAAGGGGTATATTGCATTTTGTAGGTTAAAAATCACAACAATGTCGGGGGACTGGAGACTAACCATATTGGAATTCAGTGTGAAATCAACAAGGTCACCATGGCAACTGTGTTTGAGTTGTATGTTGTGTTTTGTTAGGATTTCCCATGGGGGGATTTCCATTATTGTGACCATGGGGTATATGTGTGCTTTATTTGTTGTGTCCCTTTTTAAAATTATTGTTGTATGTATTTTATTTGTAATGTGCTCTTTATTTTAATTATTTTAATGTGATAGTATAATGTGAGAGTCTTATAGTTAAATTTCAATTATATTAATTGGGATGTGGAATATAAATTAAATGTTATTGTCTTGGTTGAAAATGAAAATTGACTTATATATATATATATATTATAACCATGTGGTAAATAAATAAATCTTTATAAAAGATTGTAATAAATAAATGTCATAAATATAAATGCATGTGTAAGAAATTGTAAGAGGATGTAAGAGTTGTGTAAGTAAAATGATAGATTGTATAAGGCAGATTTTGGAGTGTAGAACACTCCATCCTCTTTGAAACTCGGATTTGGTCTTGGGAGCCTAAATTGGAGGCTTGTGGGACAAGTTAAACTTGTCCCACACCTCTCAAAAACCTCCACCAACCATGATTATTGTTTTGGAGTCAAAATCAATCTATTTTATTGTATTTTGACATAAATTTGGGCAAGTATTGATTGCACTTGTCTTGTAATTTTAAATGCATTCCTTTTGGGGTATGGGCTATATTGTGTGTGTAAGTGATTTTGTCATTTTTCATTAATGGTGATTTGTTGTTGATGTGGATTGCACTCTTGGGGAATGAAGAAAAATGATGTGGCATCCCACTTGGAATCCACATCATCCTCTTCCACCCTCTCCTTTAAAATTTGAATTCCTCCTCATTTTGTGGTTGTTGAAACTTTGTTATTACACTCTTGGGTCAAATTTTTCTCTTACCTTTGGAGCTTGGATTGATTCACATGCTTGTACATTGCTATTTTGGGACTGTGTTTTGAGCATCAAAAGAACTGTTGTTTTTGGAAACAAGTCTCCATTATGGAGAGGTAGGCTCTCACTCTTTTAAAATTGTTGTTTTTCCCTCTTTTAGCATGAATTTTTGAATGTGTTGTGTTTTCAATTCTTAGAGGGATGGGTAGAATGCTTAGGGCATGGTGTGGAGAGAAGACTATGAGGTTAATCAGAGGAGGGATAAGGGATTTTCCATTGGCACTTGTCTTGAGGAGGGAGTGTTGGTTGGAATCCACCTAGGAAAAGAATATGCATGCATTTCTTACTTTGGGGGAGGTATAAGGGATAAATTTGGAGGAGGGATAAGGAGGGGTTGAGGAGGGATAAGGTTTATGGGATGGTTATGTTCTTGGTGGTTGTTGTAGGTGGATGTCCAATTTCAACATGGGAGGCATAAGGAGACCTCCATAGTTCTTGCTCTTGTTTGGCTTGCTTGCTCAAGCCTTTGTGATTGTATGACTATTTTCTAATGCAGTTGAGAACTGCTGCCTTGTTTTGATTTGTGTCTTCTTTGATTTTTGTGATACATGAGTGTTGCTTGCATGTGAAAGAAGTCCATGTTGCCATGAGTTGAATTATCATGCTCCATTTCAATATGGTTGGGGCTCGAGGGGCCAATGGGGAAAGATGGATTCTATTTTCCCATTGGGTATCTTGGTTGGGTGGAGAGTGTTGCCTTTCCCCCTTCCTTGTTGTGATTCAAGTTGCAAGAATGAAGAAATCAACATGCTGTTGTTTGGAGAAGAAAAAAAAATCACAGTTTGACAGTCATTCCTTTGAGCAATTTTAATGTAACCCTTCCCACTTCGAGTGGATGTGTGTGTGTGTGTGTGTGTGTGTGTGTGTGTGTGTGTGTGTGTGTGTGTGTGTATTGTAATGTGAATTGATTGTATTTGCATTGAGGAATGTAGAGAAGAATCCTATCTCTCTGTTTTACCTTGGAAAGAAAATGTGAAAGGAGTTTTATACTTGTATTTTGAAAGTTGGAAATCTAATACAAATTGGAAAGGAGTTCAGTTGTAAAGATGTCCTTGTTAGAATTCAATAAAAGGATTGTAGCTATTCTGACTTACATGGTTGTAATGAAAAGATACTTTGCATTAGAAATGAAAGATTGAATCTCATTTGGGCAATGAAAAGAAATAGTACTCATATTCTTTTTGAAAATCACGTGAAATAATGAGACTATGTTATGAAAAACAATAAATAAAAAAAAAGTGTTGTCATTAAATGTATTACATTGTTGTATTAGAAATTTAATGATTGTTATATCTTATGAATTATTGTTGGAAAAGAGAATCCTCATATAAAGGAAATGACAGAAATTTAGATACTTTAAAATGAGTTTTAGAATTGAAATTCACTTTGCATATTTAATGTAAGGGTGTGTTGAATCAATTAGATGTCATCGAGGAACTAAACGATATGTTTTTCCACACTTGAATGTTGCACATTAAACTATAAACTCGTGGAAGAAAGAAATCTCTTTTAATTTATAACTCGGCTTTTAAAAATAATGTAACTAATGTACAGTTTAGTTTTATGACTTAAATTGAGAAATGGAACAATGAAATTTAGGTGTAATAAGACTTAAGGAACCTCTTGAAAACTCAACAATGAAAAATGGCTATTAAGATCTTCATTAAATCAAAATTGCAGCTTGCATATTGGTTTTTAACAAAAGATGTAAAAATGAAAATGGCAAAGAAAACAACAATTTGAACCTTGAAAACAATCCTAAACTCACCCTAGACCAGTTCTCCATGTTCAATTTACATGTTGAGAAGAAAAGAAATCAACATTGAACAAATCTCCCAAGTTGGAAAAAGCTGCCGAGTTTAAAATCATAAACCCTGCAGATCAATTTCTTAAAATTGACCCTTGAAACTTCACCAAATTCTAAAATTTATGATTTCTATGCAAAGAAGACTCCTTTCTGGAAAGTCCTTGTTTTCCTAAAATGGAGCTTCCTATCAAAAGTTATGGCCATTTGAAGTTTTACTTCAAAATGGCCATCCAAAACCAAAAATGAAATAATTCGACCTTAGAAAAATTTAAATTTTGAACTTTGGAAAAATTTCCTAAAAGTTTCATCTGGCCCCCAACCAATCACATGCTGACACGTGGTAGGGGGTGCATGGATCAAAATGGAAAACTTAACCATTTTTGCCTTTGGAAAATTTTCACTTTTCTCCCTCACAATAACCTGCGACCCCAGCACTAATCACGTGTTGACACGTGGCAGGGAGGGCTGAGGATTTAGAATTGAAAACTTAACATTTTGCACTTTTGGAAAAATTTCACTTTTTCTCCATAGCCCCACACCCCGCAGCCAATGGGGTGATGACACGTGTCCCCATGGGTGTGCGGGTCCATGCAATTCTTTTAACCTTTTAACCCCATGGGCGAAAAATCCAAATTTCCTCCGCCAGCCCGCGACCAATCACAAAGTGCCATGTGGCCATTTGAGCAAGTGCGGAGGCACGGAGGAAAATTTTCCTTTGGAAAATTGAGACTTTGGTTTTGAGAAAAATTTCAAAATTTTCCCTGCAACCCGCAAGTCCGCACCAATCACGTGATGACACGTGGCATTTGGAATTTTTTTCCCTAATTTTCTCCTAACCCCGCGGACCTCCAAGGGAAAATTTTCCCCTAAAACTCCACCTGGCCATAACTTGAGTTTTACAAGGAGTTAGGAGGACTTATTTATATGGTTGGAAAGGTGAGGAAATTTCCTATCCAATGAGCCTAGTTTAGGAAATTTTTGATAAATCTAAGTGTGTGAAAAATCTAGTTGAAGTTTAGGGCTTGATAGAGAGCAAGCTCGCGATAAATTTCATCCACGAACCTTAGTAAAACTTGTAATCTCCAAATTGGAACCTTGTAAACTTGTTTAAGATAAAAATGGAAATCTTGTGTTTGGTTAATCGGAATTTGTTTGGAACCTATTTAGTTTCAAACTAGTGTCTTAACCAATTGGGTTGTAGACTCTTCTATAAAAAAATTATTCCATAATTTTCCTAATTTGTTCCTTGGTCTCAAGTGGTAGTTGAAGCGGAGCATTACATCACTTATACTCCTCTTTGCTCAAACTCGGGGATATGAAAATACTTAAGGAAAACATCCTTTAATGCTTTGTATAATCTATGCAATTCAATCAGGGTCAAACTTTTGTACCCAACTATATGCACGTCCTTGTAATATAGTTAGAAATTGACTTGCCTTATGCTCAGAAGCTGTAATTCCTTTTGCATGCCATAGTATCTCACACATGTGCATGTGTTTAGCAACATCTTCTATGCCCCTATACTCTAGAAGATGGAGAGACATCTCCATGTAAATATTTTGGGGTTGATGAGGACCTTACCCACCTGATCCATAACCTTCTATGTTACCTCTTCCTCCATAACCACAAGAACCACCAACTAGAGCCACCTTTGCTCCTTGATCCTCCACCAGAATCGAAGTTGACCAGGTGGATGCACTACCTTGTGTCCCAATAGTGGTACTAAACTGAACTCCTATAGTCTACGAAGTGGTATTACTCTAAGAAGTGAGTCCAAAATTCTACGCGTTTAAGTTATGTGCTGACAATGTGCTTGAGAAGGTACCTCTAAAAAAAAAAGAAGACATTTTCCTAGCCATAGATGTACTTTCTATCTAACTTACTCCCAATATATTTCTAAACCTGATTTTCCTAAACTATCTTGTTGACTACTGGTTATACTAGATACTAAAAAACCAAGCATAAGGTCTAGGTTTCCAGGTAGATTCAGATGCATTCCCATGGCCCATGTCGTCTCTATTGGTGCACTCTCATGTGAGGCTGAGGAGGGTTCCCTATTATGCTTTCCCAAATGGGGGAGTTCTAGATGCTCTAGCTCCATTCCTTCTACATGAGCTCTAAATCCTTCACGAGCCATCTCTCTCCTCAATGCCATCCACTCTACAATATCACACTGCTTCTCTACCTCCCTCTCATGTGCCTCATTATACTTAAGATGCCTTTCTTCTAAATGCCTCTCTTCCAATAGGTCAGCCATCCTTCACCAAACATGCTCCCCCCCAATTGAGGTGGGGTTTATCTAGCCATCGATTCTCTTCCAAATTCAAGGTTACCATCAAGATTTTGATTGCTAGTGGAATGCCTTGCAAATAAGTTCCCCTTGGATAACATAAAAACTGGAACTCAACTACCTTTGGGTAAGAATAAGTGGAAATTGAGTACTCCAAAATATATCTATTCAGAAAACCACAAAATCAAGTATCAACATTTAAGCATCTAAATCGATCAAGCATCATGGAGGGTCTGAAATTCTTCCTACATCTAGACAAGTGTGCGATACCTCTAATTAATTTTATATGCATAAACAACTAGCCACTTGTACAGATCTACCGTAAAGATAGAAAAGAAGATCTCATATAAATAGTCATACAAATTTTGCTCCACCCATGTGCATGTGTCAAAATCATATCTAGTGTTGAACCTCTAAGTGTACTCTTCTTCCAGATCTTTTATCCACAACTCAACACTTTCTAAGGTCAACTGATATGTCTTCATCATGAACCATCCTAAAAAAGATGAAAAGAGGTCCTGAAAATGGAACCAATGATGCAACTTAGAATCCACTAAATAAAACCTAGGAGCACTAGAACATCACCCAATGTTGAGTTGAGTGCTCACCCAAGCATTTAGTCAAAGAAAGTACCGGGCCCCTCTTTAGATTTTCTTGTGGAGGATGTTAATGTGATGAAGATAAAGCATATTCAGAACTATAAATAACCATAAACATTCCATAGAGCATATTTGAGATCTATATCTTAGAGAATAATATATTATGTTTCAACCTAGAAATTAGCATATTATTTAACAATAACTTTTTGATTTAAATAATAACTATAATAAGATCAACAACACAAGAACCAGATTCAATCATGTTTAAAACCATTATCCAGATTGACATACTCCATTACATTAACATTGTAAAACATAGAATCTTCTTACATTATAAAGTATCGCCATAATTCATGTGCGCATCATATCCAACAACATAACTCTACAATAATTTACTATTGCTAAGCTACATAGTTCAATACTTAATTATAAGGGTGGGGACTTGCCCTTCACTTCCTACGCACTTCCTAAAATAGGCCGCATGCTGATAATAACCATGTGCCTTTACAATAACATGCATACATGTAAGTGCGCTAATAATAGACATCTTATAGTTAACTGGAAGAAATAATCCTATCATTAACACAAGCTCATGCATGGCGCTTATCAGTTACTCATTCCCAAAATACCATTTTCATATCACACAAGTCTCCATCCCAATGTGTGCTCCATACGCTATCTCCAAAAATAGCATGTAACCATGAAAAAGATAATTCCCAAATCAAACTATCTTGGCACATGTTTCCTTTCCTATCATTTTATTGTGCCTTAAATGCAACTTGTTCTCATGCACACATTCTTTATGTGTCTTCTCCTTAGAACAATATTATGTCTGCTCAACAAGACCTTATTGAATGAATCTGAATTTGTGTGTCAAAGTTAAGGAGGATATTGACAAGATGATTACATCAAGCATCATTGAGGCTATTGAAGAATCATAATGGATAAGTCCAATGGTCATCAACATTAAGAAGGATGGAAGGATAAGGATTTGCATTGATTATAGGGATTTGAATGTGGTATGTGTCATTGACCCTTTTCCAACCCCCTTCACCAAGGAGATCCTAGAAGGAGTAGTAAGATCAAGATCTATTCTTTAACAGATGGCTTCACAAGATATCATAAGGTAAGAATTGCAAAGGAGGACCAATATGTAGTGCCCACTTCCCTTTGACACCTTTTGATATTTATCTTGATATGGTTGATTACCTTATGGATATTATCATGTTTTGATTTAGTATGATGTTAGACTTGGTCATGGATTATTGTTGATCTTGATTTGGTGATGGTGCACGATGATTTATAGAGACACTCATATGTGGATGATGATATATTGTTTGACATGGATGTTTTATGGATGTTGTTCGAACATGTGATTTTGATATTATAAGTAGATCTAGAAAATGGATATTATATGATGTTGATGTAGTTTTGATATAAATTGTATGTGATAATGCTAAATTGCCTTGATGTTGTTATGATTCACATATTTAGATGATTTTGTGATTATATTTATATGTATTTCAGATGTTCTGATATGGCCATGAGGCCGAAGGAGGTATTTGTGTTTTGCGGGTTAAAAATCACAACAAACATCGGGGATTGAGACCAACCACAATGGAATTCTAGGTGAATTCAACAAGGTCACCATGGTAACTTGTTTTGTTGTGTTGTGTTTTTGTTAGGGATTACCATGGGGGGATCACATTTAAATGTGACAATGGTTTTTGTATTTTATTAATGTGGTTACTTTTATTCTTGTTTATATGTATTTTATTAGCAATGTGTTCCCTTTCTTTTATTTAATTAATATTGTGATAGATTCATGTGAGAAATCATATGGTTAAAATTTAAATAAATCAAATTAGGATATGGAAAGTAATAATGGAAGTTGTTGGCTCTTTGTATTAAATATGTAAGGGGTGTGTAAGTTTGTGTAAGAGTTGTGTAAGTCAGATTTTGCGTATGAAACACTCCACCTCCTTGGAAATTCGAATTTGTCCTTGGGGGCTGTTTTTGAGGCTTGTAGGACAAGTAAAACTTGTCCCATACCTCTCTATTTAATTTACCAACCATACTTATGGTTAGAGGGGTGATTATAGACTTTTATAATGCATTTTATTAATTATGTTGCAAGTTTTGATTGCACTCTCTTACATTTTATTAATTTAAAGTCCTTTAGGGTGTGGGCTTTTGGAGTGTGCAAGTAATTTGTCATATTTTCACCCACCTCTTTATTGTGCTTGGGAGAATGAAGTTTTGTCTTTTGTGTTGGAGTTAAGGATGTGTGATGTGGCATCCTACATGGATCCACACCATCCTCTTATCTTCCCCTTCTATTTAATTCAAACTCTTTGTTTTTTGGGTTGTTGAATATTTTTGCATACTTCTTTGGGAGCACATTTTCTTGTGTTGGGAGCTCTTGCTTTTGGAACAAGTTTGGAGAAACTTTGCATGCTTGGAGATTTGTTTTTGGGAGTGTGTTTTGGCATTGAGATCTTATTGTTGGAAACAAAAGCTAGCATGGAGAGGTAGGAGTTCAACTCTTCTTCTTTTATGTTGTTATTTTTCTTGTTGTGTATGAATGAATGGTGCATGTTTTTGACCTATTTGTTGGCTGGTTGGGTGGACTGCCATAGGAATGGTGTAGGAGAAGACTATGGGGAATCCATGTGGGGGAATAAGGGAATGCCATTGGCATAAAATTTTGTGGAGGGATTTTAGGTTTGGGATCCACCATGGAAAAGAAATAGCTTGCATTTATTACTTTATGGGGGCATAAGGAAATCTATGGGGGAGCATAAGGAGGGATTGTGGGGGCATAAGGAAATGTGTGGTGAAATTTTATTGGCGGTTTGTAATATGTGAATGATTGATTCCCATTGGGAAGCATAAGTAGCTTCCCCATAGTCCTTGCTCCTTTGGCTTGCATGATCAAGCATGAGTTTTGTTTGAACATTTGTAAATGCAGTTGTAAACTGCTATTTTTTTTGTTGAAATATGTTTTATATTGAATTTAACATGTTAAAAGAATGTTGTTTATTATGGAAGCTAGTTGTTGCCATGGGTTGAAATCACACTGTTATTGTATTATGGTTGGGGCTTGGGGGCAATGATGAAGGATGGTTTCTCCTTTCATTGGATGTCTTGGTTGGGTGGAGAGCATTGCCTTTCCCCACTTTTTGTGATCAATGTGGAAGAAAAGAAAACTTGCATGTTGCTTGTTCGGAGCGAAGAAGAAAACAAATTTTCTAGCCCCTTGTGAAACAAATTCATTTGTAAAGAGAAGATTTCCCACTTGATGTGGATGAAATTGTAATATTTATATTTGTGAAGAAAATATGTTGTTAATCTGATTGTGAAAGTTATACCTTTAAATGTATAGTTTTATAAGTGAAGTCCATAAAGAATTTGCAATATCTTCTCCCATATGCATGGTTAGATTGAATTAAATGTTTCATTGTAAGGTAAAAGAGAAAATTAAATCTCTATTTTTAAAAAAAGAATACGTATGAAAGAATTATATTGCTTTGTCTCCTTGTGAAATATATTATATTGGAAATCGACTTTTACAATTTAGCTTTGAAATGATTTGTTTATAAACATCTAATGTATTAGATTAGATTATAAATAAAACATCACACTTAAATGTTAAAATTGGTATACAGGTTTTCATAGAAATGAATCTCATTGTAAATTTAAAACTGCAATTATTTAATTAAAATGTACAGTTCGGCCTGCACATTATAATCAACTTGAAAATGATATAATTTAGCATGTTAAGACATAAATGAACTCAAATTGACAAAGAACACTTAAGAAAACAATTTAAACATTGTAAAATCGAACCCAATCCCTTTCACAGCCATTTTCTGTCAATTGTTGGAAAAAATTCAAATTGGAATCAATTGAGCAAATTTACCTTCCTAAACCATTCTAAATCCTTCCTAGAATAATCCTCCATGTCTGTTTGGCATGTTGAGTGAAGAAGGAGATCAAATTGAACAAAAATTTATAAGTCAAAATTACTAGTTTGCTATTTAAAATCCTATAGATCGTTTTCATAAAATTGACCCCTTAAACTTTATCAAAATGTAAAATTTATGATTTTTGTGCAAAGAGGGCATTGAGAGCTTTCCATAAAGTCCTCGTTTGCCAAAAATAAGATTTTTAGCTAAAGTTATGACACTTCTAAGTTTTCTGCCTCGGTGGAAAAATTTGGGAAAATTTTTCCTAGCGGGCCCACGGCCCGAAAATTTCCCGTCGGGATATCCTTAGAAAAAAATTTGAAAAATTTTGGGGAAATTTTTTAAAATTTCTTCCACCGCCCCATAGCCATCGGGGGCTACCACGTGTCCTCACGGGCGTGAGCAGAGGCGTGGCATATTTTTAGCCCTTGGACCTTTTTAAGTTGTGGGAAAATTTTATCTTTTACCCCGCTAGTCCGCGACCAATCACAGTGCTGCCATGTGGCAAATGGGGTGAAAGTAGAGGGGGCGAACTCGCCTTGTGAACCTTTTTGTTTTTTTCTGAAATTTTTGTTTGGGAAATTTTTTATCGAAACCTCCATGGCCCCTGCACTCCTTGCACTCACCTTGGCGTCATCTCCCCATGGACATGTGGACCCGCACGTACCTTTCATCCCTTTTCTCTCCCTTGGGTGAATTTTCCACCCAAACCCCACCACCCCACCCTTCCCTCACTTTCCCTACCGCCTAGCTAGCAGAGTGACACGTGTCCACCGGAGGACCCGTGGAGGTGCGGGAGATATTTTGACTTTGCACCCATGTGGGAAAAATTGCCAACACCACCCCGCGACCCACCGACCCGGAAAATGGGCTTCCTTCCCCACTCGACACGTGTCCCCTTGGGGGAAAATTTGACCCCTAAAGTCTACCACCCATAACTAGAGTTTTACAAGGAGTTAGGAGGACTTATTTATATTGTTGGAAAGGTGAGAAAATTTCCTATCTAATGGAAATGATTTAGGGAAATTTTGAATGCGTTAAGTGTGAGGAAATCTAAGTTGAAACTCTAAGCCTCATAGAGAGTGGGCATGGTGATATTTTACCCCCGAACCTAACCAAACTTCTAACCATAAAATTTGGACCTTGTGACCTCTCGATAATTGTTAATAAATGTAAAGTATGTTCTAGTAATATTAGTCTTGCTTCGAACTTGATAGGGTCAATTGCTTGTTGTCTTACAAACTTGGTTGTGGACACTTTCTAATAAAAAAATTATTCCATAATTTTTTTGACTAACCCTATGTTGTTTCTTAGGTCTCAAGTGGGTTGTTTTAATGGGAATCACACTTGGTATCGTGAGCAAATGGCTCAAAATCTTGGACCATTGGGCACACTAGAAAACTTGCAACATGGAACTTAAACCTACACACTTTTAAATCTAGAAAACAACTTAGTTTAGAAATTACATATTTTTAGTAAACATGGAAATTGAATAGAACTTAGAAAATGAACTAACTCTCGCTTTGGTCTATGTATGAGGCATAAAAGGGGTGGGGGAATACTCACATAGACCTAGACTTACCACCACCACCACCACCACTAGATTATGGTGTAGCAGATATCCTACCCCAGATCTTGTAGACTCTTAAGGATGTCAATGCTGCTCTACATGAAGGATTAGGAGGAGGATATGTAGCTAGTCATGACAGAGCCCCTTCCATTAAGGGTTAGGTATCTCCTCAACCCAGCGAGGAGTATAGAGGAGAGAACTCACACGAAGAGTTAGCTAGAGCAAAGTCACCTCAAAGGGGACAGGGAGATCGAGTTTTAGAGCATAGAGAGATGTCTCAAATCCCTAGGCTTAGGGATGAGTGTGTAGAGAGACCTAGAGGCCATCAGACCATAGCTGATGGATCACATCAGAGAGATCTTGAAGCTTAGACCCTCACATTACTTAGGTGACATGGGTGGATTTCAGGAAGAGGTCTGACTAGTGATCTTGAGTGGTTGCTTCAAGCTTTGTACTTGTTCTAAAAACATGAAAGCTCATGTTGCAATCCATCTACTAAGGGATGGAGAAGGAATATGGTGGAGGATAGAGGAGTAGAAGCTCCATGTAGATTTTGAGATAGTGTCCTGAGAGCTATTTGATGAGATATTCAGGAGCATGTATTTGTCATGGAGGTTCATACAAAGAGAGATTGATGAGTCCCATGACCTCCAACATACATCTCTTTCAGTATCAAAGTATGAGAGTAGATTTCGGGATCTACTCTAGTATGTTAGTATATGCAGGATGAGTAGGTGGATTCATAGGTTCATCTAGGGCCTCAATTTAGATATTGGATATGTCGTGTGGATCCATTGTCCACGAGACATTATCCAAGGCCATTGAGAAGACTTACATAGTAGAGGAGACTCGGGGAGGAACCAAAGCAGGCTAGAGACCAAGTTCGGAGCCACATACAATAGAAGCATGACAATAGATCGAGGGTTTAGTACCTTTTCCTTGTGGTGTCCAAGGTTTAGAATACTCATCCTTTAGGCCATAAGAGCAGCAGCAAGAATGCAGTATTTCCCACCTCATGACCTCCACAAAGAGCTGATGCACAGAGAGGTCAGAGTATGGGGCATCCTCCTAGGGGTCCCACCAAGACAAAGGGTGGACCTAGAGCTTAGCAAGCGGGAGCTCACCAAGAGACCTCGAGACCGTAGCCGGATCATTAAGATCCATGCCACAAAATTCCATAACCTACTTTTTGAGGTGCTACTCATTGGGGAGGATTAGGAGGATGTTTTGGTTATGGAGTTACTAGACACTTTTGGAGAGATTGCCCACAGAACCCTAACAACAAGGGTAAGACACAGATCTTCTGAGCCTACGGTTGGTGACATGGGATGTAACCATAGGATTTATGTAGTGGTTGAGAACCACCAGGTAGAGCATCAGAGTACAGTCATTAAGGCCACATGTAGCATTGGTGGTATTCCTACCTCTGTATTGTTTGATTCTGGTTCTTCTAATTCTTTCATTACACCTTCTTTAGTAGAGTGATGCAGGCTAGTGGTAGTTAGGTAGGGTCATAGTTGGGATGTCGAGATGGCTTCTAGAGCCAAGATCTCTATAGACTCCTTAGTTAAGGAGTGTGTAGTGGATTTAGGACCTTTCACCACTACCTTAGATCTCTGTATCCTTCCCTTGGGCTCATATGGAGTCATTTTGGGTATGGATTGGTTATTTACACACAAGGCTAGGATGGATTGTTACCACAAGACTATATCTTGTGCAGATGACTCGGGAGTTGAGTCGGTGATTTCAGGGGTTAGGAGACCCATTTCTATTTGCACTATCTTCACTATGTAGCTTAAATGGTGTGTGTGTGATGGGGTTATCATATATATGCCATCACATTTAGTGATAGATCGTAGGATGGGTCTAGTGGAACATCACTAGATGATCATCCCATATTGAGGAGTATGTATATGTCTTTCTAGGGGAGCTACCGGGGTTACCACCCCACGTGAGATTGATTTTCATATAATCTAGTTCCTGAGTAGAGCCTATCTCATGGGCACCTTATCGGATGACCACCCCGCAGAGATCGTGAGATCAAGTTGTAGCTTGAGGGACTTTTGGAGAAAGGCCTTATCCATCATAGTGTATCCCCTGGGGTGCACCGGTGATCTTTGTGAAGAAGAAGGATGGATCGTTGTGGTTGTGTATTGATTACTGCAAGCTGAATAAGGTAACGATCAAGAATTGTTATCCCCTTCCGCGTATTGATGACTTGTTTGATCAGATGAAGGGAGCCACAGTTTTATCTAAGATTGATCTTATGTTAGGGTACCATCATTGAGGATTTCAAAGGTAGACATTCATAAGACCACCTTCCACATGAGATATGGGCATTATGAGTTCACAAAGTGGTGCCTTTTGGTTTGACTAATGCTCCCATAGTGTTCATGAGTTTGATGAATGGGGTATTTAGGACCTTCTTAGATCACCTTGTGCTCATCTTCCTAGATGACATTTTGATATACTCACGTACACATGAGGAACATGAGGAGTTCCTTCAAGAGGTTCTTCAGTGTATTTATGAGCAACAACTTTACATGGAACTTGGAGAAGTGTGCTTTCTTTAGAAAAGGTAAAATATTTGGGTCATATCATTTTTGGGGAAGGTATCATAGTCAATCCTTCCAATATTAGAGCCATTATGGATTGGCTAGCACCCACTACAGTGACGGAGGTACATAGCTTCATGGGATTAGCAGGTTACTACTGGAGATTTGTTTAGACTTCTCTTAGATTGCACACCCTATCACTTCCCTTCAGAGGAAAGGGAAGAAGTTTGTTTGTTCAGATAGATGTGAGCATGCCTTGAGGAAATTAAAGGAGTTCCTCACTTTAGCACCTATTCTTGCGCCACGGATCCACAAGGTGAATTATTTGTTTATACGGATGCTTATTTGGTAGGCCTTGGAGGTGTGTTGATACAGAGGGCGGAGAAGTGGATTTTGAGTCTTCCAAAACTCAAATATCATGAAATTAATTATCCAACTCACAATATTGAGCTTGTGGCAATGGTGCATGCTTTGGTTAGATGGAGACATTTTATTCTTGAGTAGAGATTCACACTTAGGACGTGATCATTTGAGTCTTCATCACCTCTTCATGCAGCCCAATCTCAACGCTTCTTAGTGGTGTTGGATGGAGTTACTTTGTGAGTATGACATGGATAATAGATCATGTGAAAGGGAAGGAGAATGTAGTAGCAGATGCTCTCAAAAACGGGAGACATGTGGCTGTGGCCACCTCGGTGAGCATAGATTTATGGAGCAGGATTATTCATCGACTTCCTCTTGATAACTTCTACATTGCAGTATGAGTAGAGATTGAGTCATAGAGACCCCTTGAGGGGAATTTTTATGGTTTTTTCTTAGAGACCGATGGTCTTCTCAGGAATAGATCCAGATATATGTTCCCAGAGATGGAGGCTTGAGGTAGGACATCTTGGTAGAGGCACATCGTGCACCCTATTCAACCCATCTCGGGGTGAAGAAGATGCACGCCACCTTGCAATAGTTGTATCATTGGAGAGGGATTTGTAAATACATGGCTCAATTTGTGTCATGATGTCTAGAGTGCTAGAGAGTCCAGCAGAGCACAACATCCAACAGCCTTCTTTATCCTCATGCTATCCTAGAATGGAAGTGGGACACCATTTCCTTGGATTTCATTGTTGGGATACCGACGTTGAGATATCACCATGATGCCATTATGGTCACAATTGATAAATTGACAAAAGTGGCTAAATTTTCTCCTGGTGAAGACCACTTACATAAGATTTGAAGAGAAAATTAAACTCGAGTATATTTGGATGAGATTGTAAAATTACAGGATTCCACGAGAAGATCATTTGTGACCGCGATCCTTTGTACACTTTACATTGAACTACCATGTAGTATGTCCTTGGGATGAGAATAAACTTCAACACAACACATCACCCTGAGATAGATGGATAGATTGTGTGGGTGAATAAGATTTTAGAGGACATGCTTAGGATATATGTGATGGATCAACAGTCTAAATGGGAGGAGTACCTCTACTTAGTGGAGTTTTCCTATAATAATAGTTTTCGAGTTCCATAGGCATGGCTTCTTTTTAGAATTTGTATGGTAGAGAGTACATGAAACCTCTTAGCTAGGACAGTTAGAGGACAAACTATTGTTATCCAAAATGTTCCCCTTACACATTTTGTGGCTAACTCCTTTCAATCTTCCCTACCTTGTGCCTAAGATATAATTTTTGCTTTTAGGCACTCAAGACCTCTGAAATGGCACCATTAGACAGAGCTTTTCTTAGCTTTCCAAAAAGGTAAAGTTTTCCTCCTAACTCCATGTATTTTTGAAGTTATGGCTCGACAGAGTTTTTGTGGGAAATTTTCCCCTGAAAGGTCCACAACTAGTAATATGCCGCCACGTGCCCTTAGGAGTGGCAAAGGGTGGAGGTACACTTGGAATTTTACCAAGTGATTCGGCAAGTTTTCAAAAGGAACATTTCACCCCACGCCCATCGGCGAATGGGATCCTAACACGTGTCCAAGGGGAGAAAATAGAAAATTTGATCATAGTTTGGCACAAAGGCTAAAATTTTTCGACCCCAAGGCCCGCACCCAACCACACTCTACCATGTGTCCTTAGCACTGGAATGCCGGACCACGAGAGATGAAGTTAGAATTTTGGTGAAATGTTTGGCGAGGGCACAAAGTCAAATTTTTCCCACGGGTCCGCATCCAATGGCTTCATGCCATATGTCTCAAGATCTCCAACATGGACTCTCGCGGAGGGATTTTTAAAATTTTGGTGAAGTGTTTTGGTTAGGTCAAAGGAAAATTATTGGCATGCACACCCGCCGACCAGCTAAATCGTGCCACGTGTTCAAGGGCATCGGAGTTTCTAACGCCAAGGGAAAGATTGGGAATTTTTCCCAAAAGGTTAGCGCAAGAGGAAGGTTCACCCCAAAGACCCACATCCAATGGGAGCTTTCCATGTGGCACCAGAGCTTTGGAACGTGGGGGAAAATTTGGAAATTTTCCCAAAGCAAAATGAAGGAAATTTCAAAGGAAAAACCCCCCCCCAAACATGAGCCAATGGAATCTCGCCATGTGTCCGGTGGCGGCAAAAAATATAGGACAGGCCCGCATGAAAAAATCTCCAGGAAAATCCCGCAACCAATGGGGTTTCACCACATGTTTGAGTCAAAAATATGGCCAAAAGTGATGGAAAAGTTAAGGGGCAGAGGCCCGTGGTGAATCACCTCTTGCCACGTGTCCTCAGATCATCGGCCCGACGGAGATTTTGGAAAATTTTTCCAATGGTCAAAATGATGGAAAATGAGGCATCAAGAGCCCGTGGCCAATGGAATCATGCCACGTGGCACCTAGAATGGTGGAGTGTGGGGATTTTTTGGGAAATTTTCCCAAATGCAAAAAGTGGAAAATTTCAAATTTTTCACCCGCCAATCCGTTTTGGCCCTGTTTTGCCCTAAAATTTCAAATGGCCATAACTTTCGATCCAGAGCTCAATTTTTCATGTTCTTTATATCAACGAAAAGATGGTGAAATTATATACAAGATTCCATGTTCAATTTTGTATTTTGATGGAGTTTGGAGAGAGAAAATTGAAAAATTTCTTTGGCACGTGGTCATGAACAGAAATGACATTTCAACCACCATTTTTAATGAAGAATGGCTTACATTCTCTCCCAGCATGGTGAAAATGTTAGGGGATGGACTTGTAAGGATGCCCATGCTATTTTATTGCATTTTTGGTTAGTGGTTGAAGCTCTCCCATGTTTTCCCGTGTTTCTCTCTCCTGGGGTCATTTTTGGCATTGTAAAAGCCAGATTTGGCTCATTTTTTAAGGGTTGAACATTTTTCATGTATTGCAAGCTCCCTCTTTCACCTTGAAAGTGATTTTGTGGAAAAATCCAGACCTCTTCCAAGACTGTAACCTTTTTTACCTCTCAGATGTTGTAATGCAAGTGTTTTTGATGTTAAAAATGACAATGCAGGCTCTATGAATGAGTTTTAATCCTTTGTTTGTGTTGTTTGATTCATTTATGACCTTCCATTATAGTTTATCAGTTTGTGCATGAATTTTTTTGCATTTCTATGAATTGTGTCAATCTGTAGAAGTAAAAATGCTCACCACTCCTTTGGTGCATCACCTTATTAGCACTAGTTTCATTTTTTTGCATTCTCTATCTCTGTCCCCTTTGGAATTTAGAGTAGGATCTTGAATTCAAACCCTCTGTAACTTGCAAGTAATATACCTGATCAGAGGAGTTGAGGAACCAGCCTCTAATCTGGAGATTCTTTTCCCATTTTTACAAGTCCCACACTTGGGGAAAAGATTCAATGTTGTGCAATCACACTGGATGTCCATCTCCACCAAACAAAAATTTGATCAACATCTAGGGGTGCTGCTGATTTGCACCAATAGTTTTGGCATGCCAGTGGGACCTTAGAGGTCTTCATCTTCATTGCAACAAATTGATGTGCATTTTTTGCAAGTTTCTTGCTTAAAAGATCCCTAAATTACACATCCGCGACTCGAAGAAGAAGAATCAAGTGGTTTTAGTATTACGGACACGAAAACTCATGAGAAGAATCACCACAAGGTCAAGATTTGGAGAAGAAGAGGTGTTGTTTGAGTATCTAATTATCCCCAAGAAGAAATCAAAGAGGAGGAGAATTCAAAGGTCTCCATCTCCACCAAACAGAACTCTATCAACTCCTCCACCTGTAGGCCTTTCATTCAATCAACAAGGGTTCCAAGGCCAATCAAATGGCACAACACAACCCCTATGTCAATTTCACTAGCAACAACCCACTTGCTCTCAATGCACAAAATCCAATCCCAATTCCGACATTGAAGAACATTCCATACTTTATTGGAGAGAATCAGACCACTCTTGGTGATCATATTAAGGATATTGCTAATATTTGTGTAATCCATGAGATTAATGAGATGCAAGTTATCACAAACCACCGGAATCTTCATTCAAAGGGAAAGATTTGCAATGGTTCAGGAGTCTTGCCTTAGGTTCTATCCAAAATTGGAACCAGCTATGTATAGCCCTCCATGAGTAGTTTGGAGAAAAGGGAGATAACTTGTCCCTTTTGGAACAATTGACAACCATCAAGAGAGCTCCCAATGAGCATTGACTGACTTCAACTTCAGGTTTCAAATGACTTGGGAGAGAATTCCAGTGGCAGTAAGGCTAGTAGTAGAAGGTTCTTTTCTATATTACCTTAAAGCTTTAAATTCTGATATTTCTATGTTAATTCAATCCATGGGAGGCACAACTATCCCTGTTGCTTATAGCATTGCCATTAGAGCTAAAAATTGTTTGATTCAAGCTGACAAGCTAGCTCCTAGGCCTCCAATGCCATTATACCCAAGTTTAGAGAGCCCAAGTACTAGTCAAGTGCCTAATTTAGCCCCTATTCCCACTCCTAGAAATTAGAATTCAAGTGAAGCTTCTACTTCATCTTCTAGTGCCTCAAATGAACTTCAAGAAGTCATGAAGCAATTGCAAAATTTAGGTAATGAGCTGGTTACACTCAAGAGGCAACAAGCCCAAGGTTTTAGACCTCCTTTCTAGCCTCAAGCTTAGCCTAACAGCAGCCATACCAACCTCAAAGACCACCCAATCCAGCTGCAAATCAAAATCAAATAAGACCTCCTACCAACAGACCATTTCAGCCCTATAATCCCAATGCTACATCTACCTCTAAAGCCATAGTGCCAGTGTAAAAAAACATAGCTCAAGAGTATGATTGGTGTTTCCCATGTAATGAACCTCACAACCAGTCTATGTGTTTCAATGGTGCCTTAAATCAAGCATTAATGGTGACTACAACTAGTGTGGAGGGTGAAGGGAGTCAAGGAAATAACCAACAACTAGAAACATTCCAGCAACAATCAGCTCCAAATGATGCCACACTTGTAAACTGGTAGGCAGAAGATTTTTGTGGCATGAATCAAATGATTCCCCAAAGTGTTGCAGCCAACACAAGGTCAAAAAGGAGAAATTTGGGTGAAGAACAGCCATTGGCTCCAAGTAATCCACAATCTTCTATCACCCCACAAATTATTGGCAAGCAAAATGCAGTTCCAAACACGCAAGGACTGCCTAAAATAGCTCCTAGGCCAACTCAAATGCCAGTTATTACTACCTATGTGCAAGGAATGAATGTGTAGGCCAAGGGACAACAGAGAGATGCTTCATCTCCATTCAACATCATTGATTATATGAAGAAGACAAATGTAAACATATCAATGTGGGAATCACTATCCATCCCAGGCCAAAGAGATTTATTACAAGCTGCCATGAAGGACTGGTCAACTTCAAATCAGCGAGTCCAAATACAAGAGAAGGTACTCACAAATGCTACCCACCTAAGGGGAATCATGGAGGATAACAAGGTAAAATGTTGAAACCCCTCCATTCTATGTTTCATTGATCATTGGAAACTAAGTAGTACACAATTACATGATTGATTCCAGGGGCAAGTAGTTTAGTAATGCCCAAGCAAATAGCTGATCGATTAGGGCTTCAATATGAATTCATATCTAAAGGGTAGTGTAATTGGATGGGACAGCAAAGAATAACAAATTGGAGTGATAAAAAACTTGAGTCTTACTTTACATGCATGCCCCAATGTTGTTGTTTTGCAAGATGTCTCAGTAATAGACCTTCCACCACTCTTTGCCCTATGTCTGTCAAGGGATTTCACAGCCAAGATTGGAGGTTACTTATCTGCTGATTGGTCACACATGTTGTTCAGAACAAGATATGGAACTAAAGCCACAATCAGATCTGAGCCTATTGCAAACTTTCACATTGAGCCTTACACTCCAAGCCAAATCAATACCAATTGTTTAGCGTTTGATCAAGAAGATTATCCAAGCACTGATGAAGCTGACACCAAGGTTGGAAGTATCCCAGATCTAACTCTTGATGAATGGGAAAACAAGGTGCATGCTTTTGATCCTTATCAAGAAATAGAAGAATATGAGTTAGGAGTCTATTGCATGCATGAAGAAAATCAGCTCATCCCTAGCATCACCAAGCAAGACCACAAGGATGCCAATGAGGTATGGCAATTTTTTTTTGATGGATCAAGGAGTAGATAAGGGGTCGAGGGAGGAGATATGCTTGTTTCACCTCAAGGAGTTAAGTATTATTCAGCTTTTAGATTTCAGTTTGCATGCTCTAATAACACTGCTGAATATGAAGCTTTGATACAAGGATTGCATTGGTCAATCAAGAGAGGAATAAAGAACTTGCAAGTCTTTGGTGACAGTGAGTTGATTGTCAACCAAGTTAATGGGCAACATGCTATCAAGAATGATCTACTCAAAGTGCTACAAAAATAGGGTGTGGGACCTCATTGAAGATTTTGAGGCCTTGGGCATCAAATCCATTCCTAGAAAAGAGAACCAAGTCTGGCGGACAAAGCTTACAGCGTTACTGGGGTAGCCTTTGACATTGTTGAAAGCATCCAAAAGGATAAGGTATAACCAAAAATTTATGTGATTGTAAGGCCCTCGGTGCGTAAAAACAATGTAAGTTGGCAAGTGTTTGAAATTGATCAAAAAATCATCCATTTCTTGCAAGAAGAGGCTAATTTCTTAGCTAAAAATCAAGAAAAGTTGGAGCAGCAGTATGGTGACCAAGTGGTATAAATGAGAACCAACAAACTACCAAAGGGACTTATTACTTTGGAGTCCATTTTCAATCCTAATGATCAGTTTAGGAAGGAGAAAGCAAACATCCAAGTCAAGGGAGGAGATTCAGTGTCCATCTTGGTAGAAGAAGGCAAACCACTCCAAGTTGGTAAAGTGACAACTGAGCAAGAAAGGTATGAGTTCATACAACTTTGTCAAGAATTCCCTGATGTGTTTTCTTGGAGCTATGAAGATTTGAAAGGTTTCAATCCCGAGTTAGCTCAACACACCATTGAATTGGATCCAAGTACTAAACCCATCAAGCAAAAACAAAGGCCAGTCAATCCACACATGGAGCCTCTCATGAGAAAAGAATTGAATAAGTTGATAGAATCAAGAATCATATTCCCTATCAAGCATTCTAGTTGGGTGGCCAACTTGGTTCCAGTTAGAAAGAAGAGTGGGGAAATCAGATTGTGTGTTGACTTCAGAGATTTGAATAGAGCATCTCTCAAGGATCATTATCCACTTCCTTCTATGGAGCAGATTTTACAAGTTGTTGCCATCTTTGAGAGGTTTTCATTACTTGATGGCTATTTGGGGTACAATCAGATCATGGTGAAAGAAGAGGATCAGTTCAAGATAGCCTTTACAACCAAATGGGGAACTTATGCATACAAGAAAATTCCATTTGGGTTGTCCAACGCTGGAGCTACTTTCTAAAGAGAAATGGACATGGCGTTCAAGGATTTGATTAACAACGTGGTGCTGATATATCTTGATGATATCACTATTTTTTCAAAAAATGTAGCAGACCATTTCTTTCATTCGAGACAAGTGTTCCAAAGATGCGAAATTTTGGAGTATCCTTGAATCCTAAAAAGTGTATTTTCATAGCCCATGAAGGAAAAATCCTTGGCCACATTGTCTCCAAAGAAGGGTTAGCAATTGATCCAGAAAGAGTTGAAGCCATAAGAGCACTACCATTGCCAAGCCATAAGAAGGCCCTTCAAAGTTTTCTTGGGGAGAATAAATTTTGTTCGAGGTTTGTCCCAAATTTTGCAACCCTAGTCAAGCATATCACCAATATGTTAAAGAAAATCATAAATTTAAAATGGATAGTAGAAGGCAAGGAAAGTTTTGAAGCAATCAAATAAGCCATCTCACAAGCCCCAACTCTCATAAACCTAGATTTCTCTAAGGATTTCATCCTCTATGCATTTTGGGGTGATGATACTATTTCGCAATTTTGGTACAACGAGTAAAAAACAATGATGAGAAACCAATTTCTTTCTTCAGCCAAAGCCTAGAGGACTATGAGGTGAGGTATTCTTTCATTGAGAAGCATGTTCTTACAATAATCGAGCTTGAAGAAATTCAAGCACCTAGTTTCAAACAACAAGGTTCAATTGCTGGTTTCTCATGTGGGAGTTAAAGACTTCCTCCTCAACAAAGACCTGAATGAAAAGAGAGTAGGCTGGATTACTTGTGTCATGGAGTATGACATTGAGATCAAAGTCACCAAGTTGGTCAGAGGAAAAGGATTGTGTGAGTAGCTGGTCTTGAACAAACACAAGGAAGCATGTAATGAGAAGGAGGTTGTTTTGGCATTGCAGGACAGCCATGAGCAAGGAAGCACTCAAAAGGAAAATGATGATGTCCTAACTCCTTGCTAGACCCAAAACATAATACACTTCCTAAATATAGGTCTATGCTCTATAGAGATGAACAAGACCAAAAGAAGACACTTCAGATTGCAGGCTGTCCCATATGCCCTTGTTGATGGTGTTTTGTTCAAAAGGGATGTGAATGGAGTGTTGTTGAGATGCATTGGTACAAATCAGATTCATAGGGTGTTAGAAGAGTTCCATGGTGGATCAGCTGGTGGTCATTTTGCACTAAGAGTGACAGCTCTAAAGATCATGAGGGCTGGCTATTATTGGCCCAAGATGTTCAGTGATTGTTATGCATGGATCAAGAGGTGCAAGAATTGTGCATTCTTCACGGGTAAAGAGAGACTAGTTGCCCTTCCATTGCATCCAATTTCAGTTGACTAGCCATTCATGCAATGGGGTTTGGACTTCATTGGAGTCATTAATCCAAATTCAATCCAAGGACACAAATGGATTCTAATAGCAACAGATTACTTCACCAAGTGGACTGAAGCAGTAGCACTCAAGGAAGCAAATGAATCTAGCATCCTGGACTTCTATGAGGGAATAACAACCAGATTTGGCATACCTGCTACAATAATATTAGATAATGCATTGGCATTCATTAGGTCCAAGGTAACTGAATGGGCTGTCAAGAATGGGATCTACCTAAGCACTTCATCAAATTATTACCCTCAGGGTAATGGCCAGTGAATCTACAAACAAGAACTTGTTAAAGATCATTAGGAGGACTCTTGATGAAAATCAGAGGTCTTAGCATACTAAATTGAAATCGGACTTATGGGTTGATAGGATAACTCCCAAGAGATCTACAGGTAATTCTCCATTCAAGCTTGTTTATGGAAGAGAGGCAATTTTGCCCATGTCACTTAAGTTGTGAACATTAGAACTCATGAAATAGTTGGAGTTGTTGGATTTTGGGCCCATGGAGGTTAGATATGCGAATTGATGGAACTCTAAGAAATCAAAAATTAGGCATCCCAAGCAATGGAGAAGGATCAAGCTTTGATCAAGAAGACCTTTGATAGGAAGGCCAAGAATAGATCTTTCCAAGTTGGAGATCTAGTGTTAAAATGGGATGCAGACAGAGCAAAAACCGGGAAGGAATTCAAAATTTGATGCCATTTGGAGTGGCCCATACATGGTCACAAAGTGTAAGGACAAAAATGCCTTCCAATTGTCTTCATTGGATGGTGAAGAATTATAGATTCCAGTCAATGGAATCCATCTAAAGCATTGCTACTGAAGGGAATTCTCCACCTTGTACATATTAGCTTAGGTTTTCATTCCTCCAAGTGCTTATGCACATTATTTTGCTATATATTAGCCTTGCTTTCCCTAAGTGCTTTGGCACAAGCTTGTTGTTCCAGGAAATGTGTTTTGTAGGCCTTGCCCTAATCAGATGATGTTCCACCCTCCACCTTCCTCTTTGCAATGTTCTAGCCAATAATTAGGTACCAAGCGAGAGAATTTAATGACTTCATGCCCAATGGATTACTTCAGCAATTGGTAACTTCATCCAAAGCAATGAGATAACCCCTCTGAGTTGCCAAAATTGTTATCCAAAATGTTCCCCTTGCACATTTTGTGGCTAACTCCCTTCATTCTTCCCTCCCTTGTGCCTCTGTTATAATTTTTTGATTTTCAAGCACTTAAGACCTCCTGGAAATGGCACCATTGCATAGAGATTTTCTCATCTTTCTAGAAAGGTAAAGTTTTCCTCCTAACTCCATGTATTCTTAAAGTTATGTGTCGGTGAAGTTTTTGTGGGAAAATTTCCCTGAAAGGTCCGCAGCCTAATATATGCTGCCACGTTCCTCGGGAGTGGAAAAGGGTGGAAGTAAACTTGGAATTTTACCAAGTGATTCTGTAATATTTCAAAAGGAACATTTCCCCTAGGCTACCATTAGCGAATGGGATCCCGACACATGTCCAAGGGGAGAAAATAGAAAATTTGACTAAGTGTTGGCACAACTAAAAATTTTCAGCCCCAAGGCCCGCACCCAACCACACTATGCCATGTGTCCTTAGCCCAGAATGATGGACCACGGAGATGAAGTTAGAATTTTGGTGAAATGTTTGGCGAGGGCGCAAAGTCAAATTTTGCCCGCAGGGTCCGCATCCAATGGCTTCATGCCACGTGTCTCAAGAGCCCGTGGACCGTGTGGAGGGATTTTTAAATTTTGGTGAAGTGTTTTGGTTAGGTCAAAGGAAAATTATTGGCCCGCAGGCCCACCGACTTACGGTCAATTGTGCCTCCTGTTCGGGCGCGTGAAGTTTCGGTCGCTGGGGAAAGATTGGGAATTTTTCCCAAAAGGTTAGCGCAAGGAGGAAGGTTCGCCCCAAAGACCCGCATCCAATGGGAGCTTTCCACATGGCACTGGAGCTTAGAACGTGGGGAAAAGTTGGAAATTTTCCCAAAGCAAAACGAAGGAAATTTCAAAAGGAAAAAACGCCCCAAAGATGATTTTGTGATTATATTTATATGCATTTTGGATGTTCGATATGGCCACAAGGCCAAAGGAGGTATTTATGTTTTACTGAGTTAAAAATCACAACAAACATTGGGGATTGAGACCAACCATAATGAAATTCTAGGTGAATTAGGAACAAGGTCACCATGGCAACTTGTTTTATTGTGTTGTGTTTGTTGTTGTTAGGGATTACCATGGGGGATCACCTTTAAATGTGACCATGGGTTTTTTTGTATTTTATTAATGTGGTTACTTTTATTATTTTATTAGTATGTATTTAATTATATAGTTAATGTCATATGGTTAAAATTTAAATAAATCAAATTGGGATATGGAAAGTAATAATGGAATTTGTTGGCTTTTGTTTAATTAATATTGTGATAGATTAATGTGAGAAATTCATATGGTTAAAATTTAAATAAATCAAAATTGGGATATGGAAAGTAGTAAGGATATGGGGTGAAACCCCAAAGCTTTGTGAAAGTCCCTCAATGGACCATATGATAAGAAATGAGTAAGGAATTCTATTTGCATGTATTTTAAACTTGAAATAAACAAGAAATCTAAATAATAACATTAACCTCTATTCTTGAAAGCTTAACAAAATATGCCTACTAAAGACTTAAGCAATCAGTTTTGTTGTTTACTCCATGAGGGTGAATGAATCTCACTAAATGGCTACATGGCCAAGTTTATCTATTTCATTACTAACCTAACATGGGTGCAAGATGAAGCTATTTTAATGGTGGATGACCCAAGATCAAATGCCTTATTAGCTTGGCTAATGCAAATGAGCTCTTAAGCTTTCTTAGGCTTGTTTTGGCTTTAGCTTATGTAAAGTTGTGTGTTTGAATGGGTAGGCTTAGCCTTGTATTTATAGTTTTTGGTTTGGAAGAATTTGGAATTTGGGTGCATGTGGGACTAAAGCTCAAAAAGCACTTTTAGATTAGATTAGGATAAACATGCTTTAGGCTTAGTTAAGCTTGGTTTAGGCTAGTTAACTAGGGTTTAGGCTAGTTAAACTTGATTAGCAAGTGATTAGAGACTCATTGAGAGTTGGGAGGGGTCTGGATAACCAATTGTGATTGATAGATAGCCTATGAAGCCAATAGAAGTGGTCTAGAGAGAACTAGGGAGGTTTTGAATGGTCAAAGGAGGAATGTTTAGCTAATAAGAGAGATATTAGCCAAATAAGTTGATTATAGGAGGAATACAAATGAGAAGGTGTTGTAAATGGGCATATGAGAATGGAGTAAAGAAGGGTTGATTAATGAAATGTTGTCAATCGGTTGAATTAGAGGAAATGCTAAGTGTAAGCATATTTTAGGTGTCTACATTTGCCCCTCTTTGAGGTGACATAAGCGACGTCACTTCAAAGAAAGTAGACAAGAATAAACAAGTAGAAAATTTTGAAGGGATAGAAGAAAAATGAGTAGAATGGAGGATGCCCCTCGATTGTCGATGGGGTGATAGAAGAACTTGATTGATGATAAAAAGATGACAGAAAGAGAACAAAAGAAAGAATAGTGTGAAGAAGAAGAAAGGGGATATAGAAGAAAAAGAGTATGAGGAAGGGGAATGAGCTAACATCCATCCAATGCCTTTTAAACAACTTTATTTTTCATCATATTGCTAGAGATCTTCATCATCGGTCCTTATTAAAAAGAATGAAAAAAAGTGTAGTATGACATGAAAAGCCATATACGAAAAATGTCCATTTCTAAAAACACTAACTCCATGCAACATACAAAATGCAATGCAATATGAGAAAGTAAAAGATTCCTAACTCCATGCACATACAAAATGCAATGCAATATGAGAAAGTAAACAAGATAACCTAATAGAGAAACAAGATGCAATGTTTTTGTTATCCAACTTCAGTTCCGACCTGTGAAAATTAATGACAAGGGTTGACGATGGTGCCCCAAGAAAGGATACATGCAAGGGGAATAATGGAGGACACTTTAGTCCGATGAAAAAACTAATGTGCACTATGAAATAGTACTGTAAACTCGTTGTGCCCCTAGATATATACATGAAGTAAGTAGCCTAGCTTTTGTTGATGGAGGTAGATCAAGATGATCCACGGTCACACATGAAATAAGTGAGAACAAAGAGTGACGTTTTGTAGGATGATTTATTTTTTTTATTTGAATGTTTTTATTTTTATTAACATATTTGAATGTTTTGATTTTTTTAACATATTTGAATGTTTTTTATTTTTTCTAACATATTTGAATGTTTTTGATGATTTTGAAAGTTTTTTGAAACTATGTACAGGAAGATGAGGAAGCGTGGATGCCCCTAGTGATAGATGGGATGTACAAGGGCATAAGGCCACGTGCGTATGAGAAAGGTGAAGATGTAAAAATGCCCCAATGATTAGGTGGGAGTATTCAAAGGAAAACTCTTCATGTGTAGAAGTGAGACCCAAGGCCATTATGGATAGGTTCAACATGATGATGAATGTAAACCAATGAAGTGCTAGGGAAGAAGCAAGGATGCCCCCAGCGTAAGTTGGCCTAAAAGCACATGATAGAAAGGAAGGAGAAGATTGTTTTGTGAAAGGGGAAAAAGGTGTCTAAAAACATGGCAAAAAGTTGTCAAAAACATGGCAAAAAGTAATCTTATACACATGGATGTTCTAAACGAAGTAGAAGAATGATGTGAATGATATGAATGTAGCTTAGAAGCCTCGTGATGAAGAAGTGATTAGCCAAAGGCACAAATCGTGAGACAAGATATGACTAGAGTAAGAGTCTGAACAAGGTCCAAAAAAAGACACTTGGTAACATACTAATCCTGTTTACTCATAGAGATCTAGTGTGTGCACGTGGAAATTAATTACCTCTTGAAGGAAGATTTAATAGACAACAAGTGAAGACACTCTAGCCAATGTGTAGGAATGATTGATTTTGAAAGGTGATTTTTGTGAATGGATGGTGAAAGGATAGCCATACATTACTCTACTACCAGCCAGGTGTCCATAGCCCCGACGGAGATGTATTTGATTCTAATCACAACATTGCTCTCTACTGCTAGTCAGGCATCCATAGCCCTGATAGAGATTATTGAAATACCCCAAGAGAGAGTAATATATCAATTTGCTTTTTCTTTTAGCTTTTAGCTTTTGATTTTTGATTGATCTTGATTGCTTTTTTTTTCTTTAAAAACTTATTTCAGCTCTCTTGTTTAATAAGGGGTTAAGAACCACCGGATGGCTTGATGAGAGGATGTGGAAGTGAATGTGATGATGACATTGGCTAGTGTCAAAAATATGTCCAAAATTTCTTCACAAGTTTTATTAGATGTTGAATGTGATAGGATCTCTAAGAGGTCAGTTGTTCTTTAATTTACCAAGGTGATAAAATACCAGGGTCAAATAGATACCATAGAGATAAATGTCACAAAATGTGTGCGAATAGGCTAACCAAAATATCACCAAAGGGATGAAAATGGTAGGAAGACTTGCAGAGGAATGAAAATAAAGGGAAGAAAGAAACATCCATGTGTACGCAATACCTGATTGCAATGTTTGATCTTTGTACCTTTGATTTTTGTTGTGTTTTCTCATGTTTTTGTATTTTTGAATTATTTTTTATTTTTAGATTTTTATAGTTTTTAGAAAGTTGGGACCAACAAAGTCACTCTACGTGATAGGATCCAACAACGATGTTTGCAACTTCCTTGATAATGGAGACTAGGTGTGTTTGTTTATCAAGATTTATATTATCCCCAATCTCAATGATCATGGTGAGCTCATACTCAACAAATGACTGTGATTTATCCTTAAACAAAGATTGTTCATGCGGGAGATTGAGTTCCCTATCCATAGGTTTATGCACTTTCTCGCCAAACTTGATGGTTACATGTGTGATTTTGAATCATGTTTTGATTTACAACCTTAAGATCATTTGATTTGTTGGGAGCTTAGAGCTCTTTGTAGTTTTGATATGAGCTTGATTAAGAAACTGTTTGGGTTTCTTATAAGCTAGAATGTGACTTGTTTGATCCCGAGAAGGAGAAGAAAGAGAATGTGAATTTAGAACTGATGATGTGAGAAATGACTATGGGCTTGCCATAACCATTGATAGAAGAAATATGTGATGGATGAAAAGGATACGGTCCAAGAATTGAAGAGGATGGGCTATGAGGAGGTGAGCCACTAATAGAAGATGAATGAAGGGCTACTAGAATATGGCCCTAAGATGGAAGAAGTTGGGCTACAAGGACATGGCCCAAGAATAGAAGAATATGATGAAGGGCTACTAGGGTGTGGCCCAAGTATAGATGAGGAGGGACTACTCGAGGCATCCCATAGATAGAAGAGGATGAAGGGATACTAGGATGTGGCCCAAGAATAGAAGGTAATGGGCTACCAAGAGGTGACCCATAAGTAGAAAATGGAGGACTACCCGGGGTGGCCCAAGTATAGAAGAAGATGATGGGCTACTCAACGTGTGACCCAAGGAGATTTTGATTGAGGAATGGTGATAGATAAGAATGATTTGGTAATGAGAAGATAGGCCATGGCTCAATGCTAGACCCCAACATCTCATCATGCTCTCGAAGAAGGTGAAGATGGAATAGAAGAAGAATCAAGTTCCATGACCTTAGGCTTTTCCTCTATGTTCTGATAAAAGGAATCAACTTCTTTTCCCCAATACGCGAGCGTATCAAGTTCAGAAAGAATCCTTGTTTACAATCCTCTAAAGGGATATCATCATGTAGTCTGATTGTTTCTTCATTATGAGAGAAATCAATTAGTAGAGGTTGTTGTTCTTTGGCCATAAAAGGTTTAATAGAAGAAACAGGTCCGATGAGCGGGGAAGATTGATTGATAGAAGAAGATGACTCAAGAGAGGAAGTAGGATTGGTGGTAGGTCTCATGAATGGATGATTTGATTTGGACCTATGTTGTTTTTAGAAGATGACGTAATGTAGGTTGGAAAGTAGGATCACATAGCCATTCATTAAGTTGTGACGTAGGAGTTGAATTAGATGATTGACTAGAGGGAATCCGAGTCATGGAACTCTTCGACGGAGGAAGAGGTCATTGAGATGATTGATGAAGGAGGTCCTACGAAAGAAAGGGAGGACGTGACTCAAGAACCAAATTAGATGTTTGATCGATGGAACTTGGAGTCACATGAGTCTTCAAAGGAGGAAGACATTGTTGAGGTGATTTGGAATAAAGGTCCTATGAAGGAAGGGAGGACCGTGATTCAAGATTTGATCTAGGGGTATCCAAACAATAGTTGGGATCCAAGTCTTTAGAAGAAGAGTGGGAGTCCGAATGGTAGTTTGGATCTGAATCAAGAAGAAGAGTGGGGGAACCTAAATAATAATTTGGATCAGAAGCATCCAAACCATACCATCGACTATGAGCTGAAGGTGGGGAACAGGGTACCCGAATGGGCCCTCTAGCACAAAGAACCAAACAAGGTTTAGTCATAATGGGAATCTTTTGATTTGAATTCCTAAACCTAGGTTCCGTATTGTTGTAAATGTGAGAAACCACGTGATAGTTAGTCATTGTTGGCATTGTTTAAGCACAAATGTCTAGACCTAGATAGTGTGATGGAAACTCCTTCAAAGGGAAGGAAGTGACATGTCGATTCGAGTAGCATAATGGAAACCAACTAGACATTTGGTAAGTATGGAGATGTGTGTGTGATTTTCAAAGAAGGTCTAAGGAAAATAGACATTGTGATGATGCAATCTCGATGAGATCAAAAATGATTGTCCTAGAAAACAATTTTTCTAGATGAATAATCACAAGGAACAATCATGCAAGTGTGAAACACAAATCCAATCAACAAGGAAATACACCCTATGCAAATGCGTGTGCAAAGTGATAGTTCGATGCAAAGATGATCAACACAATGTCAATATTTACGTCAAGCTCAAAATGAACAAGGCGTAAATATTAACAAAGGGTAGATGTGACTCCCAATCAAAGGATACAATGACATGTTCAACAACCAACAAGGCCAAAATGTTAAAGGGTGAGGTTTACAAATGTAAGCCACGTAACCACACCAATTGGACACATCTAATCAAGCTTCACGAAAGAAGTAAGATATTAGTGTCAAAGTGGTATCAAAATGACACAAACAAAGTAAGTGACACTCTTCAAGATTTTGGACAATGTTTGAAGTAAAACCAAGTCAAGGTATACTGAGGATGTGTTAAAATGTGTGTAGGGTAACACCACAATGTGGATACTTAGATCACGTTTATGAAAAACATGACATAAGTATCTTAATTGTGTCGAGACAATGCAAACAAGGTAACACAAGATCAAATGATGAATCAATCCTAACTATGATGATGATCTTGAAATCAAGATCAAGTGGCCATCAAAGATATAAGGATGCATCCACACACTTTAGACATTTAACAACTCAGCCACAAACATGGATGAGTGTAAACAAACAAAAAAGTGGTGAACACTATCTATGACAACACTCCCAAAAGATGCCTTCTATTGCCCCAAATGGGCAACAAGAATGCAAAGGTGTAGATCAAAATATGGAAATGAACTAAGCATCACTTGGGTAGAGCTTTGCTTGTCCAAAGGTGAGAAAGAAGCTAAGCTAAGTGAAATGTCATCTAATTTCCATGATGAAAGGCACTTAGATCCAACTTAAGTGGATTCTTTTCCTTGTTCAAAAACAAGGTTCTGAATCCAAACAAGTTATCACTTTATGATGGCCAAGATGTGATAAAGGACTAGTAAAGTGGGCTCCAAGACAAAATGGCTTTCCTAATAAGTTCTCTCAACTAGGTGTTACAAAGTTATCCATGAGTGGGGTGATTTACCCAAAAAGTCATAATGACTAGTTTGGGAGTATCTCGCTTTTCCCCCTTCAAGCACAATGGGAAATAAATGCATCCATCATGTACTTTTAATAGGGTCACGATAGGGAAAACTTGTAACTCTATCTCACAAGGAAAACTAGTCAAGTGGGTAAGCGGAGCGCTTCCTATTTCATCCACAAGGTTACACAATGGTGGACTACTTTAGGGTTCCTAGAACCACCCCCATTATTGTAGCTTAAGGTGTTATGCCAAAGGGGTTATGTTCCAGTTGAGTGGATAGGGATGTACCCTTTTCCGAAACCTGCAATACAATGTTTTGAATATGGTGTGTTTTTTATCTTTCTTAACTTAATGTGGTTTTAAGTAGCACACCATTTGGCAACCTACAAGAACACGTGTATTAGAAGTTTTGTGTTTTGTTTTTCAACACCTTTCTTTGACAATCGTTAGGTCCTATAGACAACAAGTTTTAGTAATTTTACAATGCATAGGTTGATGTTTAAGAAAGAGAGTTTTTCACTTTGCTTTTGATTCCTAAGATCTCCAAAAGGCGTGAAGGAAGGAAACATACACAATGTGAAAAATCCACTAAAATCACATGAAAGTTTTATTTCAACCTTATAAAACAAGTGTTTTTTTGAACAATTTATATGAGTTTTGTATCGGTGTTTTTGATCTCCAAGATCACCTTGGAAGACACGAGGAGAGAGCATACACACTTCTTCTACAAAAACTACTTCTAAAAAACAAAAACACTTTTAATCTATGTAAACTGAAATGTTAAGAAAAAACCCTTTTTTTCCAATTTACTTCCTAAAAACTTTTGAAAGATGGATTAGAAGAAAAGTTTTTACAGACTTTAAATATTTTCAATTTTTAACATAGACACTGCGTGCTTATACTACAACACCAACCGCTCCCAACCATGGATACACGTCACACTTAAAAAAAAAATATGCCTACGGTAAAAAAATTTAATAAAACCTTAATGAAGTAAACACAAACACTCATAATATGACAGAGACATGCCTATATTGACATGGACGCCTCGATGACATGTTTACGCATATGCACGTGTACGCGCCTAAGCCTAAATAGAGAAATGTGAAATTATTACATAGTCAGAAATCTTTTACACACAAGTACACCCGAGAGATGGCTATGTGCCCCAATGATGGAGACACATGTGCATCCTCAGAGTATGGGTTATTTCATTTTTACATAGTCAGACCATTTATGCCTATGTGCCCAGAGAAGAGATACGCACTACCCTGCATGACGGAGATGAGAGTGCATGTGTTTGTGTAAAGGTTTAGTTTGCAAATGATGGGGACCTTCCAAAAGGTACGTGCCCTACTATAACTGGGTACATTGGGGTTCCAACGTGTACGTACCCCTTGTTGGACACCTACGCGCACCCTATGAAAAACCTACAAAAAACACGGATTTTCAAATTTTCAAGAGCAAACAGGTTAGTTGTTAGTCAAAGTGTCCTATTTCTATATCAAACCCACAAAATGTATATAAATGAAGGTCATTTATCTAGGGTTAGAAATAAAAATGAGGAAATAACAAGTGATTTGAGAAAAAAACTTGAAAAATGAACTTTGAAAAACCTAAAAGACCTCCATTAATGGAGGGTGGACATAAGTGTCCCACCAAGCATGCCAAATGTGTTCAATGAAAGATTTTGCAAAGAGCTATGGATATGGGGCAAAACCCCAAAGCTTTGTGCAAAGTCCCTCAATGGACCATATGATAAGAAATGAGCAAGGAATCCTATTTGCATGTATTAAAACTTGAAATAAGAAATAAATCTAACAAATAACATTAACCTCTATTCTTGAAAGCTTAACAAAATATGCCTACTAAAGACTTAAGCAATTAATTTTGTTGTTTACTCCATGAGGGTGAATGAATCTCACTAAATGGCTACATGGCCAAGTTTAGCTATTTCATTACTAACCTAACATGGGTGCAAGATGAAGTTATTTTAATGGTGGATGACTTAAGATCAAATGCCTTATTAGCTTGGCTAATGCAAATGAGCTCTTAAGCTTTCTTAGGCTTGTTTTGGCTTTAGCTTATGTAAATTTGTGTGTTTGAATGGGTAGGCTTAGCCTTGTATTTATAGTTTTGGTTTGGAAGAATTTGGAATTTGGGTGCATGTGGGACTAAAGCTCAAAAAGCACTTCTAGATTAGATTAGGATAAACATGCTTTAGGCTTAGTTAAGCTTGGTTTAGGCTAGTTAACTAGGGTTTAGGCTAGTTAAACATGATTAGCAAGTGATTAGAGACTCATTGAGAGTTGGGAGAGGGTCTGGATAACCAATTGTGGTGATAGATAGCCTGTAGAAATCCAATAGAAGTGGTCTAGAGAGAACTAGGGAGGTTTTGAATGGTTGAAAGGAGGAATGTTTAGCTAATAAGAGAGATATTATCCAAATAAGTTGATTATGGGAGGAATGTGATCGAGAAGGTGTCAGTAAATGGGTATCGAGAATGGAGTGAAGAAGGGTCGATTAACGAAATGTTGTGAATCACTTGAATTGAGGAAATGCTAGGTGTAACAATTTTTTAGGTGTCTACACTTACATTTTATTAATTTGTAGTCCTTTTCAGTAACACCCTTGACTGTTGTTATTTTTCCTCCTTTGCATTTAAGTGTTGATATGTGATTTTCCTTATAAGGATATGTTCTTCCGATTATTAGAAATCAATGGATACGCCTTTTCCGCTCTTAAGATCCTTTGACTGAACTGGAATGACTTCTAGGAATCCATTTTTCAGTTCTGGTAGGTGATTTGTAATTTAGTTTAAGAGTTGTAAATTTATCTATTTATCTAATTCATCCTTGGATCAATTTCAAAGATCCAAGGAATGTTCTAAATTTGCTCATTGAATGAATGGTAAAACCGACATTCCATGAGTTAAGGCACATGCTGGACTGAACTTTTTGTTGCAAGTTCTTTGACTTCTATGTGAACGCACTTCCATTCAATAGGTTGTTTGGCTTGGGTCTTTGAAGATCAACCAAGACAAGTCATTACTGATAAAATAGGCATGCAACCTATACATAGCATAAGGGATACCCAAGACCCTATTGAGGATTGACTTACTAATCCTAAGCTAGGTGAAAGTATTTCCTACCTAAGCTATGTTACTTGATACAATTCTATTTCTAACCTAAAACTTGGTACTAAAGAGTTAGAAGGGTTGCTAGGTATTAAAACTAGAACCTAACACTACAAGGTTATTTGGTGATCTAACCTAGTTTCTAAAAGCTATTGTATTTTTGATTACTTACCTATGTGGAGTTATCTAACCTAATTGCTAAGGACCTATGTTGGGGGTTAGTGGTTAGTGTTATATCCTAAGGTATAAACTTTAATTCTACCTAAGATCTAACCTAAGTCAAGTAATCTATCCTAAGTTATTGACATGAAGGGGAACCTAAGGGGTCATAATTATAGGCGATGGTTCCTAAGGCATTAATGTTGTTGATAAGGATGAAAGGACATTCGGACTGCAAGGTCAGATTTGGTAGGGGTTAGTTGGTTTGGTGGAGGCTTAGGTGGAAGTTGTTAGAGTAGGTATTTACCTTAGCTCATGTTCACCTAGGTACTCTATTTACCTTTATTATATTTATCCTCACCCACTTATGTGTGTGGATATTTCTTTTATCTTATTTAGATATTAGGAGATATTATCTAGTTGTTAGGTTTAGTTCTTTCCTTGATCTATGGTATTGATTAGATCCTTGATGTCTAGTTCTCTCCTAAATCTATGGTCTTGACTAGTTCTTTGATGACTAGTTATTTCCTCGATTCATGGATTGATCTATGACCTTGATCGTTCTTAGATTGTTATTCCTCACCTATTTAAGCAAGGCCCCTTCTCAATGTATTACATTAAGTTCCATAATAATATATGATATTGTTGCTCATTTGTTTGCAAAGGTTTATGTAAAGTTATTCGTGAATTGCTTTCATTTTATTGATTGTGATGTTTGATTAAGCATCTATTTTCTCGGGTTAAGTATGATCTCTGTTATCGTTCCTTTCATGCTATCGTAGCTGGAGATTGCTGTTGACATCCGTCTATAAGTTTTATTTTGCAAATAAATTCATTGTATATTCATATATTTGGGATTTGGTCGTATTTTGTTGCTGTGTGCATTTTTATGCAAAACAGAGGCTTCCATTAGATCCGGAAGGTGGGAAAACCCTAAGATCGACTATTTTTGGAGGTAGTCATTTTTTTTTGAGTTTTTTGTATTGTTGCAGGGAAACACACCGATCTACCTCGGGATCCATGCCGTAAAGAAAAATGAGGGATTTTTTCAAAACATCTGTTGAAATAGTAATTTTTACCACCCATTAAAATCCTTAGCCATTGGTCATATGGTATGGTCATATGAGGGCTTAAAGCTTGTGATTCCTACTAGTACGTGCTTAGCTTTAGCCACCTTTAATTTTATTTGTGTGGTGAAGGCAACAAAAAAATTATTTTGTTTTAGTGGCAACTACAATAAATAATAAGCAAAAATAGTAAAAAGCTTGTAACTTTTGATCGGTAACTCGGTTTTGACTGCCATTTTTGCAAAATTGCTTGTTTTTTCATTATATTTCCATTGAGTTATTTATTTTTAGACTTGCACTATAATTATAAAGTGCCAAATATGGAGGAGTGTTGTAATCAATTGTGGATGCAATTTTGAATGCCGATGTCCTAAATTGTTGGGAGTTGCAATTTGTACCTATCATGGATTCTGAGAATGATATGCTTTTCTCTGAAGTATGTGGACTTCAAGAGGATATTGTAAAATTTGTGGAAGAAAATAGATCACTCAAGAAGTGAAATTCTCTTCTACAATCACTCATTCATGATAAGGATACAATAATACACTTCCTACAGAACAAACTTGCTAGCCTACAACATCACCATCATATTGTGGACAACCATATCCATGCTCCTAGTCCACTTGTAACTATTGCTCCTAAACCCACTGACATTGATCTGTCAGTCTTTGAGTCTGTTCCTGCTCTTGATGCTCATACACCTATGAAGCTTGTTACTGCATGCTCTTCCACATCTGTGCCTATTACAGTACCACATGTTGTGTATCCTACTTCTGCTTAGCTACATGGCCTTTTTTGAGAACCATACCATCGCATTTAGATCTCACATGCTTCATTCTATGGGTCTCACTAGTGGAGTCATTAGCAGATATTCACATGGTATTGTTTCCTCTATTCCACATGTTGAGTGGAATTCTCATCATGACATTGGTTTTCGAGTAGATACTTCCTTGGGATCACACACATTGACAGAGCTCTTTTTTGTTCGCTCAACTCTTTTCGAGGATCATGAGAAACACATGAGTTCGTAACCTTCACTCGTGATTGAGAAACTTGAGATTTTAGTTATCGACATGATCAACCCGACACACATTCTCGATGTTCTTTTGTATGCACCCATTGTGCATTTTTCACCAAGTCATTTACATGAATCTTCTTCATCCATCCATGTTGATTTGGGGTGGATGTCTCGATCACTGTGGTGGTGACGACATAGGCATTCATTGAGAGGACTCTACAGCATGGCTCCTCCACCATTCAAATTCTCTTGCTCCACTTTTATACCTTCCGCATTGTGATGCTTCTTGTTTTGAGCATTTTTCTTTAGCAGGTGTAGTGTATCTCTTTGTTTGTTGAGAGATTTTGTATATGTATTTTCGACACTTTTGTCATGTTGATAGTATCTCTTATGGGGGGATCTATTCTGTGCATTCCAGTGTTATTTTGTCGTTGTTTGAGTAGTTGTTTTGAGAAATAATATTCTAGTAGCATAAAGAACCTTCGCAATGATAATGGGGGAGTATCTTCAACATTGAGTTCCATAATAATATATGATATCATCCTTACCTTGCTCATTTGTTTGCAAAGGTTTATGGCAAGTTATTCTTGTGAATTACTTTCATCTTATTGATCGTGATGTTTGATTAGCATCTTTGTTCTTGGCTGGAGCTGGCACAATCTGGGTTATCATTCCTTTCATGGGGCGTCGTTGCACACCAAACTTCTTCAACATTGTACAAGTTTTTGAGCCGAGCTTCTTGGGATGCCTTGAGTGGGTCTTTAATCTCTTTACTTTGTTGTTACTGGTTTTGGGTACCTTGCAGTGTCCCTTTTTTCCCCAGTTATTGTACATGAGTACCTCATCAGGCCTAGTTTCCGGGACTCATACTATGGACATGCCACTTCTATTTTGGCCCCTAGCTTCACTTGGAGGGGGTGTTATAGAGTAGGTATTTACCTTAGCTCATGTTCACCTAGGTACTTAATTTACCTTTATTGTATTTATCCTCACCCACTTATGTGTGTGGATATTTCTTTTTCTTATTTAGATATTAGGAGATATTATCTAGTTGTTAGGTATAGTTCTTTCCTTGATCTATGGTATTGACTAGATCATTGATGTCTAGTTCTCTCCTAAATCTATGGTCTTGAATAGTTCTCTGATGACTAGTTATTTCCTTGATTCATGGCTTGATCTACGACCTTGACCGTTCTTAGATTGTTATTCCTTGCCTATTTAAGCAAGGCCCATTCTCAATGTATCGCATTGAGTTCCATAATAATATATGATATTGTTGCTCATTTGTTTGCAAAGGTTTATGTAAATTTATTTTGGAAAATTGCTTTCACCTTATTGATCGTGATGTTTTATTAGCATCCGTATTCTTGGCTCAGCATGATCTCAATTATTGTTCCTTTCAAAGAAGATTACTAGAAATGGAAACACATATTATTTTTTATTTGGAACTCACCCCGTACTTGGCAGAAGTGGTAAGGAAGATCACGGGAGATATGGAATTTATTCAATTAATGAAATTTGTTTCACGAGCCCGAACCACTTTGGTAGGCATGCTGGATTTTTGTTTGGTTGTTTCATTTTGCATGCTCTCTGATTTTCTTTCTACATGCACTTTGGTTTTTCGAACTAGCAGTTTAAACTACACTACATGGCTATTATGGAGGTTTCAAATATATTTTTATTTCGTGGAGTGTATAAGAAGCATTGTGGAAGAAGTATTTAGTTGTTTGATCTTTCATGGAGGAGAGGAGAAGAAGTGAGTTTGGCTAGAGGTCTTCTTCGATTTTACAACGACACTATCAGGCATGATAGGCCCTAACTGTTAAAATCTCTTGCTTTCCTCTAAGTGTTTTCATTAAAACAACTTTTCTCTAATGATTTTGTGCATTTCATGCTTAATATGATAAATTGATTGATGGGTTTTGTAATACTTGCATTCTGGGTTTTGAATCCATGATACATGTGGTTCTGTTGAAAACTTATGTTGCACAAATGATCTATGCATGCAAAAAAAAAGTTGGTGACTCTATTTAGCTTCTTTGGTTATTGGAAATTGTTGTCTGGTTCGACCACTTTTGTTGACAATGAAATACTAGCTGATTTTTTAAAAATAACTCTGAGTTCTACCTGTGTTGTTGAGATTATTGTTTGAGAACTTGTTGTGTCTTGTGATCTCAAGTTGCTAAGCAACTCTAGTTGTGATATTTCAAACAAGTCCGAGCTTTAGTTGGAAACTTTTTGATCAGAGTGGTCAGAATGGTAGATTCTGGGTCTCGTGAAGCATGCGTTTTGATCCATAGTTTAATGGACTATGGACAGACCCGAATATGGTTTGTTTTAACTATTACATTGAAATTCGCATGCACTATGGATAAACCCATATATGGCTTTTTGTTTATGTATCTCACTTTGTGGAAGATTTGACTGATATAAAATTTACATGCACAGGAAAAACTCGTATATGGTTTAGTTTGTATTTCATCCTACGAAAACTTGATTGTTTTTGGAACAATATTGAATTTGGAACTTGTGTTTGTTATCTTGGATAGATTGTACTGTTGTTTGAAGCCACTTTAGGTAGGGTGCTTGTGAATTATTTCCTTATGACTATTTAACTATTACTGTAGGTTCATTATGAACCTAGCTTTCATGTTTTGTAGTCATTTGGTCCGAGATCTCACAAAGCATTTTGCATCCTGCTTGAGTTGGGAAATAGGTTTGAAAGGATCTTAACTTAAAATGGAAGCTAGTTGTTCGTAGAATGAACTATTTTATAAGAAGTTTCTTCTTACTCGATCTAGCTCTACGATGCTGGTGTATTTAGGGATTTGTGATTGTGATATTGTGATACATCCTTGTGCAATCATTTTGTTACTTGGTGTTTGTAATTAAAAGGTAACCTGAACAATGTGTTGGTTCAGATATTATAATATTTTGATTATTTATAAACTATTGAGGGAAAATGTTGTTACCCAAACTTGGTTACAAGCATTTGAATGATCTTGATCCTTGTGGGAGCTTATGCTTTACATTGTGTTTAGATTTGTAATTCGAATATAAGATAAAGGCGTATTATTTATATGATGTTTTGATCTAGTCGTTTGTCTGGAAACCCAATCTGTAGTTCTTGTAGTGATATACTGTTGAGATAGTTCTATTCTTCCCGAATCGTTGGAGATTTTGGAGTGTTGAGCATCTACTCGCACTTCTTACCTCTTGTTGGGTCCAACAAATGAATGTTAGGTCTTGAAATTTTAATTGTGATTCAAACCATCATGGATCGTGTGGCTTGAACTTCACAATTTTATCATTGAGTTTAAAAGAGAATAGTAATGGAAAGGATTGATGGAACATCACCGATTAGATGATAAAGTGCTCTAAGAAGGAAAAATACTAGTGTTCTCTCTTCTTCAGGATATTCTCGTCCCATAAAATATTGTTAAGTCTTTGACATAATACACTCGTGAAACTTACCGTCTTGATCGTATGAACTTCATCATTACTATGTTTCCAATGGAAGGTAGAATCCATGCATTATAATGTGAAGATTTAGAAGGGAAGATAATTTTTTGTTTTCTTTCTTCGAGTTGATCTTGTTCTCTTTCTTCGGGAACTCTTGCATGAACTTAAACTATATGTATGAGAGAAGGAAAACTGCTTTATTAAGTTGAAAGAAAGGATTATAGTTTGGGATCATATTCTCGTAAGACACTTTCTATAATGCAATGGTTATGTTCTATCGTTGGAACCTCTTGATTTTTATTCTTATTGAAAAGGAAATCGTTGTTTATTAGTCTTGTATAATTTTCATTTGACTAAAATGAAGTAGAAGGAGATTGAAGCTAGGTTGGAAAAATAACTTGTAGAGTTTTCGTTGACCGTTAATCCATATTTCTTTTGATTTCCTTTATTTGGATCTGTTTTGATGAATACCTTAAATTGTTAAATTTTAAAGTAGAGTTACTTTAAAGGAATAGTTTAAATCATGATATACAAACTTGTTTCAACCTTTCCGATGATTATGTGCTTTAGCAAATGAAATAATTTATCTTCTTCTTTACTTGAAAGTTAGATGAATCATCCAAGAGGGAATATGTCAGAACACTTCAGATCTTATAGTAAAGATATGTGTTGTATTATAATTGCTAGATTGGAAACAATGATATGTTATGTATTTGTTGTTTGGGTAAAGATAATCATGGGATCAATTATACTTTAATTTATAGGACATGTATTATAGATTATATTCGATCTTATTTTTGATTAACTTGTTTAGTATTGCTCTTTTTTATTGATATTACTTATGCTATGGGAGTATGAATTACTTGTTGTTCATTAAAGCAGGGTTGTTTTATCGAACAATTAGTGGAATGCACTTTGTTTTAAGGCTTATTGTTTATCATGCCTGGCCATATCAACCGACCCGTGCTAGCAATTTTTCGCAGATGGACTTCATAAGTGATAAAAGAAGGAAAAACTTATATGATGCATCGGCTGATCTAAGTTGATTCTCGAGTGAAGATTTTTGATTTGTTCTTAAATTTTATTGAAAAAGAAAAGTTATTCTCTTTGAATGAAGGTTTTTGTCATGCAAAGATGTATGAAATGCATAAGTTGTAAATGTATAAGTTTTGAAAAGGAAATGTAGAATGAGAATTTACTCAAGTAAGGATTATGTAAATTATCTTGTACTTTTTATAAAAGAAGTGGAATCCTATTCTGTTGATGTTATTCATGTTATTTATATGTTTCAATGAGTATTCTTGGATAATTAGGGAAAACGGAATTAGAGTATTATCCCTAAACGTGAAGTAACTAAATAAGTTGTAGATAATCAATGTTCTTATCTAAACAATTAATGTTATTAAAGTAATGTGTGTTGAACTTACAATGAACTCTATTGAATTTATAAATGATATAAAGGGTGTGTAAGTCCTAATAACTTAATTATGAAGAGGAAGAATCTTCCTCTCATATGAAAAAGTAAACAAGAAGGAAGATATGATATATATATACTCATTAGACTTCATTTAATAAAGTCTACTAAGTTACAACCTTAGTGGTTGTTACACTTTCTTGAATAGTTAAGTTACATATAATGGAACTTAAGAGGTTGTTGTCCTTTATTCGTGGTAGTTGCTTTGAATAAGCCAAAGTTAACGAACATCAAAAGCAATATTAAGTTAAGGAAGTTCTGCAAGGGTTAATGGAACCTGATTTGGAAAAGAACTTAGGGAGAGTTGGATTAGAGTCCAAGGTTGTTGCTGAAATCTTCCTTTAGGAATCCAAATTAATTTAACTTTAATAATCTCCTAAGAGTATGTATATCTTGATGAGGCTATTCTCAGAGGATGCCGGAACATGCCGATCGTAGGTTTGCACTTCGAGAAGATTAAGATCTTCTCGAGGATACATCATCAGTAGTCGATGATGTGGCAACACCCTTCTCGCATTGATTTTCTAGATATACACACTTTGAACTTGAACTTAGTTTCTCTCTAGGACTGGTAGTAGTGTAGTTACGATATGAAGTATCCTCTAGGACTCATGGATCTCGGGCACACAAAGGTCGACCTAGGTCGACCTAGTATGCCAATCTATCCTAAGTCTTTGTGAGCTCCTTCCTATCATAACCTACGATGTTAACCAAAACTAGGGATAAACCTTGGGCAAGAGGACTCGGTGAAAGTCGTAACAGGAAATTCTAGATAACAATAGAGTGGGTGAAGGATGTATTCCAGATTGACAAGTATGCCATCAAAGAATAAGTAATACGAACAATATGTTAAAATCTTTGGCCAAAGTATCGCAAGCTACCTGTCATGCTTGTCCTATGTTACCTAGTCTAAGGATCGTGATGCAAATGAATATTGGTAACAAATATTCAATAGGTTCCTTAGAAAATCACTCAATATGCACAATAGGCAAGAGAACCAAGTATACGTAGTATATAGAAAATTATTCAATACTTAATGTTAAACATGAATATATCGATAGTTTATCAAGTCACGAAATGAATAGATCAAGAGTTTACCGAGTCATTACAGCTACATATGGTTATCTCTGTTATAAGAATGGTTGTTTTGGGATGTGTGTTCTAAATTACTTATTTATAACAGAGAACATTACTCAACAAAAATTCTTGTTTCTAAAGTCTTAAATGGGAATGTTACACCTTTGGGGTGTGGATTTTCGGAGTGTGCAAGTAATTTGTCATATTTTCACCTACCTCTTTATCAGGCTTAGGAGAATGAAATTTTGTCTTTTGTGTTGAATTAAGGATGTGTGATGTGGCATCCTACATGGATCCACATCATCCTCTTCTCTTCCCCTTTTATTTAATTCAAAATCTTTGTTTGTTTGGGTTGTTGAATCTTTTTCATACTTCAAAGGGGGCACATTTTCTTGTGTTGGGAGCTCTTTCTTTTAGAAGGAGTTTGGAGAAACTTTGCATGCTTGGAGATTTCTGTTTTGGGACTATGTTTTGGCATTGAGATCTTGCTATTGGAAACAAAAGCTACCATGGAGAGGTAGGAGTTCAACTCTTCTTCTATGTTGTTATTTTTCTTGTTGTGTATGAATGAATGGTGAATGTTTTTTTTTATTTGTTGGCTTAGTTTGGTAGAATTCCATAGGAATGGTGTAGGAGAAGGCTATGGGAATCCATGTCGGGGGCCATAAGGGAATGTCATTGGCATCAAAATTTTGTGGAGGGAGTTTGGGTTTGGGATCCACTATGGAAAATAAATATCTTGCATTTCTTTTCTGGGGCATAAGGAAATTTGTGGGGGCATAAGGAGGGAAATGTGGGGCATAAGGAAATGTGTGGTGAAATTTAATGGTGGTCAGTAATAGTGTGATGCTTGATTCCCACTGGGAGACATAAGTTACTTCCCCATAGTCCTCGCTCCTTTGGCTCGTGCATGATCAAGCTTGAGTTTTGTTTGAATGTTTGTAAATGTAGTCAGAAGTCGTTGTTTTTTTCTTAACTATGTTTTATATCAATTTTACATGTTAAAAGAATGTTGTGTGTGTGGAATCCAGCTTATTTCCATGGGTTGAAATCACACCTGTTATTGTATTATGGTCAGGCCTGCTCAGGTCCAATGCTGAAGTATAGCTTCCCTTTCATCGATGTCTCTGTCAGGTATAGAGTGTCCTTTCCCCCACTTTTATCATGGATCAATGCTGGAAGAAAAAGAAAACTAGCATGTTGCTGTTCTGCAGAGCAAGTGTAAGAAGACCATTTTTCTAGCCCCTCGTGAAACAAATTCATTTTTAATCCTTTCCCACTTGATGTGGATGAAATTGTAATATTTATAGTTTCAAGAAAAGATGTCAGAATCTAATTGTGAAAGTTTTACCTTCAATGTGAAGGATAATTATAATCTATTCTATTTATCGAGAGGAATATAATTTTGTTATCGTATTCAAACCTTGTAAGATATAAAGTTTTATAAGTGAAGTCAATAAAGAATTTGCAATATCTTCTCCCATATGCATGGTTAGGGATTGAATTCAATGTTTCATCAGTATGGTAAAAGAGAAAATTAAATATCCGTTTAAAAAAAAGAATACGTATTTAAGGAATTATATTGCTTTGTCTCCTTGTGAAATATATTAAATTAGAAATCAGACTTTACAATTTAGCTTTGAAATGATTTTTTTATAAACAAATAAATGTATTAGATTAGATTAGAAATAAAATATCACACTTAAATGATAAAATTGATATACGCTTTTTCATAGAAATGAATCTCTCGTTGTAAATTTAAAACTCGGTAATTATTTAATTAAATGTATGGGCTTCGAGCACACATTATAATCAACTTGAAAATGATATAATTTAGCATGCTAAGACATAAATGAACTCAAATTGACAAAGAAAACTTAATAAAACAATTTAAATATGCAAAATCGAACCCAATCCGCTTCAAATCTATTTTCTCACAATTGTTGGACAAAACTTAAATTGGAATAAATTGAGCAAGTTTATCTTCCTAAACCATTCTAAACCCTTCATAAAATAATCCTCTATGTCTTTTTGGCATGTTGAGTGAAGAAGGAGATCAAATTGAACAAAAATTTATAAGTCAAAATTACAAGTTTTCTATTTAAAAGCCTGCAGATTGTTTTCATAAAATTAACCCCTTAAACTTTATTAAAATGTAAAATTTATGATTCATATGCAAATAGGGCATTGAGATCTTTCCATAAAGTCCTCGCTTGCCCAAACCGAGAATTTTAGCTAAAGTTACGGCACTTGAAGTTTTCCCGCCTGCTGGGGAAAATTTGGGGGAAAATTTTTTTCCGGCAGTTCATGCGGCCTTGAAAATTTCCCATCTGATATCCTTAGAAAAAAAATTGAAAAATTTTCAGGGAAAATTTTTAAAATTTCCTCCGCCGGCCCGTAACCAATCAGGGGCCGCCACATGTCCTCATGGGGCAGCGACGGAGGCATGAAATATTTTTAGCCCTTGAACCTTTTTAGGTTTTGGGAAAATTTTATCTTTTTCCCTACCGGTCCGCGCTACCACACAGGATGCCACATGGCAGCATGGCGGAGCAAAGCAGAGGGGTAGAACCCATACGACCTTTTGTTTTTTTTGAAATTTTGTTTGGGAAAAATTTATTAGAAACCTCCACACCCCGCACTCGCCTCCTTACCCCTGTCATCTCCCCGTGGATACGTGACCCGCATGCACCTTTCATCCCTTTTCTCTCCCTTTGGGTGAATTTTCCACCCAAACCCCACCACCCCGCCCTTCCCTCACTTTCCCTACCGCATGGCTAAGCAGAGTGACATATGTCCATCTGAGAGGACCCATGGAGGTGCGAGATAGATTTTGAATTTGACCTACATGGGGAAAAATTTCCAACACCGCCTTCGCAACTCCGCCGACCTCGGCAAATGGGCTTCCCTTCCCCACTCAACACGTGTCCCCTTGGGGAAAATTTGACCCCTAAAATCCGCCACCCATAAATAAAGTTTTACAAGGAGTTAGGAGGACTTTTTTATATCATCGAGGTGAGAAAATTTCCTATCCAATGGGAATGATTTAAGGAAATTTTGAATGCATTAAGTGTGAGAAAAATCAAGTTTGCAACCTCGAAATGCCTGCTAGAGAGTGGGTATTGTGATATTTTACCCCCGAACCTAATCGAAACTTCTACCCATAAAATTTAGACCTCAGTGACCTTGATAATTGTTAATAAAATGTAAAGTATGTTCTAGTAAGATTAGACTTGCCCTAACTCCGACAGGTCAATCAAGTCTCGCAACCCAGTTTGTGGACGTTTCTAATAAAAAAAAAAAAAAAAAAAAAAATTATTCCATAATTTTCCCGACTAACCCTAGGTTGTTTTAACAGCATCACACAATAAAATAAAGATTTCACCACCGAATGGGGAAGTTTTTCCTATATGTTCATGTCTTTGGATCAAGAACAAACCTCGTGTGTTTTCATGCACTATGGTTCGTGAATTTCAGTGATTCTGAAAATATATGGATTAGTGAGAGAACATCAGAATAATCTCCAAGTGTTGATGTTGAGAGATGCTACCGTGAGAGTATATCTCTCAACATTAAGAAATGTGTTTTGATATTCCTTTCGAACCCTACTGGGACATATCATACGTAAGGAAGGCTTCACGGTGGATCCTCCCAAAGTCACTGGTCAGGGGACTGGGAACCTACCACCAGAGCGCTCCATGGATCTCCTTGGGCATATGTGGGCTATTTATGGAAATTTATTAATGGATATGCCAAGATCATCTCACCATTGGAAAATTTACTAAAGTAAAAAGTACATTTTATCGGGAGAGGCAACAATACATAACATTTTGACACATTAAAGAATAGGCTTATCACCACACCCATATTGCACTTTCCTCTTGGAATAAAAACCATTCCATGCACATGTTTGATGCTTCTGTGCATGAGATTGAGCAATATTAACACAACACTATGAGAGGTAGTTGTTGACCACCTTCAGTGATTTTCCAAAGAAGAAGCTAACCCCAATCGAACCGAATTATAATACCAAAAGTGCAAGGCATTATCAATTATCTACACGCTGCACAAATTCAGTAGTATTTCAGTGACACCTTTATATTTTACATGGACCACATGGCCTTAAAGTACTTGGGTCTAAAATCCCATATTATAAGGGTGCATATACATGTGTGGGTCCTATTATTTCAAGAGTTTGAGTTTAAGGTTTTTGTAAAATCAGGTAAGGGTAATTTGGGGCCTAACCATTTATAAGGGACTAACTCAAGAGAGGATGTGCACAACATTAAGGATACAATGCTAGATGTAAAATTGTTTAGATCAAAGATGCACCCTCTGACTTAGAAGATATTGTTTTGCTTCTCAAAATGGGCGTGGCTACGCCTAAAGGAATGAAGAATTTGGAAAGGAAGCAAATATCCATACACACCGTGACCCATATGTTAATTAGTGGAGACTTATACAAGCTTTAGGTCATGATGAGGTTTTCAGACGGTGGTCGTTAGAGTATGAATTTGATGTAATCAATGGAGGAAGCACATGGTGGAATTATAGAGGACACTACGCAAAGAATGTAACTGTTACATGCAAGATCCTTCTAAAGTGAGGATTTTGGGTGGGAAATTATTTACAAAGATTATATCAAGTATTACAAGGCCTATGACTACTCGCTACATCAGATCGGGTAAACCAAGGAAAATAAATTAAATGCCATTAAGACTGGATTATCGCAAAGACATTTGAGAAATGGAAATTTACTCATACAGTTCCATTTCAAATCTAGTACGTGAAGGAAATATTCACACTATATCGTTATATGCACATATTACCTTACAAGGTGGGAAAAAGAGGTGCCTACAAGGGATTTTATATCAAAAAAATAGCTAGGTTATCGTGGGAAAT